>OX375879.1:6776492-7376492 GCA_947359465.1 Metellina segmentata
CCAAATACGTAAATTTACGTTAAGTAAACACAGTGTCTGGCAACCAACGAAGGAATGTGTTTCTATGCATCCGAAAACATGGTATATTCTTATGGAGAAGGTGAGCAAGTTTTTCGCGTTTGCAACTGCCTCCGACGTTAAAGTTATAGAGAAGGAAGTCTTCCTTTCTAAAGCGTCTGATGCTGAAAAAATGAACTTGGTTTTACAACGTGTATCTCAGAAAAAAGACCATTGTTTTCAGTTCTCGCCCCATTGTGTGTGTGTTTATGAATTCTGATCAGTACTTTAAATTATGCGAATTTTACGCTAATGTGTCAGATGTATTGAAAATATCGCTTTTGACGTATTTGCTGCCATACTATGTGAAACTGGATATCAAAAATGGTTTTCCTGGTGAAAGCTACAAACTTTACTGCAGTAATACTTATAAATCTGATTGTTGGAGTGAAGTTATAGCTTCTCTCTGCAAGTGCCTAAAGGAAATTGTGGTAAAAAAAAAATATTACTATTCTTTATGATTGCTTAGGTTGTAAGAATGAAATTGTCAATCAATCTGTACATGCTTGCATGAAGATGAGTGTTGACGAACGCTTTTGCGAATATTTCACCCTTGCTTTATGTGCTGTTAACTGTAAAGAGTTTGCTATTAATTTTGTAAGAGAGAGCAATAAAATAGTAAACTTTATGACATAATATTAGAGAACAACTTTTTTTTGAGAATTTGAATACAACAGATATTTTCAATACTGTTAAAGAAATGTATGTACAAGACTTGTAAGGTATGTATGTTATAACAATTATATTAACTGTTTTACCGATTCTTATGTTTTTCAATAAATATTTTATTTTCAATCCAGTGTTGTCAAAAAAAAAAATATTCTACACAACAATTATAGTATTTTTTTGATAATGTTAAAAAACTGTTAAACAATTAAAAAAAATTAAACAGTAAAAAAATTTTATTTTAAAGTTAAGTAGTAACAAAACAAAGTAGCAAAAAAGTTTAACAGTAAAAAAATTTAACCGTAAAAAAAAAAAAAGTTTAACAGTAAAAGAAAAAAAAAAGTTTAGCAGTAACAAAAAATATAAGTTACGGTGTTCTTTTTTTTTTTAAAAGGAAAAAGCAAAATAAAGTTTATTAAGAACAATAAAAAAAAGAAAAAGTTATGCAGTAAAAAATCAATTAGAAAATAAAAAAGGAAAAATTTTTCAAAATATCAATATTTATTTCCAGCTTTCTTACATTAACAGAGTACTTTTTCACACATCTTTCTTAAAGCAATTTGTAACTCCTTTTTAAGGCACTTTAAAATTCCTCTATTCAAAATAGGTTTAGCATGTAATGAACAAACAACAGATAAGTAAAATAGTTATTATATTTAATATATTTAGAAGAGGTATAAGTCTTTCCTACACGATTTTACCACAAGTCCTTGATAGAAAGTCTTATAATTATTTTAGAAGTATCGAACCTCCTTATTAGTCTTTTTGCTGCCGCACATGTATTACTTTAATAACATTAAACTCAAAATACCACTCTTATGGAATTCTTTCACGTCATGTTCAGTTAGTCACTAAAAATTGCATCTACTACTTGAATTGATAAATGATAGATAACGTTTAGTAACAAATGTACGTTTTAATTTTATGTAAAATATTGGTTCGGCACATAGGACACGTTAAGAGACCTTTCGTACATCTCATGCATGTCACCAGATGCCCGCAAGGCTGTAAAGTAGCATCCATTTCGGATTCTAAACAAATTTTACAAAGTCGTACGTCCTTGTCGTTGTTTGAGGGGTAATTTTTTACATAGGGTTTTATTAAACCATTGGTATTATTCTTGATTTCATCCACCTGTACAATTTCATCTGTTGTTCTTTTTGATCTAGGGTCAGCAATCATTTGCTGTTGCTGGGCTACCAAACATTTTGGATAAAACTTTACGTGTTCGTGTCTCACTACATCCTCTTCTTGCCAATTTTCAAGCCCTTCGCCACACCAATAACACCTGACTCTGTCCGATACACCCGTATAAAACAATCCGTTTTCGGCCAGGTCCCAAATGTCAAAGTTTGTGCGTGGCCAATCTCTAAACGTAGATAGGCGTTTATTAAGCATAGACATGCTTGGAAATTTTGGCTTCAAATTTACATAATGGTTATTCATTTTCCTAAAAACTATACTGCTCTGTTACTCTTAAGTGTAAAATTATAGGGCCTATTGAATTAAATCCCCTCATAAAGGTTATCTTCGTCAATTTTAAAAAATCGGATACTAGTCAAAGATACTAATTTCTGTTCAACAAAAGGCAAAGATTTGAGCCCATAAATAAGTAATTCAATTTACTGATGTAAATTTAGAAAAATAAAACAGCATAATCAAGAGAAATCAGTATACTTTAAAGAAAGTAAAAAAACAAGTTCCTCGAGTATAAATTATATTTGGTTATATATATATTTTTTTCTTGCTCAAGTTTAGTCACCGAATTGAATTGTATTCAACTCATCTACGTGATAGAGCAAAAAAAAGAACAAATTACATGCACATTTAAGCATACCCCCTTTTGTTAAAATCCTGTATTACAACATAAAGCTTTACTTGTCACATTATCACAAGCACGTGTTTTCTGAGTACATTCTTCACTTACGAGTTTATTGTTACTCACAAAAGATAAAAGACTAAAATAAGATTAACTTTACTGATTAGTAAGTGTATGGTGCTATATATAGTTCAGTTCTTTGTGTCTCCAGTTTACAATTATTTTTCCACGAGCATATAACGCTTTTGAATAGCAATGTTTAACATTTGCGCAATTGTGGATTTTGATGGATTTCAAACTAACGAAGGTTTCTTAGTACGTGAAAACGGTTACATCGCTATAAAATCGCAAGTAGCTGCGAGTATTCGTTTTAACCTATCGCCTTATAAGTATAAACTTAGTGTCAAAGATCGTAAAACTGTGCGATATGTTGAAAATTACGTGTGTGGACTTCCTTTCTGTCCCATAGCATGGGAAAACGTGTATCCCTTAGAAAGTCTAGACTCTAAACTTTTGGGATTGTACAAGCAGACAAAGAGTGTCGCTCAGTACCTAGTTGCTTACAAAGGTGGTTGTGTTGAGAAACAACGCTTAGATGCCTTGAATATTCCAAACATCAATTTGGAACACTTTGGGTGTCCAAAATTCGATGTACTATGTGCTCTAAGCACCAACAAAGAGATCGGAAAAACTATCATGTGGTCATCACAAAAATCATTTGCATTGCCCAAAAGCTGAGGTGACGGCTTTTAATAACTGGCTCATAGGAAATATTTGTCTCTTAAAAAATGCAGGCATGTAAAAAATACGTTCTTTTGTTTTTACTATAGTGCATTACTTTGTGTAAAATATATGAATCCTGTGTTTTTTTTTTCAATTAAAAAGTGTTATATAGTTTACTTTGTTTCAGTATGACTTCTTTCAAAATGTTTTAGAATTATTTTTCAATATGTTTTAGAATTATTTTTCAATATGTTTTAGAATTATTTTTCAATATGTTTTAGAACAATTTGTTTTTTTTGCAGAGATTGTTTGAAGAATACATAAAATTCATACTTAAACATTATTTCAATGATATTTGTTCATTTAAAAATTAATTAGTATTTAAAATTTTCCGTTGTTTTTTAAATTTTACTCATGTGTAAAACTATCAGTGGTGCGAGTAATTCTTTAGATTATGCATTAACTATCAAGAAAGGGCAATAACTTATTTTGTTTAGCAGCCTTAAAATGTACACATTATTTTCAAAAATCACAAAAACCCACTTACTATCCATTTAACGTAGCAATGTAGTACATCTAAAATTATAAAAGACCTATACATAGTATCTTGTAAAATACTTGTACAAAATTGGCATTTGACTCTGCAATTTAAACTGCATAATATACACAAGGTTTTCAAGTAAATAAAAAGAAGTTCATATGTTTAGTAAAATGTATGGTTTGCAAGAGTATTAGAATAAAGACATTTAATTTAGAACTTCAAGGACTAAAAGTTTATTAATATTCATTTTCACTACTTCAAATGTACAAGTAAACATCTTCATTCATAGTATGGGTCTTGCAATGTTTCAACTAAAGGTAAAAAATATTTTACTTTTACAGGTTTCTTCTTAATTTTTTTCTTACATAAAAACATGCTTTAAGAAATCAAAATGCTAAATGTCTTAATTGTAAATTGAAAATAATTATTTTTTGTAATCTGCATTTAAAATTTTTTAATAATACCGAATTTATATGTTCAATCGTATTTTTTCAAAATCATTATTAAAATATGTGTAATAGTATCTAATTTTTGTGTAAAAGCATCTTAATATTTTACAATAAATCAAAGAAAATTTCATTTCAAAAAGTTTGTAAATCTAAAAAATTGAATCACTAAATTTTAGCCAGATTTATTAAAAAAAATTATACGACTAGGAAATAATAATTAAAAAATAACATATGGTTTAGATTTCAATACGATTATAACTTCTTCAAATGTACAAGGAGTCATCTGCGTTTCTACTCATTTGTTAAGGTCATCAAATCTTGTAAGTTTAATTAACTTTGTTCCAATGTTTCTTTGTTTAATCAACTTACTTCTGTAAGTACCATGTTGTACTTCTGTGGTATATGGGTGAGTTTTCTTTAGTTTAATTAGAAAAAAAATTTACAAGGAAACATGTTCATAGTATGGGTTTTTGCAAAGTTTTTAAATAAAAAAAAAATTAAAAAAAAAAATTTGTATTTTTACTTAAGTGTACAGTATTTAAAAATAAATCTGCAGTAAAATATGTGCTATAGCATCTAATGTATAATTAGTGTTTAAGTGAAAGCATCTAAATTAGAAAACATAAATATTTATAGCAAAAAAAATTTCATTTCAGATCTTGCATTAAAAAAAAGACACAATTTATAAAATTAGTATTTAATTAAAAAAATAAATCCAGAATACAGTGTATGCGGTAAGACACGCATAAAAGTTTCTTTAAAATAACAATAAGATGTAAGTATAAAAATAATATTCACAAAGGCATAAATATTAATTGTAACGTTTTCCAAATATCGTTTAGTGTACATTCCTATTTACACTGTGTTCCAGTTCAGGGGCTCATATGGGGATTATCACTAATTTATATAATAATTTTTCGAAACGTTAAGTTAATTCTAGGGCATAATACATTTCCACGGGGCAAGCTGTGTAACCAAAATTTGTTGGTTGGATAAATCATTAAAAGTAAACTTCCATTTTCCAGAACAATTTTTAACGAGTTGTAATTCTTTCTAGAAAACACAAACTGTCTTTTTTGTCCAAATGAAACAGACGCTATGGGTGCACGTAAACTCGGTTACGAGGAAATACTTTTCTAATTGGTTTATGTAAAGTATAAGCACGTTCCTTTTGAGGCATAGACCTTATGTCTTTAGAAGGAACATTCTTAAAAAACTTCTTTAAGGTTTGAACATTTCCCAATCCAGCAGGATGAGCAACATCGTTGAATACTTTCTTCACCTCTTCCATGACTGATTATTTTGTGCAAAAATTATTACATTTATATAGCAAAGATAGGTAGATATTCGTGGTCAAGTGGATTAGTTGATCAAATACTCGGAGACGAGTATATTTTGTCATGCGATCAAATCCTAAAAAAAGTAATTTTTATATATAAATATATATTTTTTAAAATTTCTCTTTTAATTTTAAAAGTGCTCGCCAGATGGCTCCACGGGTACTGACAGTTTCCCTACGTCATGACGTCACACAAGGCACCGCAATTGGTTCAAACATCCAGGCTGTGACATCACTCACGGCACCGCACTTTGGTCATCATATACATTTCGTCAGTCGTTGCCATTCCATAAAAGTTAAATATTCCTATTGCCAGATTCGAAAAACCCCTATAATAAAACAACTAAACTCAACTATAATATTATGACGTCAGCAGCAGCAATCGAAAACAACTAATCTTCACTCGATTGTTATGACGTCATTTCCGGTAGCAGGAGGTAAACAACTCCACTCCACTCGATTTATGACGTCACTTCCGGAACCCCACTGACGTCACTTCCGGCACCGCGGCACCGCTTGATCCAGAAACCGCCTTTCCCTTCTACTTGTGAATCATTCGTTGAATGCAGCCCTTTTCGTTTTGTAAAAGCGCTGTAAAATCAACCCTCTGTTCATTAAAAAATTGCTATCGATTGAGTTCAATTCGTCTACACTGATGACAATTATTTCTATCACAAGCTCCGTTATTCCACATGCCGCTTGATGGAATTTTCAGGAATAAGTGCGTTTGCTTCAAACTAAATAAGTCACAAATGCCGTAAACTTTTAGCCCCCTTGGACAAATAGAACATGGGTTAATATGTAGTCTATCATACCCACAGGGTTCTAAAATATAAGTGTACCTAATGTTATGTAGATTGATCAAAATGTGGATTAGTATAGAGAACAGACAAACGTCTTAACTCTGCTTTATATATCTAACAGAAGTTCGGTTATTCCACCTGCCTCTGAATGGAATTTTCAAGAAAAATTGCGTCGGCGTAAACGAAATTAGTCACAAATGCCGTAGCGGTAATGGTAATTTTAGTTAACGTCGTACTAGAGCAACACAACGGGCTATTGACGACGGTCCGGGATCAGTCCTTTAAGGGAAAGATCCGAGGACAACACCTCGTAATTTTGAACCACGGTCAGATGACGAAGCAACACCTGAGCTGGCACCCCACTCTCCAAACTTCCACGCTAACCCAACGTGAGGACTTTCGGCCACGACAGATTTAAGGTGCACCAGCCGCCTCTACACCATACTTTTACAAACATCCATGCCTGGACCCGGATTCGAACCAGGAACCTTCCGATCTAGAGGCTAACACCTTAACCACTATACCGGTTGGTCGGCACACAAATGCCGTAGCAATTTAATTTACCATTCTCTCATACTGAGGGTGAAATTCGAAAATATCGCACACTATAGGTACAAGAATGGCTCAAGTAAAACATATTCATAGGAAAACTAAGTGCAAAATTATCCGCCTCAAATTCGCTATTTTTACTGAAAATGAATGGACGAGAATATTCGTAGTCACTCGAAAACTCAAAATAAACTTCTGTAGTAGTCACATTAGGAAAAAAACTTTCAGCAGAAGTAAGACGAATATGAAATGGATTATATGGATCGATAAAACAAATATGTATATATTTGCGTCCGGAGTAAATTATAGAAGCGACGAAGAAGTTCAAATGGATATTAAATTTTTCTTCCCATACTTTTAAATGATACTAACATTCTTTTACGAGAAATAATTGGTGATGACTTTTTTTCAATCACGGTATTATTAATTCAACCCGAGCAAAGTCGGTATTTCTGCTAGTAGAGTATATAATAAGAAACAGCTGTTCTATTACTAATGTATAACTATTCCGTATTTTTTAAATAATGAGAAACAGTTGTTCTGTAGCAAATGTAAACTGTTCCGTGTTTTTTAAATAACTGCATTTAATCTTTTCGCAAATTCTTATTTTATTCATTTTTTTTGTCTCACAGAAATCAAAAATAGGATGAGTAAAAAATTGCACGAAAACAGTTTTAATTTCATTCTATACAAACTGTTATTTCCCCCATAGCCTGTACTTAATTTAATTACTTTTTCTAATAAATCAACATTTTCGCGTTAGGAAGGAAATTGAATGAAATTAAAAACATCATATTTCAATTGCTCCTCCGAAACGTTTTTTGACGCTTTTTTGCATGTTTATAATGAAAAGATAAACATGCATCGGGGCGGAACTGAAATAATCAAATAAGAAAAGATAATTAACTTGAAAAAGTCTAGTGGTTATGTTTTTTTCTTTTTTCCCACCATCCCTTTAAATAAGAAATGTCTCGGTAACATAATTGATTAAACATATAACTTTTTCAAATCAAACTGGCAATGAAATTAATTAATTCTCCTTGTTCCGAAAACAAGTAAAGGAACTTCAACGATTAAATTAAACAGTAAAACGTAATGAAAATTTTTTTTTTTTGAAAGTGTATGCTTGTGTGGATATAGTTATTGGTTGTTTATTCAGAAAACACTTGTATGAACAAATAATATAGAAGTCCATCTATAATCTATCCAAGAATATAGAATATTTCCGTATCTATAAGATAAAGTACTACTATAAAGGAGATGGTGTATATTTACGCCACCTAAAAACATATGTGGTGCTTTTTTTATTCATTACTATAGATGCACATGAAATATATTTTAGAATATTCCACATGAAATATTCTAGATGGATCACAAGAAATATGTACAAACGAGCAACCCAGTAACATATACAAAGAACGCATTACCAAACAATTTTTTTTTCTGTATTCAAAATGTAAATTATTTATTGTTTACTTAAAGTAGCAATTAAATAATAAATTTGAATACATTTAGAGGATTATTAGAATACTAGTCGGAGTAGGATCTTGCACATGTACAAATCTTATTACATAAAACTGTAGCAATTAAAGTTTTGATTTGCTGTATGACGTCATAAGTAGGCGGAATTTCTAATTGTTTTGATTGGTTGTGATGTTACGAGCGAACCGAGATACGAAAGATAAAAAATCCTTACATACAAAATCGCCATGGAAGTAACATCTATATATATAATTCTCTTACGTGGCACGCAAAACAGACGTTATTTGTAATCGCGTTTTGGCAACACTGTATGATTGTTGGTTTATCGCGAAGTCTCGCGCATCGATTGAATTTATAGCGGTATCGGATGAAATTTTATTGAAAAAAAAAAAGGAAATTTTAATGAGCTGTTGCAGTTAGTTTATAATAGAAGTCAAAGAAAGAGGAGAATCTTTTCAGGGCCATTTAAAAAACGGTCTTTTTCAGGGCCAACAATTATAGTCCAACAAGACGCTTGCACTACAACTTTCGGCAACAAACTCAATGAAAAAGTGTGGGTCGTTTGAGTTCTGGGAAAATGTACCCACAAACAACATGCTGAGTATTCAATTTCCAAAGCAACGCTCACATTTCGAGTCAAAATTTGCTCAAAGTTTTCATTTGAATTCTGATTTTAGAGATACTGTATATATTTTTTTCTGTAATACAGCAAATTTAGATTTGAAAAACATTTTTTTTGTAACATATTTTGTAAACAATCCCTTTTGCTAGGACACATGTCTTCATTGAGGCGAGCGAAGCGAGCATAGGTTCGCGCAGCGAACCAATGAGGATTGCGAAGCAATCCTCTGCGGGTTGGTGAGCGTTAGCGAGCAGGGGGCAGGCCCCCTAGTTGAATATAAAATGTTTGCCGTACGCAGCTCATTGCTTCACCAGTGTTGATCAAACATTAAGTCTTCCAATAATATTGTTTTATCAGTATATTGCTCAAAAACCAACACCATGCGAAAGGAAGGCAAGTTCACAGATAGTGTTGGGAAGAGGTTTATAGATAGCCAGTGATCAAAAAAAGTTGACAGATAGTGGTGAAGAAAGATTTATACACAGCCACGCACCGTCAGGTTAAAAAAAATATATAAATGAAGTTTGATCAAAATAAATAGATTTTGTTATGCACCCGTCTTTCCCTTCGTGATTGATCCTGGACCGCCACTAATACCCCTTTCTGATACTCCAGTGTGACTTTAACTAACTACCGGACTACTCTGTGGTTAATTTTGAGGTTTGAACTTGGTTAATTTTGAGGTTTTATAGCGCAAGGGCCATTTTTGGCCATGCTGCTTCAAGACCCCACAAAACAACGACAGTTAATTGACATGCATAATGAAAACTCTACTGACAGAGAAGAGGTATGTATTTTAATAAATATCGATGTGGGGCAACACAACGGGCTTTTGGCGACGGTCCGTAATCAAAACCGAAGGGGCAGATTCAAGGACAACGACACGTAATTTTGAACTACGCACTGATGGCGATGTCACATCTTCTGACAGAGAAGAGAGGAATGCATTTAGAGGGGGTAATTGAATCTACGCCGCATATAACTTATAGATTGCTAGTGCAGCAGGCGAACCGACTGAGCCGCCGCTTTACACTGTGAAAAGAGTTTAGGTTTCATTAAATACATTTTTCTTCAAAAGGTTGAGATACTAAGCAGGAAGATAGGAGCAAGGTAAATTCAATTTTCTTTGATCCAGAAAGTATGCGAAGCGATGAACAGAAAATTTTAATTGTGATGATTGAAATCAACACCTAAGAGTTTCATTTTTCTGTTTTAAACAGCGCATAAATGCCTCGAAACTGAAGCTCATTTTCTATTTTCTTACCATTCATTCCCCTGTTGAACTGAAAGAAATTTATTCTAAATCCTTCCATTTCACCTTTTTAGGTTACTCGCATATCTGAATTTTGAATAATAAACATACTTTACTGGTAGTTATTTTCAAAATGAGGACAAACAAACAGAATTTACTCAAATCTACCAAAACCTTTCGACAAATTCCAATATGTTAACGTATCTTTTTCAATTAAATTCCTTTCAATAATGGAGCAGAAAATTTCATTTATTCACTATTTATTGATATATGTAGTCACCTTTTTTAAGTCGAATATATTTACATAATGAAATAGCAAATTTGGAGGAAAATGTTTTTAGGCTTTTCATTTATAATATAAGCACAAATATATGCAATCATTTGTATTTAGAATTATAGTATCGATAGAAAATTTATCTATAACTTACTACATGTAAGCACGAATCTTGATCTTTCTTGCGCAAATATTTATCATTCGATCGTCTATGTGGTTTTGAACGCATTTCAATTTAATCGGCGAATATTATTTCTGAAATTTGCTATTTAATTAGGCATCTAAATATGGGGAATTGCAGCAAATGTTTTTAAATAATTGTTTTGCTTATATCTAGATGCATATTTTTATTTCGGCACATGATTGATTTCACATTCAAAATTAATATTTTCTTTCTCAGAACCCTTGGGGGCTTGATCCCAGAACTTCGTCGATCTTTGTAATTCTCCAGTGAGACGTTAGTTAAAATTTATACCCACCTACCCGAGTTACCCAAGCGATCTTTTTCTGCTTTCAATCCACTACTCTGTTCCCCAATTCCACTTTTCCCCCTTACGCATTTTTTTGCTTGACCTTGTCTTGTGTTTCGCGCAGCTTGTCCAATGTTACCCTATATGCCATAATTTCGCAAAACAACTTGTAGAACACCAGCCATATCTGACAGAGCTGCGTTAACTTTTATACAGTATCTACACATTCGCGCGAAGGGAATCGCGAGGCTAGTGACGGGGCAAATGTGTAGTCGGTTATCTAGACTAGCGTGTCATTGCTGAACTGGCTCAGTCGGAGCCAGTTCAGTCTGGACGATTCTATTTAAACCGTTGGTAGGTCGGTAGATTTAAAACTCGCAAAAGTGAATCGATACTTCAATTCGATAAATTTCGTAACTTGTTAGACGACATGAATGTGAGTATGATGGACATCGTGAGTGGTGGTGCTTCAAAAATTCGTATATCCTTTTCGTGTTTCTTTTTCTTGTCTTTGTGATTGAGTATTTCTTTTAGGGTCATTTTTATGATTGCTACGAACAAAATGCTTAACAAAAACACATCCTGTCATCTCAGTTTACCGTCGTTACCCTCGTGATGGAAATCGAATAACCATTTCGAATTCATTCATAAAATCTGACAAAATTTCAGAAATATTCACATTACAGTTAAAATTGTAAACACAAATTCAAAATGCTAAATAAAAACACACCCTGTAATCTCAGTTTACCGTCGTTCCTTGTTATGGAAATAGAATAAGATTTCGAATTCATTTATTCAATAAATTGGCTTCAAAATCATTGAAGTCACGAAAAAAGACTATCACACAAGCACGTAAATAATAATAGTTAACTCAAACTGTGTGTGTGTGTAGAAACAAGTTGCGAAAGAATCGAGTAGATGAATCGATTCACTTTTCAAGAGTTTAATATCTACCGACCTACCTACGTTCCTCAATAGAATCGTCCACGCAACAGGCTCCGACTCGGAGATTGTTCAGCAAAGACACGCCAGTGATTCACTCGTCATTCGCATAGTTCCTCGCCTTGTGACTCGTGGCGCTCGTGCCGGAGGCGATTTTTTGGGACTAGTGAAAAAAGTTTGCAGTGACGCCGATTAGGAGCCACTAAGTGAGCCTTTGTTCAGTTCGTAATGAGCGCGTTTATCAACACGTGCAGGGTGGATGTCGCCACAACGTCGACGTCGTCAATCAGAATTGAACTGAATACTCGGCGAGTATGTAAACGGTCATTCGCGTTGGGGAATCGAACGTGCGAATGTGGATGAGTGACGAGGCGAAAGACAAGTGCGAATGTGTAAATGGTCCATTAGACTACGGTTTGCAAATTTCGTTACTCGAGTTTCGTGCTTGATTCATGCTATAAATACGGCAAATGAATTTGCTTAGATCACGTGATGCCTGTTTCGAAGAAAACCAACTATTATCCTTATTTTAATTTTAGGTAGGTATTTTAATTACCGTCGCATTGGAGTACCTCAGTGGGCTAGTGGCGACGGTTCGTGATCAAACCCATAGAGAAAGATCCGAGGACAACACGATTCCCGTTGTGTTGCTCAGTGTGACGTTAATAAAAATACCAGGAACGATGCTACGTAATTTTGAACGACAGTCAGATGACGAGGCCACACCTCAGCTGGTACCCCACTATCCAGACACCACGCCAACGGGAGAGCATTTGAGGCCACGACATCTTTAACGTAACCAGTCCCATTTTTTAAACGATGGACTTTGGTTGGATTCGAACTCGCAATCCTCTGGTTGCCAATCCATTACTCTTCTAACCGGGCACAACCGCAGACCCTTTTCATTTTAGGAGTTCAAAACTCTACTCTGGCATGAGCTGAACAGAATTTTGTACTTTCTCTTATTCTGCTAATGACGAGATATCTCGTCATCAAGATATTGGCGATTCGTAGATGATCTTCTTAGTCTTCTAATGAAGAGATATCTCTTCAAGTTAAGTACCTAGAAGGTTAAAGTTTGGACCAGAGAAGTGAGTTATAACCGCAACATAAATGCAACTTTTTTCCATAAATGCAACATTTTGCATAAATGCAACCACCTGCAACTTTTAAAATTTAGCTCAAAATTAAATTGGCAACTATTTAATAATTATTTTGTAAAGTAATATATTCGTACATATATATATACTCACACAGACAATGCAGATTATTGGAATGCAAAACTTCGTTCACCCAGAGAAGCCAAAACGTTTACTGAAAATCAAAAACAGCTACGAAAGTTTGATTCGTCTCATAGAAAAAAAAATCGGATTTAAGAGTACAGTATCGAGACGGCGTATGAAGATATAAGATCGATGGACTTTAAAGAAAATCCTTGCAACCTTAAAGCGTATCTTAAAAAACGATTTGAAAAAATAATGACCTGACGGCTACGCTTTCTCGAGATGATTCCTCCCCCCCCCAAGTCGGTATTTGCTGCTGCAACAACGTTAGGCAACTTCTGTCTTTGTTGAGCTCAGTTTTTCAATGTTAAAGGTATTAACGGCCAAGGATCAGCCAATGGCCATTCAACAGTTCTTCTGAATTTAATTATGAATAATAATACTTTCAAATACCACCAAAATTATCAATAAATTCTGATATTTTCATTTTTTACGGATAATTTATTTTAGATTTTAGTGTATCAAAAATAAATGTAACTTTATTCCCTTAACTGCAACTTTAGGGAATGATAAATGCAACTTCTCCCATTTTTACTGCAACAAAAAAGTTGCCCTAATTATAACTAAATTTAGCACATGGGGAAAAACAATGTATGTTCATCCCTTCACCAAGTAATTTTTTTACTCTTGAAATCATGTTAGTTACTCCATCAGTACATACAAACACTATTTTAGATTTTGGTATTTTAAAAGAGTCCAAGAGGTCCCCGATTTCCGATGAGATGTACTCTCCAGTATGCGGCGACGTGAGTATACCGAGCATTATAGTCTCTAGGAGGTAATCATCAGGGCCTGTAATAATAATAATAATAAAATTACTAAGGTAAATGCATTATCTATTAAAATAATCGATGTAAGAGGCAACTTACTGCAGTACAGATAAAGTGAGCTGTGACAGCTAAAAAGCTCCGACTGGTATTGACTACTGTGCAGCTATTACCAGTAAGAGGAAAATGTTGGACATCTACCAATTTACTTATAAGTAAATTGATGGTAGTACTATACCGTGAGGACACCATCTGTGTGTGTGTCACCTGTAAGCACTTAAAAACTTAACTTATTTTGGTCTTAGAAAGAGGGACTTGAATATTTCGATTATTAATAAAGTTCTTACTGTATTTCTGGAAGGTGGTTTATATAAAGGTGCAATCGTTTTAGTGTAATGCACAAAACCCACCTTTTCCACAATAGATTGAGGGGCGTTGTCTTTACATACCAAGTAAATAAATGCATTTGTAATTTGGACTTCTCGTTTTTCACCGCCTACAACTATAAATATATTTAGGTACAGACGCTAACTATACTGTGGAAAACAAAATTTAGTTTTAAGTCAAAGCGAAATATTTATGTAATCGTAAAAAACCAACTTACTCTCAAAGCTAGAAGTTCTCTCTGCTGCCTCCAAAAATGTTATTTACCGTTGTTTTCTGTTTGCTAATGGGGAAGGAGTAGGCGATTTTGATCTTATTAAAGGTGATGGTAATGTTGAGGATTTCCCGGTGTTTTGCTGACTCTGAACATAAATGCAAAAAATTATCAAATTTTCTCACAACCCCCTAAAATAAATTTGCGCTTACTGATTTTTTTATGTTGCGATAATACCTTAATTAATTATATTACTATGCTATACAAAAATATAAAATTATAAATGGTTACATTTTAGACCGTTGAAAATAACTGTTATTCCAAACTTTTGTTAATTCAAAACCTTTAACCATTTTTTCGCCTAAATTTATTTAAAATTTTAACATATAAATATAAAATTAATGCTAGAAAGTATTTGAATGAGATGTTCATAGCACACTTTTTTTTAAACTTAAACCTATTTAGATACGGTATATTGTTAGTTATTTGAGGTAAAATGGTCTAAACGGTATTGGACTGTCAAGCGATTAGCAACTTGAAGGTACTTAATAGATAGCTGATTTAACTGATCCAGAAATTTATAAAATCTTTACGGAAAAATGTTTGAAGTTTTGTGGAGGCACTCAACCCATTTACTTAAAGGTTAAAAGGAAAAAATATTGAAGCTTACCTTTTCATCTTGAAAATTCGGATGTTTGTACTTGAGATATTACCGTAAATTCGAGGTTCCTCCTCCACTTTTAATTGGCTTCAGGCAAAAATTACATTGAGCTTCGTTTTAATTTAATTCAGCAAAATATTTTCAAACATTCGACGAATGAATAGCGGTTATACGATGGGATGAAAACTGGGAAGCTCAGTGTCGTAACTAATAATTACATAAATAGAACGCTATCAGAGGAAGGGAATAAGAAAAATGACTAACTGCAAAGACTCTAGCCTTCTAGTCGCATATAATCCAATGAATTATTGTTATTGCTATCTCGAATGCATTTTTAGATCTTATTCGTTTGCTCGGTTTTCATTTTGTTGATGGATACTTGTCATTTCTGTTTGAGAGAACGAAAATTTAGACCATTTACATTTAAGGACACATTAAAAACACGAGGCGAGTTGCAATACATTTCTCCATAAATCACATACAAATATATAATAAAAAAGATAACTGAATGCACTTTCCTAAACATTACTTGCCCCCAATTCAAACTCGGCGCCTGTAAAGATATGTGTTCGGCATCTCTTGTTGAATTTCACATCGTAATTTAACGTTGCTTGGTATAAATGTACTTCAGATCATCGCTCACCCCTTTGTTTATACCTCAACCCACATCGACTAAACAATGCAAAGTCAGAGAATGAGAACAAGCAATATCACGGGAGTGGTTGAAAAGGGATAAAAACTATGTGGATCTCGAAAAATCAGTTATGAAAAAAGAATTATTTGCATCCCATAAATACAGGCCACGAATATAACTTTATTAAATTTTCGGGGCTGTTTTTTTTTTTTTTTGGTTATTAGTTTTTACAACAACAACCGCAGTTTTAACCGTGTCAAGGAAACACCGAAATAAAACCGGTTAACCGAAACGAAAAACCGACTTATCGGTTTAACCGGACGGTTAATGACATCCCTAGGTCACACCAGAAGTGCCACCCGACTCTCCAAACTTCGACACATTGCCTATGTGACAGAACGACCCTGTATAAACGACCTATATTTTGGGGGCATCATTTCTGCACGGCCCCCCACAAGCGCCCGCGATATCCAATCAGATTCGTTACTCTGTTATGAGTTGCCTAAAGGGCGAATTAAGTGAACTACCCCATCAAACGCCCCATTAGCGAATATAACAGAGAATTGGTGCTTTTCATAATGCGTGTTTCACTCCCGTACTCGATATAACTCGCGAAATAAAAGGGGAGGGGGACAAAATCCCACCAAATAATCATTTCAGAAAAGACGGAGAATTTGCATCCTTTTGTTACTTCTGAGGGAATTTCCCGGCCATTCCGTTCCTTTTTGTTTCGTTCCTTTCGATTGCGACCCTCCTTAAATGGGATGGAACGACAAAAAAAGCGAAATGCGGATTCTTCCGGTTTTTAACTCGAGTGTTTAAAACTTTTCCGTGATGTCGGAAATGAATGATGCAATTTGTTCTTGCGTGTCGGTCGGGTTGGCGAGTGCAGAACATGTTTCAAGCAGTGTTTGTTTTGGTACTTTTGAGTGCGTCGGCGAAATCAATTTTGTGCATCTTGGCGCCATTCAAATTAGAGCCATGTCTCCTTGCCAATGTAGAAACCTAAAAGTCTGGAATCGTAGGCTCCTCTTATAAAGTGGCTCAAAAACAGTCTCCCAATTTGCGCTAGATGTTCCAGACAGAGTTTTTCCATGCTATTCAAAGGTCCGAGGTAACCTTGTTGGAAATACAGTCAGTATCGGTTGTATGGTCAACTCAGAGGTCCAGAAAAATTAAACCATATAAGCGGGATGACCATATATGTGGAACACTACTACACTATTTAATTATGGCAGGATTATACAGAGGCTGTTCACACATATTTTAGACAATGTACATTGTATTCACAAAACTAAATTACATAACATTCTTGTGTTTTAAATGTTTTATTTGATAGCCCTTATTCTGAACTATCTTTCGACACAGTAATTTCCAGAATAATAATGCCTTTTGAAGTGTCAGAAGAGGTATTTTATCCCATTCCTCTTAAATAGCTTTCCAGAGTCCTGTAAGGGTTGTGGAACGACGTTTGGATAATGCAGATTTTAAAAGTCCGAAAACAAAATTCCATAGGAGATACATCGGGAGATTTAATAGGGATATCAGTGAAGGGTATGGCCTTGATACCGGTTTTTTGTTCCATTTCTTTTAGGAAAATTTACAGTGGATTTTGATGTGTGACTGCTAGCTTTGTCTTGATGGAGTTCCACAGATTGATGGCACTGTGGGTAAAGTGATGGTATTTCATTCAGAAAAATTGGCGATAAAATATATTCCTGATAGTATTTGGAGTTAATCTTGACATTTGTTTCCACTCTCTTTATTTTTAACTTGCCATTATATGACAAACCAGCAACAATCACGAACCCCTTAGAAAAACTTTCTTTAGATTCTGTGAGACATGTACTTAAATTTTTTCTCCCCTTTTATGATAATAAATGACTCTTTTTTTGCTGCAATTATTTAAATACACCCATGATTCATCTATTGTGACAATTTGTTTCCATTTTTCTTTGGATAAGTGTTTTTAATATAGAATTCGGCAGCGTGTGCTGCGTTCAGCGATATGCTTTGGAGAAAGACGATGCACATTGCGTTTTTTCGCTTTCTTAAGATTTAAATCAACGTTTATCATTCTTTTTACAGTGGACACCGATCATTTTAATGATTTTGCAACTGTCCTTTGCCAAAGGGGATTTTCTTTTAACATTAAACAACGTACCTTTGCAATAGTCGAAGATGTCCGTTTCTTCCTTGGATACTTGTTTGGAATTTTTGTCCCACTTGAGGCTCCAATTTGACGTTTTTTTCCTTTCTTATTGACGATATTACGTATCGACGCTTTAGATATCACAAAACCACGACTCTCACATCGTTTTTGGATAACGGAATATGAATATTTCAATTCGGAAAGAGCATAAATATTGCCTTCGAACCACTGCTTCGTTACAAACGCCATTTTGAATAAAAACAAACCTCTCAAGCTGCAGACGATAATTTTGACTTTTAAAAACATAGTAGAACTGCAATTATTTCTTTTGCAGCAAACGATTTTTTATTAACGCTAACCAAAATCGTCTAAAAAATGTGCGAACAGCCTCTGTATTCACCTATCAGAATATAGTGCTCATAAACAAATAATTAAACTTTTAAGAACATTTAAAAAATAATTATACTAAACGGGTTCTCTCTGGAGCGACGAATCAAATTTTACCCTCTACCGTTTGGATGGTAGGGTCTGGCGTCTGCCTGGAGAATGCCTCCTGCAAGAATGCATTGTGCCCACAGTAAAGTTTGGCATAGTTGGAATAATGGTCTGGGGGTGTTTCTCCTGATATGAACTGGGACCGTGGACCAAATTCATGATAAGCTCCACGCCGAAGCCTACTGCACTACACGGTTAAGCGTTCTTTACTTTTCTTTCCCCCTATATATTTTTCACCTTTGAAACAAAGATTTCTGTCAGTCAAGATCCAATAAAAAAAGTCCGCATTCATCAACGTTGAAGACGTAGGCAGATTCATACCTTTCGAGGACTGTTTTTTGGTTCTGGTCATTCCCTGTATTGCTCCCGGCCTCAAGAAATGTTACAACAATTACTATTTTCCAACAAAAAGAACACGGATAACCTCATTGAAAAGATAAAAAACCGACCCTACAACCGATAGCCAAGAAAATAAAATGACTCTATAAGCGGTGCGCTTTAACATATGTTCCCTATTATGTTAGATGGGACTTAATAAAATTGACCAAATAAGCGGGCTGACCTTAAAACAGGGTGACCATATAACCGGTACTGACTGTATAACGGATTAGCTACAGTACGGTTGCGAGTTCAAATCCGACCAAAGAACGTCGCGTACTAAGTGAGCTGGTGGACGTTAAATCTACCGTGGTCTCAAATGTCGTCACGTTGGCATGCCGTGGAAGTTTGGAGAGTGGGGTGCCAGATCATACACACAGGAGCGACATCGTCATCTGACCGTGGTTTAAAATTACGTGGTGTTGTCCTCGGATCTTTATCTTTCCCTTCGGATTTGATCCCGGACCGTCGCCAATAGCCCGTTGTATTGCTCCAGCTCGCCGTTAATTTTAAAACATACCCAATTACTATTTCTCTCTCTGCGATCGAATGTCTATAAATTGCAAGCAAACAAGAAATTTAACCACTGATTTATTGCTTTTAGTGTAAACACTTCAATAATAAAACCCGTTCCAACTTTTTAATGCGTACATCATTCATTCAAAAATCTGGTATCAATCTCTGGAATCAAAAATCCCGAATCCAACCCGAAGGAAAAGATCCGACGACAAGTCGTGAATTTCAACCACGGTCGGATGAAGGTAATTTGGTAATTTTTTAATTATCGTCGTACTAGAGCAACACGGCTATTGACGACGGTCCGGGATCAATCCTCTAAGGGAAAGAACCGAGGACGACACCAAGTAATTTTGAATCATGGAGAGATGACAAGTCAACACCTGAGCTGGCACCCCACTCTCCAAACTTCTACACGAACATAATGTGAGGACCCTTGGCCACGACTGATTTAAGTCCTCTACATCATACGCTTACAAACATCTATCCACTGACCCGATTCGAACCAGGAACCTTCCGATCAAGAGGCTAACAATTTAACCACCAAAGCAGTTAATCGGAGAGATGACGAATTCATACCTGATATGGCACCGAATTATTCAAAATTCACCACCATGACAACTTTTGAGGCCCCGACAGATTTAACATGTACCAGTCCAATTTGTACACGACGGGCTTTGGATGGATTCGAACCCACAACTCTCCGGTTTCTAAGCCATTGTTCACCCAATCGGTCTACCGTGGCCCCCAGAAAAATAGGAAAGAAAATTATTTTATACTAGGGGGCCTGCCCCCTGCTCGCTAAAGCTCGCCAACCACCGGAGGATTGCTTCGCTGCGCGAACCTATGCTCGCTTCGCTCGCCTCAATGAAGACATGTGTCCTAGCAGAAGGGATTGTTTACAAAATATGTTACCAAAAAAATGTTTTTCAAATCTAAATTTGTTGTATTACAGAAAAAATATATACAGTATATCTAAAATCAGAATTCAAATGAAAACTTTGTTCAAATTTTGACTCGAAATGTGAGCGTTGCTTTGGAAATTGAATACCCAGCATGTTGTTTGTGTGTACATTTTCCCAGCACTCAAACTACCCACACTTTTTCATTGAGTTTGTTGCCGAAAGTTGTAGTGCAAGCGTCTTGTTGAACTATAATTGTTGGCCCTGAAAAGGACCGTTTTTTAAATGGCCCTGAAAAGATCCTCCGCTTTATTTGATTTCTATTATAAACTAACTGCAACAGCTCATTAAAATTTCTTTTTTTTCCAATAAAATTTCATCCGATAACGCTATAAATTCAATCGATGCGCGAGACTTCGCGATAAACAAACAATCGTACAGTGTTGCCAAAACGCGATTACAAATAACGTCTTTTTTGCGTGCCACGTAAGAGAATTATATATATAGATTAATTTGTCTTGTATCTGTTTGTAAGGATTACAAATAAAAAATAATTTTGTGTTTCTCGCAATGATCTATATCAAGTCATTTCTTTTTATGGCTTGGAAATAAAGTGTCGCTCAGCATCATGAGACAAAAAAGCCTGAAAAAAGGAAATCCCTATGAACCGTTGTCATTTTTCATGCCTCTGGAAAACTCTCTCACAGTAAATAAACGCGAGTTACTTTTAATTCCGCATCGAAGAAATTAATCAGCCCGCAGATTATTAGAGCCTGAAGGAAAAATTTTAATTAGAGATACGACATAGAGGATATGTCTCGAGCATATGATACAAAGAAACGCGAAAAAAGTGTACGCGGAACCATGTGTTAAATTGCAGCTTAGCTTTCACCCACACAGTTCGCTGATTAATATCAAATACACATGTTTTCTGAAAGCGAACTCTTACTTAAATTATGTTTCGTGGTCGCGGTAAAAAAAAATTACTGTCTATCTATTTCAGACTCCAAAAAAGGACAAAATGAGAGAGTAAATGAAAACATTTAATGCGCTTGAAGCTCTAATCTACCAGCAGTTCAATTATGATATTCGTCTTGGAGGGAAAATATGTCATAAAAAAGGTTAATTTGTAACTTCGTGACTGCCATCGCAGATATTGATTCGAATTTTCCCGGGATTTAATGAATTAAAATATGGAGTTCCGCGTAATTAAAACGCTTTTTCATTTTTGGATGAATGATGTAAGCATTATAAAAGTTGGATCGAGTATTGTTACCGAAATGTTTACAGTAAGGCGCAATGAATCAGTGGTTAAATTTCTTGTTTGCTTGCAATTGATAGTACATTTGATCGCAGAGAGAGAGAGAGAGAGAGAGATTGGTACCAGATTCGAATCAATGATGTAAGCATTAAAAAGTTGGATCGGGTTTTATCATTGAAGTGTTTACATTAAACGCAATGAATCAGTGGTTAAATTTCTTGTTTGCTTGCAATTTATAGACATTCGATCGCAGAGAGAGAGAGAGAGAGAGAGAGATAGAGAGATTGATACCAGATATGAATGAATGATATAAGCATTAAAAAGTGGGATCGAGGTTTATAACTGAAGTGTTTACAGTAAAGCGCTAACACAATGAATCAGTGGTTAAATTATTTCGTGTTTGCTTGCAATTTATAGACATTCGATCGCAGAGAGAGAAAGAGAGAGAGAGAGAGAGATGAGAGAGATTGATACCAGATTATTAAATGAATGATGTAAGCATTAAAAAGTTGGATCGGGTTTTATTATTGAAATTTTTACATTAAACGCAATGAAACAGTGGTTAAATTTCTTGATTGCTTGCAATTTATAGACATTCGGTCGCAGAAAGAGAGAGAGAGAGAGAGAGATTAATCCCAGATTTGAATGAATAATGTAAGCATTAAAAAGGTGGATCAGTTTTTATAATTGAAGTGTTTACATTAAAGCGCTCGCGCAATGATTCAGTGGTTAAATTTCTTGTTTGTTTGCAATTTATAGCACATTTGATCGCAGAGAGAGAGATTAATCCCAGATTTGAATGAATAATGTAAGCATTAAAAAGGTGGATCGGTTTTTATAATTGAAGTGTTTACATTAAAACGCTCGCGCAATGAATCAGTGGTTAAATTTCTTGTTTGTTTGCAATTTATAGTACATTTGATCGCAGAGAGAGAGAGAGAGAGAGAGAGATTGGTACCAGATTCGAATCAATGATGTAAGCATTAAAAAGTTGGATCGGGTTTTATCATTGAAGTGTTTACATTAAACGCAATGAATCAGTGGTGAAATTTCTTGTTAGCTTGCAATTTATAGACATTCGATCGCAGAGAGAGAGAGAGAGAGATTGATACCAGATATGAATGAATGATGTTAGCATTAAAATGTGGGATCGAGGTTTATAACTGAAGTGTTTACAGTAAAGCGCTAACACAATGAATCAGTGGTTAAATTTCGTGTTTGCTTGCAATTTATAGAGATTCGATCGCAGAGAGAGAGAGAGAGAGAGATGAGAGAGATTGATACCAGATTATTAAATTAATGATGTAAGCATTAAAAAGTTGGATCGGGTTTTATTATTGAAATTTTTACATTAAACGCAATGAAACAGTGGTTAAATTTCTTGATTGCTTGCAATTTATAGACATTCGGTCGCAGAGAGAGAGATTAATCCCAGATTTGAATGAATAATGTAAGCATTAAAAAGGTGGATCGGTTTTTATAATTGAAGTGTTTACATTAAAACGCTCGCGCAATGAATCAGTGGTTAAATTTCTTGTTTGTTTGCAATTTATAGTACATTTGATCGCAGAGAGAGAGAGAGAGAGAGAGATTGGTACCAGATTCGAATCAATGATGTAAGCATTAAAAAGTTGGATCGGGTTTTATCATTGAAGTGTTTACATTAAACGCAATGAATCAGTGGTGAAATTTCTTGTTAGCTTGCAATTTATAGACATTCGATCGCAGAGAGAGAGAGAGAGAGATTGATACCAGATATGAATGAATGATGTTAGCATTAAAATGTGGGATCGAGGTTTATAACTGAAGTGTTTACAGTAAAGCGCTAACACAATGAATCAGTGGTTAAATTATTTCGTGTTTGCTTGCAATTTATAGACATTCGATCGCAGAGAGAGAAAGAGAGAGAGAGAGAGAGAGATGAGAGAGATTGATACCAGATTATTAAATGAATGATGTAAGCATTAAAAAGTTGGATCGGGTTTTATTATTGAAATTTTTACATTAAACGCAATGAAATAATGGTTAAATTTCTTGATTGCTTGCAATTTATAGACATTCGGTCGCAGAGAGAGAGAGAGAGAGAGAGAGAGATTAATCCCAGATTTGAATGAATAATGTAAGCATTAAAAAGGTGGATCAGTTTTTATAATTGAAGTGTTTACATTAAAGCGCTCGCGCAATGATTCAGTGGTTAAATTTCTTGTTTGTTTGCAATTTATAGCACATTTGATCGCAGAGAGAGAGAGAGAGAGAGAGAGAGACACAGAGAGAAAGATTAATCCCAGATTTTTGAATGAATGATGTAAGCATAAAAAAGTTGGATCGGGTTTTATCATTGAAGTGTTTACATTAAACGCAATGAATCAGTGGTGAAATTTCTTGTTAGCTTGCAATTTATAGACATTCGATCGCAGAGAGAGAGAGAGAGAGAGAGAGAGAGAGAGAGAGAGATTGATACCAGATATGAATGAATGATGTTAGCATTAAAAAGTGGGATCGAGGTTTATAACTGAAGTGTTTACAGTAAAGCGCTAACACAATGAATCAGTGGTGAAATTTCTTGTTAGCTTGCAATTTATAGACATTCGATCGCAGAGAGAGAGAGAGAGAGAGAGAGAGAGATTGATACCAGATATGAATGAATGATGTTAGCATTAAAAAGTGGGATCGAGGTTTATAACTGAAGTGTTTACAGTAAAGCGCTAACACAATGAATCAGTGGTTAAATTTCGTGTTTGCTTGCAATTTATAGAGATTCGATCGTAGAGAGAGAGAGAGAGAGAGAGAGAGAGAGAGAGAGAGTGAGAGAGAGATGAGAGAGATTGATACCAGATTATTAAATGAATGATGTAAGCATTAAAAAGTTGGATCGGGTTTTATTATTGAAATTTTTACATTAAACGCAATGAAACAGTGGTTAAATTTCTTGATTGCTTGCAATTTATAGACATTCGGTCGCAGAGAGAGAGAGAGAGAGATTAATCCCAGATTTGAATGAATAATGTAAGCATTAAAAAGGTGGATCGGTTTTTATAATTGAAGTGTTTACATTAAAGCGCTCGCGCAATGATTCAGTGGTTAAATTTCTTGTTTGTTTGCAATTTATAGTACATTTGATCGCAGAGAGAGATACCAGATTTTTGAATGAATGATGTAAGCATTAAAAAGTTGGTTCGGGTTTTATTATTGAAGTGTTTACACTAAACGCAATGAATCAGTGGTTAAATTTCTTGTTTGCTTGCAATTTATAGACATTCGATCGCAGAGAGAGAGAGAAATGGTGGGAGAGAGATAGGGAGGGAGAGAGAATGAGAGGGAGAGAGAGTAAGTGACATTTTTCAAAATTAATGGTGCACTGGAGTGACATATCGTGTTATTAGCGTCTGCACGAGATGAAATCCGAAAGAAAACATCAGGGAGCACCACCATGTAATTTTGAACCACGGTCAGATGCCGATGTCACACCCGACAGGGCACCCCACTCTCCAAACTTCAACACTACACCAATGTGAGGCCGTTTGTGACCACGACAGATTTAACGCGAACCAGACCCCTTTACACGCGACGGTGTGTGATTGGATTCGAAATCGCAACTCTGAAATTTGCAAATCCGTTGTTCTTCGCACCGTGCTACCGCGGCACTGTTCACAGTATAGATACTCTTAACGCATCGACTGCCCACTGCGAGTTAATGCGTGACTTGAAGTCTTTCTAATAGCACCAAGTATGAGTATATTCTTCGATTTTACCAACAAAGATGGATAATGGGTATCTAAAATTAACATGAAAATAGCCATGGCTTGAAATAAAACATTTATCCCAAAAAATAATAGATTAATTAGTATTTTGAAAGAAAAATAAACGTAGTTTCAATACATCGCACCCCGGCACGACAAGTGACGTAACTTAAAATTGCAGCATTTTAGAAAATCATCTTAAAGGGAGCTATGAAACTTATATTGAAATAGCATAAGCTTCTTTTAAATTTCAGGTAAATATTTATGGTGGTAAATTCTATTATATTCTAAAGAATAGTTATATAACACGCTGGGGCTTCTCATACATATTTTTCAATGACTGACCTCAAAATTTTCATTTTTTCGCTTGTATCACTTCTTTTGCGGGGTGCAACATGTTTAATTGACATAAAACTTCACCCTTCTGATGGATGTCTTTCGATATGGGACAAAACGATTGACGGCAGAATTTTATTTAGTGTACTTCACGCTATTGTCTGTCTTCCAGAACTGGTTTAAACACAAAGTCTACCCTGTCGGTTGCTGTGGTAACCTAACCTATCCCATCTTCCTTCGCGGATATTTGAATTAAGGTATTAAAATTTGGCACATTGGCGCATTTCAAGACAAATGGGAAATATACTGTTAAGATTTTTGTCGCGGAGATTGATACAAGTAAACTATATCTTTCCGTTGTCAGCATTCGTGAGAAGCATCTCTGATAGTCACCCCAACTTAAAAGAAACGAATCCCGTTTCTATAGAGACGACCACTGATACCCAGACTTAGTATCGTGAGTAACTCTTGTGATGGACACACAATGCACGACTTGGGAGGGCAGGTTTTTGCAGAGGATGAAGTAAAATACGAATACCAAGTTAAATTCATTAAATAAAAAAATTTTATCTGAAAAATTAAATTATTGTGTCGAAACCTAGTTGATGCTCGAGATAAAATAAAAACCGACGACGACCACGTATTTTATGCAATATGACGCTGCCCAAAAAATATTATTTTTAGTAGATAATACATCAAGTACTTTTTTTCAGTTTATGTATTCGTATGTAGTTTATAGCACAAGCTTCATGTGTGCCCCCCCCCCCTGTTAGTAATATCAACCAAAACTACATTTTCTTTTCATTCACTTTTATGACTACGGCTATAGATATAACAAGTTCAATTCTTTCTTTGCGCGATTCTTATAAGTTACAAGGTGCAACTACTGTTAACGGCCGTAGTCTAAATTCTTTCTTGGCGTGATCAAGGTACAACTGCTGTAACGGCCGTAGTCAAAAGGTTAACAGTTGTTAAGCAGTTACTTTTTTAATGATAAAGATATAAAAATAATGATTTTTTTAAAAAAGTTTCGATTCTGCACTTTTTTATAACTATTCATTCAAAACTAAAATAATTAAAACTATGCTATATGCCATAAACACTATGTACTATAAATAAATGAATAAATTATTAAAAGTATAACGATTCAATATTAATTTAAATTTAAAACAGCTTTTCTTCCAGCAATCAATATTTTGCTGAAAACATTACAACGAAAGTCAATTTTTTTCTTAGTTTGAGAGCTAGTTTTTTTCCACATTGTACTTACTCTGTTAAAAAGTATGTAGCTCTATCTTAGGAAAATGTCAAGGTGAAAACAAACTTTTAGTGTCAGGGAAGTATGAAAATTAAATTCCACTTGCCGATGGGAAGACGGTGATTCAAAATGACATAAGCGGATTTAACAATCTATAAAAGTTTATAATAAAGCAAGCGTGTTTCTTTTGCGAACAGCCGAAATAAAGAAGAAATAGTTCAAAGAATAGAAGAAATGCATTGAAATTAAATAAAGGAAATAAAGTTTTGCTGAGCAGGAATTATTTCGAAAACAAAGGAAACGGCAGATTTGAAATAGCGAAACAAGCAGGAAATAAAGAAGTAAAATTACAATGTTTGAAGCATTCACAACAAACGTAAAAACATATATTTATAAGAAAAAAAATTTGGATTGGTTTATCGCTGTTAGAACAATTTTTGCAACACGTGGGTTAATTAAATCTTAAAATCTTAGCTAAGGTAGATACTTGAATTTACCGTCCCACTGGTAGCAACACAAATAGCTACTAGCGACATTCCGGGATCAGTGCCTAATAGAAGGATCTGAGGACAACACCATATTGTGTTAAGCGTTGGAAATGATAAAAAATAAGGATCATTTTTGACACATAGTGATCTTTATTTTCTACCATTCTAAGACTAGGGTAAGGCGGGGTAATTGTAAACAGAATTTGTATGTCACATTCAATCCCTATTTTCAAACTCTTGATAAAGTAATTAAACATTGTTCACCCTACTAAACTAATTTGTCACTATTGTTACTTTGATATTTAATCAGTACGAAGATTCCAGAAAAGACATTTAATAACGTACTCGGCTGTTTACAATTACCCCGCGTGTTTACAATTACCCCTGAAAGTAGGGGTAATTGTAAACAACGATTTTCCTCGTGATATTGAATATTGGACAAGTGACAGCATGAGCTGTAGTCATGGCAGTAGAAGGAACTCCAATGGTATTTTTACCTTTCTAATACCATGTTTACAATAACCCCGTTTTGATCTTTACCTTTACCAAATACTCCCACTTCTTCCCCCCCCCAAAAAAAAAAATACTGTGACACTTGAAAGTTGCATTGATCATGAGGTGAACATCCAGGAATACATAAGAATAAAGGATTTAAACATTTACTGAACGAAGAATGTATTTAGTGTAAAGAACAAAAAAATTACAAATAAAAAAATTGAAAAATACAATCTTAGGTACAAAAAACAAACACACATTACATTTCTTACACATTAACAGTGCCCTCAAATTGGAAAATTTCTTTCGGTCTTCTTTCCTATAGGTTGGAGTAGGTAAAATTGCTTTGACATGGTCTTTGGTAACACAGAATTAGTCTTTTTCAACAATTTTGTCTATGTATTATCGATGCATTTAAGTCCGGTAATCTCAAACTCCTCTTCTGAAACGACATCCACCCTTCATACATACGAAAAATGCGTTTTTCTCTTTCCCACTCAACACCAACAAGCAGAAACGTGGTAATTTCAATCTCTTCTATGAATGGCTCCAAATTTTTTAACTTCCCCTAGAAGCTAGTCTTCTATATTTTGCTTGAATGTTTGGACAACTTCAAACTCTTCACTGTCAATGTTAGTCAAACCTTTCAATAGTTCCTCATCCTCGTTGTCCTCGAGTTCTGCTGTCCTTTCCATTAGCTTCTTTCTTCGTTTCTTGCTTACTTCTGGCTCTTTCACTATCTTCTCACCAGGTTTCCTTTTGTTCTTTTTCTCTTCTGCCACCTTCAAGCGTGACAGTACTTAATAAGTTGTAAGAACTGCACCACATCTGTGAAGTTTTAGTAAATCAGTCTTCCTGCTCCTCAAGAACACGAAAAATGCAATAAAACGCAATTCAAACGTACTAAATACGATTAAATAAAAAATTACGCTGGAAAACATATTGGTTTTCCATCCAAAATGTACGAAACTATTGGCAAAGATGTTTACAATTACCCCGTTCCTTGAAAAATAAGGGGTACTTGTAAACATTCAACTGTAGGTGCATTAAAGTTCTCAGAAGCAAAAGTCAATGATTTTCTGTTCGATAGAAACATAACTGGCCGTAGTAAAGAATTGGAAAAACATACCTTTCAATTTATTATGGAAGGCAGCAGAAAAAAAATGCAGCACGCAAAATCTTTAAAACCCAAATTTTTCAACCATAAATTCTTCAACTAAACATATTTCTATCAGCTGTGGTTCAAAGAAATACGGGATCACCATATTGCATCCTTAGGGTTGCCAGCTTTCACATTTCACAACTTTTTAGTTTCTCGGAATCCCATGTGGACGTTTGTATAGCTTGTTTACAATTAAATCTGACTAACGTCTGACCATACTCTAATCCACTATTGAAAAGTATGAAACCAAGTAAGTCGAAAACATGTGATTTCGGGTTGTTCCGCAAGCATGCGCAGTAGAATCATCTGTCTAGTCAATTTTTAGTAAGGTAAAATATACTATCTAGTTGAAAGTACTAAAAATCGACTAGACAGATGCAGAGGATTTTAAAGCGCATGTTTACGGAACAATACGAAATCACATCTTATATACTTACGTGGTTTCTCATTTTTGCCGACGATATTATGCTTTTTATTTACGAAAATGAAAGAGAAGAACACCTTGTTATTTTGAATCACGGTCACGTAACGAAAATACCCCTGCCCGTTCGGTTGGTTTTGGGGTTTTATAGCATAGGTTGCAACCCAGGTGCAGAATTATATTTACTGTTCTGCAACACAACTGCAAGCAATTTCTAATGTACTGTAGGTATTTTGTCCGAATTTTGCAAACTGCAGTCAATCAAAAACAGACGTAAAACACAACTATCGGCTAAATATGTATTACATATTTATAATCAAAACTAATTCACTTACTTTATTTAAAACCTAGGCACACTTTCAGAATTTACAAATATGTCGATCACTTTTGAAGTTAAATATTTTGTCATTGACATAGAAGATATGTTATTTATAAAGTGTTTGTGGTAATTTGGGCGGTGTAGGGAGGTTGTTCCGTAACTAGAAAAGGAATAAAAAAAGATGTGGCAAGGAGCGCGCTTTGAACTGCAGAACATCGTAACTTAGAATTGAAAAAATAGGCCAAATTAAGGAAACATTGTTCTGCAAAGACAACTGCGACGTAAGTCTCAAATTTGAGCACATTCTGCTCCCGGGTGTGTGTGTGTGTGTAAATTTAGTCAAGTTGAACCTAACAACGTCAAATAATATGAGAGAGGAAAAGAAGACAAAAGCATATGATTGGTTGGATGCATTAAAATTTTTATTGCTCAATGGGACTATTTGGTCAAACTGCGTCAAACACAAGGTAGACAACGTCAAGAAATTGACAAACACACACAAGGAAAGTTTTACTGACACCGAAGAGAGAAATAGACAGGGAGAATTCGAATTTGAACAGCCTACAAAAGGATATGAAGGGGACGAGTGTCGAACGAAAGGGTAGGTAGGTAGATATTTAATTAACGTCGTACTTGGAGCAACACAAAGCGCTAATGGCGATTGTGCGGGATCCATCCCGTAGAGGAAGATCCAAGTACAACGCCTCGTCATTATGAGCCACGGACAGATGACGAGGTCAACACCCTTGGGAGCAGAAAGTGCTTAAAACTGTAACGTACGTAGCAGAACAAAGTCTTTGCGGAACAATTTTCCCTTAATTTTATCAAAATTTTGGCCGATTTTTTTAAAACATAAGTTAGAATGTTCTGCAGTGCGAAGGGCGCTCCTTGCCACACCTTTTCTTCTTTCTACGGAACAACCTCCCTATACCATCCCAATTACCACAAAACTTTATAAATAACACATATTCTATGCCAATGACAAAATATTTAATTCCAAAAGTTATCGACAGAAATTGAAAATTAGGAAAGTATGACTTGGTTTTAAATAAAGTTAGTTAATTCATTTTATGTTTTATTATAATATTTAGCGGATGATTGTGGTTTACGTTTGTTTTTGAATTGCTTGGAGTTGTGTTACAGAACACTGAATATAATTATGCAACTGGGGACAACACCTGAGCTGGTACCCCACGCTCGAAACTTCCACACCATGCCAACTTGAGGACATTTGAGGTCACGATAGTTCTAACTTTCACCCAGAGTTCCCACGGTCCTTGAAAAGTCCTTGAACTTTTTTCCAAACCAGGTGGCCCTTGAAAGTTTTTTTGAAAATTACGGAATTCGGTGAAAAGTCCTTGAAAATACTTGATTTTTTTAACTAGTACATAATTGTGTAATTTCGTCTTGCGTTTGAATTTGTACAGACTAGTACTAGCTCAAATGGCACAGGTGCGTCATTAAGTGTCATTCTGAATGAAACCTGTGTTTTGCGCTTTGACACCACGTGATAAACTAATAATGCTACATCTAGATCGTCCATTCTCCACGTATTTTGTCCGTCTAAGTTGACATCTCTGGTCTCCGTTGAGACGGCCTCCTTGTTATGCCCGCCGCATCATAACGTATCACTGGCAGCTAGATAACAGCACTGCTTTCTTAGGTGACCGTAGCTTTAGCAGTCAGGACGTCATTGGAAACCTGGCACGCGTCCAAAGAAATGAAGCCAAATTCTTTATTCAAAAATATAAAAGTTACAGTTAAAAAAAAATGTTTTTTTGAGAAAATCACATTTAACATAGCCTTTAGGTATACAATTTTCTGCAGATTTCTAATCTGTTGAAATCGTCACACTATCTTTAATGATCGCAAAGATAGAAACTTAGACTAGAGAATAAAAAACCCTATCACCAGTCAAAACTTTTTATTTGTTTTGTTTCTCAAACAAAATAAACCATCGCAGTCGTCTGTTGTAGTGGTCTGTGTAGAACGACAACAAAATGGAGATTGTGCAAGGACATGGTATGCAAGCTCCTATACTCTTCTTCATGCCTCGTGATAGCCTGATCAAGTAGCATTGAGACGAGAAGCCCACTTTGCAACAAAAAAAAAATCACAGGTTCAGTGAGTAAGAAAATCCAAACTATAACTAAAATTGATGATAATTTTTCTTTTTTTGACTGTCCGTAGTTTAAAAAATACAGTAAATTAAAAAAAAAATATTTTTCACATTTTTCTTTTTAATCGACAATTTTTGCGTATCCCTTGTTTTAAGTCTTCATAAAAATTTTAGGTCCTTGAAAAATATTATTATTTTTTGTTTTGAAAAGTCCTTGAATTTTTTTTGAATAAAGGTGTGGGAACCATAATCCCGCTAAGTATCTTATTATCCTCAGACGGATCGAGTGTTGAGTTCGAAACTACGATTGCTAATCCCTTGCTCTACCCACCGGATTACTGTGGTCTCAAAGAACGAAAGGGAAGAGATCACAGCTTGGTGCACTTCGGAGTCTATTCGTATACGATTCCATCAGCTTGCACTCCAAGTTTCGACAATTCAATCTTCCAATTACCATCAAAGTCTCCCAAAATCGTTTCACAAAGTAAGACCATTCCATACAACCCCCGCCATTACGGCGATGTCGGCAAGTATGTCTTCGAAGTGTAAAACGCGTCGTTACGTCACATCAAAGTGCCGAAGCAACGTTCAGATGATTATGATGAGGAACATAATCATTTAAAAGCAATGCATTTAAAATCTCGATGATTCACACTGCTAAGCACCAATCAATGCCAACTCCCATTACTTCATGCATATGCAAATTGAGTGAAATGGGAATGCGGAGATCCGTAACAGACCGAACCTGCCATAGAAGCTTGTCGGAGGGTGTCATTCTATTACTTACAAGGCCCATTGATTAAAAATAAAGTCCCTACACTATCTCCAATGGGATTGAAGTTTCCGATTTTGTTATTAGACGTTATATAGCTTATTAATTAAAGCGAGACTGAAATTATTGGGATATGATGCAAAAGTTCATCTAGTTTTTGGCGAAAGCTGACATTGCATCGCAATCTATCTACTTCATACGTGTAAAGTTTTGATATTGAAAGAAGGAATTTCAGAGAGTACTTGGGTAATTGGTGATTATTAGTTAACGTCGTACTAGAGCAACACAACGGGCTATTGACGACGGTCCGGGATCATTCCCTTTAAGTGAAAGATTCGAGGACAGCACCTCGTAATTTTGAACCACGGTCAGATGACGAAGCAACACCTGAGCTGGCACCCCACTCTCCAAACTTCCACACCAACCCAACTTGAGAACTTTCGGCCACGACATTAAGGTGAACCAGCCGCCTCTACACCATACGTTTACAAACATCCATGCCCGGACCCGGATTCGAACCAGGAACTTTTCGATCTAGAGACTAACACCTTAATCAAGGGGAAAAAAAAATCGTGTTATTGGGCTGCGTTTATTATATTGCGTTAAGCATTAAAAATAGAAGAAAATAAGGATCACTTTCTACTTCGTCGGAAAAAGTGTGACACCACGCAAGTTGAAAACATGGAATTTCGGGTTGCTCCGTAAACATGCGCAGTAAAATCAATTTGCATCTGTAGAGCCAATATTTTTAGTGTAAGATAAAATACAAAATAATGAACAAGAGTGTAAGATAAAATATACTATCTAGTTGAAAAAACTAAAAATTAACTAGACAGAGGCAGATGATTTTACTACGCATGTTTACGGAATGACCCGAAACCACATGTTTTAAATGTACGTGGTTTCACACTTTTGCCGATAAAAAATGTTTGTATTTCCGAAAAGGCAAGAGGACAACACCACGTAATTCTGAACCTCAGTCAGATGACGAGGTCATACCTGAACAGGCACACCACTCTCCAAACTTTCACACCACGCCAACGGGAAGACATTTGAGGCCACAACAGATTTAACGTGCATCAGCCCCCTTTGTCGAGACCGTCTTTGGTTGAATCCTCAAACGGAAAGACACGAGGGCAACGCCTCTTTAATTTTAAGCCACAGTCAGGTGACGTGGTCAAAACTTCATCTGGCAACCAATCTCCAAACTTCCACACCCCACGAACGAGAGGACATTTGAAGCTTCGGCAGATTGAACGTGCACCAGTGCGTGGACAACACCTCATCATTTTGAACCTCGGTCAGATGACGTGGTCCACTGCTGAGCTCACACCCCACCTCTCCAAATTTCCATACCACTCCAACGTGAGGACATTTGAGGCCATGACAGATTTAATGTGCACCAGCCCCCGCTTGTACGACGGTCTTAAGCTGGACTGAGTTTCGAACTTGCAACCCTCCGGTTACTGTTCCAACTGGGCTTTTACCAAGATTATAAATAATAATAATTTCATGAGATATATTTTTAGTTGTGCTAATACCTAATGGACAAGACGATTTCGAAAGTCGTTGAATAGTTTCCGGCTATATGGAGTGGATAGTGTGATTGCAGTGTTTGTGTTCAGGATATCGACTATTTTATTTTTAAGTGTAAAAGTTTTCGCAAAGGAGAGAATGTCTCTTGAAAAGCGTCTGAGACAGCTCTAAATTGCTTCTCAGGCATTCAGAACTTTCTAGGAGTTTGGAAACTTTCAGTGGCGAATTGTATTCCAATGCTATGTAACTCTTTCCTTGGTCTCGAAGGTCTAAGTCTTCCTGGAGTTTTTTTACGGTCCTATATATGCGTTGGGATGAGCTGTTTCATACATTGGAATTAATTTATGTCGTCTTGCTTCTCTCCTGGTTCACTCATTTTGTTTTATATTCTTTATGAATTTATTACGAAAACCATATCCTACTGGAGGTGAAAATCATTAAAAAATGACTTACAAATCTAAAACAAGATGGTAATATTTATGTATAGCCATTTTGGAGAACAAAACGTTCACCGTCATCAGGATGAAAATGTGTACTGCTACCACTCGCTTTTCTAATTAAAGCCATTTCGATTTTTTTAGATTGGTTCGCTCTCATTATTTTAAGATTTAGAATTATGTGTGTGATCACTTTTTCTATTTCATTAAGCAATATTTACCTAAACCAAAAATTTTATTTATCTTTTTGTCAAACGATATTTATTTAAAAGAGACAAATCTGTTTTAAGTTTCACCAAACGATATTTTTGTACTTAAAACTAAAACTGAAGGATACGTATCGTACACCGCATTTAATATCGCCACAACTATAAAAATGACTTTCTAGTTTTATGTGTAGAAAGACTGGGCGCGTTCATAAACGCGATTGAATCGTACAGGTCCCACGAGTTATACGAACCAAGCGCTCCAAAAGTCTATCAGTTTTTCTTTAGTGAAAGAATAGCCATTTATTTCAATAGCACAAGAAATAAAATCGTTTAAAAGAGACTTAAGATCTGTGTCAGTGCAGCTGTCCTCGAACTTTTCCCTTCGGGATTGATCCTGGATCGTCGCCAGTAGCCCGTCGTGTTACGCGAGTGCCGACGGTAATTAAATACCTAACTACCTCTCTCCCTTTGTTTCTTTCCATGACTCGATTTCTTCTTTCTCCCTCTTTTTGTTCTTCCTCTCTCTCAATATGTAAATCTGTAAATACGTTACTTTTACTTTTCATTTAAAAATCGCTTTCCTTCATACAGTACCGTACTTTTATAACAACTAGGGGGATACGCCCCCTACGCAATCCCATTTGGTTTGCTTCGCAAACCAACATTCATTTTGCAGAGTCAATCTCCTTGCGACGGCTAAACTATCTTAATAATTTGTATAATCCTGATTTGACTTTCCGGTCCATGACGTCACAGCGACGACTTTGGCCTATTCTCGCTAACGCTCGCCAACCCCCGGTGATTGCTACGTAATCCCATTTGGCTTGCTTCGTAAACCAAGACTCCTTTCCCAAGTGATTTCCTTTTTTTTTTTTTACTTAAACACTTTATGCACCCAAAAATTATAGCCGCATCATAAAATACCTTCTCCATCTTGTTCCCTGTACAATTTTGTATAAACCATGTTAATCTCTTAAATTTGTGATGTCTACTTTCTCGGGAAACCGTCTGAAAATTGAGCGAAAAAGAGAGCTCACTAACTCCTAATCGCAGAGTCCTCCTGCGACGACGAAACCTTCGCCCCCTGCCTCGCCTTTGTTCTTTTATGACGTCACAGCGAGCTGGTCTTGGTTTCATCGAAGGTGTTTGACGTTCCCCATCGCGCACTGACGCTAAGAAAAATTTCTACACTATCGCGAAATTATACTTTTTATCGCAACGAATTTATTTATAAAACCAATTTAAAAAATAATTATACCCTACGAAAGAGTGTATTCGAAGCTTTCATGTGGTATTTTCAAATTTTAAAACTAATCCTAATTGTAAAACCAACTTTGAATAGTATCGACTTTATTTATTAACCAATCTTAAAATTAATTGCACCATAAGAAAGAGTCATTCTAAGGTTTTCAGTGATGTTTTAGAAATTAAAAAATAATAGTATTAAGCTACACAGATGACAGTTTTAACAAAAAGTAACGAAAATGTCCCAATATTCCGAAAATTGTGTGACCAACTTTTGATCGCATTGAATTTACTTATTAACCAATTTCAAAAATGACTGTACCGTAAGAAAGAATACATTCTAAAGTATGCTGCGAAGTTTTCAAATTTAAAACTAATAGTTATTATTATTTTTTTTAATTACGGCGGGTACTCGATAGTTAATCATAGGCTTCTGCAAGGCCGGGAAGCGATGGTCATTTGTGAAGGGGCACTCAATGGGCGACCATCACTACCCCTAACTAAGAACAGCACAATTACATCCATGCCCTGACCCGGGATTCGAACCAGGAACCTTCCAATCCAGAGGCCAACACCTTAACCATTAGACCGGTTGGTCGGCAAGCTAATAGTTATAAGCTATAGATATGACAGTTTTAAAAAATTCACGAAATTGTCTCGATTTTTCCCGAATTTCAGAAAATTATTAACAGGAACCAAATTGAAATGTCTAAAAAAAACACGACGAGTTGCACAAAAATCAAGTTTAGAGGTACTCTAAAAAAAAAAATCACGACTGAAGACTGAAAATTTCTACGTCTTTTTCTCACTCGTGTTAGAAATTTCACTTTTTTTAATTTTGACACTTAATAAACCCTAAACTAATAGCTGCATCGAAAAAAATCTTTAGAATTGTATAGTGAAAACAATGAAAAACAAACCATGTTAATTTCGTAATTTTCTGAACCGTACTTTCTCAGGAAACCCTCTAAGAATCGACCTAAACAAAACAGCTTTCAATCCTGCGGCTGTGATAACTTTATTTTAATATAGAGAGATTAAAAGCCACTCCCCTGTCCTGTCTAACTTTTAGCAGCACATTGTGTAGGTAAAAAAAACAAACAATTGTTCTTTCAAACTACACTTTATACACATTATCGTATACCTCGCAACGCATTGCACTGACACATTGTCACCTACAAAAAAATTAAATATTTAATATTTTCATAATATTTAATATTTTCTTCGCGTACATTTCCTTCCTTACTACTCTTACCCACCAAAATCATTATTTTTTAGACTCTTAGATACTAAACACACATGACACAGTTGAAATACAAATCAAAAAATACAGCTATCAATTAGAGAACTCCAGTATAATTTCATCAAGTCCATCGTTAAACAAAGTGCTTAACTATCCATCACTGTATAAAAGATTTAATACCATTCCATCATTTTTACTAGAAAACACTGCGCTGAAAATTTCATCGCAAAGGACAAAATTTATATACGCATTTCCTACTTCCCGCATATCGCTATATTGCGTGTCAGTGCCTATCTACTTCCTTGTCCTGTCTGATTTCACTTATTGTCCTGCCTTCTTTTGCCCGGGTCATATCCGCTCGCGAGTCGACGAGCATGCGACGAGGAGCAGTCAAATTCACTTGAAAAAGCATTTTTGAAAAGAGTCACGCAAAAGGTATATCGACGAACAGAGAAAAGATGGATACGTTTCTATGCATTATAGAGAAGAATGGTTATATCTTTCATCGAAGAAGAATGTCGAGCTAGCATTTTGGGATTGTCAAGCAGTTCGACGTATGACATTAGTGTGGGATTCTCAAACATAAATACATTTCTATTTCGTTTTTTAAAACCTAAAAAATGGGTTTGGGGAAAACTATATTTCTCTTTGACATGCAATACCTGTATTATGCTGTGTTATCTACAAATCATTATTATGTGCATTCTTCTAAAAATTATACACCCTTCATCAGAACAAAATTTGATAGGGACTTATTTTTCAAGTGAAAACTGCCCTTGGATAACGATAGACTTGCGTTTGTACTACAGAATATCTAGCATAATGTTCTGGGGATATGAAATTACACCGTCAACGGCATGGCACTAATGCTGTAATACATTACCATGAAGATTGCGGAGAAAAATACACTCATTTTATGAATCTTATATTTTGTAAGATCTGGGATCGAAAATTGTTCTTAGAAATGTTTGCTGATAGTTATGCAATGAAAACAAGCACAGCAGAGAAAATATGAGATACATTCAAAGAAAACTTATCTTTTAGTGTATGAATAATTTACCAGTAAAAGTCATTGTATGTGTTGTTATGCGTATATATATTATCTACTTTGACAAGAAAAGTTAGTTGATGTTAATTAATTTTATTTTAACATTTCACATTATTCCAACACGAACTTTAGTCTTTTCAACACCATTCTGGAACATCTATTGATCAATTGTTTCTTCTATTAGTGTTGCCACATAGTATAGAAGAAAAATAAAATTACGTACATTTATATTCTGAAATTATTATGGAAATGATCGGATTAAATAATATAAGATATTAGACCAGTAAAGACAATTATCACATCCCTACTACTGTAGTACCATAACTAAAAAAACCCAACCAAATTTTTGTTTTATGTGTAGAAAGACTAAATACATGCAGCAAAGTGCCACAACTGTAGATTCCATTAAATAGCAGTTGTGGCTCTAATATATAACAGTTGTGAAGCCTGCATTTACTGTGGATGCGTTCGTAAACACATCAATTAAAAAAGTGCAAACCAGAAAACAATTCGTCCCGTGACCTTTGCTTCAGCAGTTTTGAAGTTGTATTTGGAACTATTAGTTTTTCCGTCTCATCGCAAATGTTTTACTACGGATGGTTTCACAGTGCAATTAATATGAAAGACTAACAAAACGTATTGTGTGTGATAAAAAATCTGAAGATGGGGAAGAAGGATTTTTTTGGAATTATCTACGATCTTAACAATAACAAAATCGTGTGTGTATTAAACATTATTGTGAACGATCATTCCTTTGTATTCAGACTTTAAAAGTCATTTTCGACTGAATAGAAGCACTTTTAAAGTCCTAACACTTTAGAGAATTTTTTTTTGTAGGAAAGGAAGGTCTTCAATAAATATAGAAAAGCAACTAATATGAATTCTTTGGCTCCTGTCTAATCAAGAATCCTTTCGTTAGGTGCTTGTTTATATAACAAGTTGGCCAGGGTCAATTCAGCTATTCTGAATAGTTTTTAATAAAAATTATTTTCACAAATTGGCATGTTTTTATGTGATTATAAATTTAAAGGTTGTTTTAGGTTAGTTCAATATAACAAAAGAGTCTAGGTCATGAAGAGATAGAATTATAGAGATAGAAGAGAATTAACGTTCACTGAAGCTACCCAATAGGCAGGCAAAGGTTCGGGATTAACTCCCAGAAGGAAAGATGCGAGAACAACACCACGTAATTTTGAACCACGGTCAGATGACGAGGTCACACCTGAGCCGGCACTCCACTCTCCAAACTTATACACCGCACCAATGTGAGGACATGTGAGTCTACGACAGATTTAACGTGCACCAGACTCCTTTGTACACGAAGGTCTTTTGTTGGATTCGAACTAGCAACCTTCTTGTTGCATGTTCGTTGCTCTTTCAACTCGGCTACCTCGACCCAGAGTAAAAAGAGTGAAAAAGTAAAAAAGAAGAGAGAGAGATGAGAAAGGAAGAAAAAATAAAGAGGGAGTTGAAATAATAGATAGGGAGAGAGAAAATTAATGAAAACGTAATAAAGAAAAAAGAGAGACGAAGAAAGAAATTTAAAAAGAGAAAGAGAGAAAAAGAGGGAACACACAGAGAGAGAGGATGGATTGAAAATACGGAACCTTCATTATGTGAAATTAAAAAGGAGAAAACGAAGTTAAGAGAAAAATATATTAAATTAAATTAAATTGTTTTGAGTAGACTTTCTGCAGTCGCAGGTTGCACCGTGTAATAAAATAACTATCTAAATTAATTTAAGGCAAGTACAAGTGTTGATGAACTAAGTAATTTACACTTTTTAGCTATTTTGATAGTTTATTAAAATAATTAAAACAAACCCGAGAGAAAAGACTAGATTGCAAGCATTTTTACACTATTTGAATTAGAATTAAGATAGAAGTTATGGCATTGAGAATCGAAAAAAAATGAACTCATTTATTTCTGTCAGGAAAAGAGGTTTAGAAATACGTAGTCAACTGTATTATACAATTGCGTGAAAAATATATGTGTGCTTTTTAAAAATTCTAATGTTTTGACCATTTATATTTTTTATTGAAACATTAATTATAACCAGACAAAAATAAAACGAATATAAGAGATTGAAAGTAAGTCGACCTGTCATTTTTAAAAGTGATCTGTTTTGAAGAGTAGACTGGTGTAATACCATGTTTTTTTTTAAACAGTTTTTAAATAAGTATCTATATAACTAAGATTGGAGAGTTTGTACATTGAATATTTTTGGCCCATATGTTCTTTATACGTTTTGAGTCATCCTAATGTAAAACCAATCATTTCTGTATTGTCTGTATTTGTGTATGTGCCCACACACGAGTCGCAGCTATATTTAAGTAACGTATTACATCTGTTAAAAGTTTGTTGAAAACATTGATTTTCTGTAAAAACGCTGTTAAATCGACCTACCTTTTATAGAAAACTGGTAATCGGTTACCTTTTATTTTCATAGAAATCATAAAAGTCGCGAAAAGTTTAAAAAAAATTATCTTCCTGATACTTAAAATATGTTGGTAATTTACTACGAAAGAGAAAATCGATTATTCTGGTCACTTTTTCAATTTATACAGATAACCAATTCAACCCTAGTTAGGTCGGGATATTCTGCTAGTATTTCATACAATTAAGAAAAATCTCTAAGCAAATTAAGCTATGCGAATTGCTGATAACGAAAAGGCATGCGATGGAGATTAGCTGCAGACTAAATGCTCTGCGTATTAATTGATTGTATCTTTGTGTTTATAAAAGGTAATTCAAAAAAGATGTTCATATATGTTGTGGTGACGCGATGTCGGGAACAAAGGAGTAGGAGAATTCCAAAATCATGTTTCCATGTAGATTAGAGTCGTATCCACTGGATGCTTTTGAAGATATCCATTTCTTGTTCAAACGGTCCGGTAGTCACCATTTTGTGGTGTTCCTTGATGTGCAATTAATACAACATGAAATAGAACACAATAATTTATTCCACAAGACGAAGAGAGACACAAGACGAACAACAACCGAAAGGGAAAAGTTAAGAAGTAAGAATATTGATACGCGTTCCGTTCGCAATGCTTCGCGCATGCGCATTACAAACTTGCGCCGAGAGAGAAAGAGAGCGATATTACGCGAATCGTCTGCTTCTGACAAGAACAACGAATTTCAATTCGTACTCTCCACAATGTAATCTTCATTTTAACAGTTGGGGTTGAAAAATATATACTTCCAACTTGAACAAGTGCTTGATAAGCGTTTCTTTTTTCTTTCCTAGTTAATCAATTGAAATACTTGTCAATAAACTGTGCAAACTTTTCCACGAAGAAGCAAATAATATACGTCAATCCCTTTTATGCGATACCACTAAATCGATCTCCAAAACTAAGGAAAACCTCCGATTCATTCGAAGTCAAGCACTTGAGACGGGGTTTTGAGTTCTTCACACACACCACAAAGAGTGCAATAAAAATGTTAAGTCATGTGCAATACAAACTTTAGTTATGAAAGCAAGCTGTCTATAAACCTTTAAAGAAACGCGCCAGACTGAAAATATGAAAAATAAATAATAGAAGGGCTTTGAACTTTCAACACACAATCTGCTCTTTACAAAGGCAGCTTCGAGATGAGCTCTTGCGCAGAACGTCGCGTTTGTCAGATGATCCACATTTAATTATACGAACTCCAATTTCAGTTGTAACACAATTCGAAGAGATTTCGGGAGTTTTGTTCGAGGAACTATTTTAACAGAACTAATTTAATGAATTACATAAACCGACGACTTTTTATTGCGTAAAGGCAACTAATGGAATAGAGAGGAGATGATTGCGCTGGTGAAATAATTTAATCCCATCACAATGTATTTGGCAAGGTAATCTGAGCTATTAGTTGGAAAAGAAATAAATAGTTGTAAACCTAACGACATCACTGTGATGTCGAGACAGGAGTTGTGTGGGAGGAAATTGATGTAGGGGAAGAACTGATTTGTGAATTATGAAGGATACGTGAGAGGTCATATTTCCATTGGAGCAGGATTCGGGTTCGGAAATTGAATCGTGAAGCAGTTTGAAGATGAAGTTTCCTAAGTGTATTAGTAACATCAAAGCACATTAATTGTGATGAACAAGGACTAAATCTCTTTATACCGAGCATTTACTATAAATTCGTGAGTGAATGCTCTGGCCACATCAACGCTCTTCCAACCCTGTAATAATGATGTTTGAGCTCTCCGTTGGCAACAGCCAAAAAAGGGCGCTGCTGTCGCGCGCTGTAACCTTGCGACGCTTGGCGCCCAGTTCGAGTTTTTGTGAGTTGCGAAGAAGGCGCGTGTGAGCGCAGCTCAGAGAGAGAAATTAATAAATGTTGTGAGAACTACAGTCCATTATTCCTTGTGATGTGTTTGGTGAATTTTAATGAGTACATAAGGAGACCTGAGCTATCGAAGAGTTAAAACAAATGCACCGGACAGCAATATGTGATGATATAAGAGAAATAATACATGCTTTAATAAGCGATGGTCCCCCACGTGTTGCAATTACACTAGCAACCTATCTGGGCATACTTTCAACGAGGTTTTGATACACAGCTATGGTATTTGTGTCCATTTCTGCTGCAAGAATGTCGGCTGTAGATTTCAGACGTGGTTCCCTGGTCCGTAAGCGTCGCTTTTACTCGTCCCACAAATGCTCTATGGGGTTTAGGTCGGGATTTCTGAGGAGGCCAGGGAAGACGTTTTGCATCCATATTTTGATACTACTGCTTGACAGAGGTCGCAACATGACATGGAGCGTTGTCGTCCTGGCAGTAACATTCGACCATTCCATGAAATTGCAGAGTCTAGGAAGAACCTAAATGTACAAAATGTTCATTTACGTGTCGGCGTTCAATTGACCAGGAACAACATGCAAAGGACCCAGGCCGTACCACGAAAAACATGTCATGACACATATATATATATATATATATATATATATATATATATATATATTTATATTTATATTTGTATTTCGAGCTGTGGAGCCATAAGATGCACCTGGCTACCGCGGCTAGAATAGGAAATAAGAATTAACCACAGTAAGAAAGGAAGATTTCGTGAATTTTGCGAAATAGTGTTTAATTAATTTAATTAAATCATTCCATTTGAAGGTGTGGAATGTGCATGTCGATTCTAAAAATAAAAGAAAACGGATTTAAATATATATATATATATTATTAAATATATAATTATTAAAATTTTAGCTCGAAGAATGAAAAACACTACTACTAATGTTGTTGTTATTACTTATCCCCGACATGGTCTCTTTAAATTCGACCAAGTCCACGAATCCATAAACCCCCCAAAAGTCCAAGAAAAGTAGAGGTTCCGAAAAAACCTTGTCCATTGTAAAGTCAATACATTTTAAAATATGAGCTGGCGAAAGCTGATCAGCTCCGCACTTGGTACAAGTCCTGAAAACCTTCAGGCCCTGTTCGTAGGAGAGACTCCTCAAGTGTCCACTGGCAAAACGTGAAATACAAGTCTGCTGACTTCTATGACCCTCAAAGAGTAGGGTGCCTCCAGGACGACTTCTCGAGTACCAGTCATGTACTGGAGGGACATTCCAAAGATATTTAGACGTCTTCCTGCACTCGGAGACCGCTTCACTATATGTACAAGGTATATCTGACTGGAGATACACTACTAATTAATATATCTGTAGACATTTTAGCGCTGATGCTATGGTGCGGCATTTCTTGTTAGAACAATTTCGCAAATTCTCGTCTGAATATGCTTTTTGAGACCGGAGTAGCCAGGTTGGAATAATAACGGATTAGAAACAGTAGGGTTGCGAGTTCGAATCCAACCAAACACCGTCACGTACAAAGGATGATGCACGTTAAATCTGCCGTGTTCTCAAATGTCCTCATGTTGGCGTGGTGTGGATGCTGGGAGAGTGGGATGCCAGGTCATGTGTAATCTCGTCAGCTGACCGTGGTTCAAAATCACGTGGTGTTGTCCTCGGATCTATCACTTAGAGTTTGACCAACACCGACTCTATACAAAGGCCGCGTACAAATTACAGCAGAGCCTGTGACGCAGCTTCTATCTTTTCTACTTTTACTCACTACGATACGAACTGCAGATAATACAATGCTTCAGATTGCATGCTGTATGTGCTGTCGCTACGTGAGATTATGAATTTAAGTTAAACGTACCTTTTGTACAGCTTCAGTCTACATTTAAAGCCGTGGCAACGGCATTGGAGCTTTTTTTTTTGCGCATTTCTAGCATCGAGATATGGCTGGTTACGGCAATCCATTTGTAATACGGTTATTGCGTTTTTTATGGCAACCTCGGCAAACGGAAAATTTTAATTTTGAATATTCAGAAAGTTCTCTCAAAATCCGTTAAACTGTCGTTTGATTTCATAGGTCCATTTGAACTAAGGACCTAATTCAACTACCCAAAAATTCGAACGTTTCGTCTTGAAATTCGAACCTAGCGGGTCCTAGTGACAACTTTGGTATTCAACTACCACCGCGCTTTCGTTTCTTCTCGAAATCGAATTCGTCTCCTTTTCACTCGGTAAGTTTATTCGAATCGTTGAAATTTTGCTCACTGTTGATACTTTTTTCAAACATGGCTGACGTTCTTCTTTTTCGGAGACGTGTTTACGAGTTGGAGGCAAGCCTGTGGATTTGACTGTTTTTTTTAGATATCGCCTAGATCGAAAAACATTTTCCTACTTGCGTGACCAGTGAAAATCAATTGAAGCCCAGCAACAAATGGATTTTCAGTGGAAAATCAGGTAAAAGCGCTATTTTCATGATGCATGCGTTTTAAATGAAAATATTTGTTATTTCATAAAGGAGATGTAGAATTCTCATCGAAGCTCATCTGGTAGTAAGTTAATTCACACACACGACCAGTGACAGTGGACTGTATGAATTTTATTGTTGAATCATGAATGCAATTACCACTGGACAATTCTTCCCTGTGAAGAATATAATACAAAAAAAAGGGTACTGTAACCCAAGGCAAAATCTCCCATGGATTGTGGAGCACGCTGCTGTCTCCCCACACACTCAGAATACGAATACAAAAAGAATGAAGTTGGCTCCTAAAAAACTAAGATAGTACCTGACCTTGTTCTGAATGTAAAAAAGAACATAGTTCAGCTACTGTTAATCACTTATGCATATTTCTGTGTGATCCATCTAGAACATTACATTCAGAATATTCCTTGCAGAACATCCCAAACAAAATTGAATCATGTCAGAAATAAACAGACTACAACTGGCTAAGAGGATGGGATCAATGCCTCCGAATTACTTTTCAAATTATTACGACCAAATAGAAGAGTTAATTACAATGAGTGGTTATTGAATATTAGGTTTTCACAATTCTCATTCATAAAAGAACATTTGAATAGCAATACACTGTTCCTGATATTCTCAATCAACTGACTAGATGCATTGTTTTTGTTTACAAATATGACTGAAAGCAATATATTTGATGAACATATTAATTGTTTTTAACAATAACACCTTCTGTTTTAATTATTTGTATGATTTAAAGGTTTCATGTTATTATTTCAAATGTAAATTTACTGACTTTAAACATCATTTGGGTGTTATCAATATTGAGATTTCTTGGTTCTGGTTAATTCCAGACAGTTAATGGGGATGAACATTTCTTGATGCTATCTCAAGCAACTGTTTCTAGGAATGTGATGAGAGTGCTATGCTCTGTGGAATTACCTGAATATCTTAAAATTTCCTGCTTCTTCAGAAAAACTTTTGTCTAAAAAAAAGTCCTTCTACATTGGTCTGGCTTCCTGAATGTCTTGGGTGTGATTGATTTCACTCACATTCAGCTTCAAAGACCCAATTGTGATGAATGGTTTGTTTTCTTGAACAGAAAAGTCACTTTTCTATAAATGTCCAGTTGGTTTGTTTATTTCACTTAAAATTGTATTGTATTGTACTCGAAAACAAAGTGACCATGCACAACTACTTAACCCATTGCGATGAGAACTTTTTCCACCCCATAAGACGTTGTCTCAGATAAGTGTCGTCCTTTTGTCACAAGATACTAACGAACATCAGTAAACTTCCAATTGTGTTTGACTCCTTATTGGTGTGATTGATTGTAAGTAAAAAGGTATATTGGAACGGTATATTAGAAATAGTTGTATGAAACTTAAATACATAACATTGTTACCTATGTATATGCAATTGTTTTTTGTATTTTTTCCTTGTACAAGAGTGTAAAACTTCCAGTGAGTAGAATTGCAAAATTGTTTCAGAAAATTAAATCTTACTCTATATGAAGATTTGATTTAAAAAGAGTTGCTTGGAAATCAATCATATTTGGCATGACGAAATAACTAACTCATTTGGCAATGTATAATCATAATCTTATATAAAATGGTACGACTTGCGTATCTATGGCTATTAAAGTTTTGATTGGTTGTGTTTCTAATTGTTTAGTTTGGTTTTGTGATGTCCCGAATGAAACACGATACGAAATATCAAAAATCATTTTTTGATCAATATTTCATATTGGAATTTTAAAATAGGCCACTATTCACGCACCATCAGGTTTAAAAAATAAATACATTTTATTATGCATCTGAGGGGCTATTGTCCTTGTGACTAATAAATAACAGAGCTGTTCCTGAGTGGTATGCACAAAAAACAAAGTGACAAAAGACACTAATGTATCAGTGAAACTTCGATAAACCATCAGGGTCAAGACGACGGATAACACAAAAACCTTAAACAACCCATCCATTGCATATGAACGAATGATAAAAAGTGCACGTTTACGAACTGGATATACACTGTACATACATGTGATTTATTGTACAGAAACAATTTACATTAAGTACAGTATAGTACATGTTGTTACATGAACTTATGCTCTAGACATACGCACATACTCGAATTTTAAAACAGTCTCATTTTCTTCTGTTTTTTCGAGGCTCGTGCATTCTGAGCGGCAATGTTCCGTAATAACTGACGGTTAATCAAAGTTTCACTGTACATAGTATTTAGTTTACATTAGAATGGTCAAATATCCAAAAGTATTCTCAACTCACTAACTTCATAAATTTGACTGCTTTTTGAATAAAATTCTCACTTTCTGTAGGGATGCGATGCAGATTTAAGGATATTGGACATTGTTACCCCTGGGAGTACTCTGGAGACAGATGACACAAGTGTAAGGGTCTGGAGAGAACAAGGCACACGCAATCGGCCCCAGAACATCATCGAGCATCACGCATTCCGACGTGGAAGCATCATGGTGTGGGACGGGATATCGCATAGACCTGCACATCTATAGACTGGGTTCTGTGGCGGCTGTCCGGTATCGAGATGAAGTCCTAGAACCCACTGTGAGATTTACGCAGTTGGTCCTTCTTTCACTTTAATGGGTAATGTGCGTCCCCATAGAGCGTTGACGACTACTTGGAGAGTGAGGGGATTGAGCATAGTTTTGGCCGGCGTACTCGCCCGACCGTAATCCCATTGAAAATCTTTGGGATGCTCTCGGCCGTGCTGTGTCTGCACGTTTCCCACCCTCAGTAACTCTCACGGACTTGCAAACTGCTCTACAGGAGGAATAGCGATTATTTCTCTGGGATGGTTGATAACCTCATGGAGAGCATGGTCACACGCTGTAAACTTTGTATGAGGATGGTCACATACCCTATTAATGTTGGTTTTGTTTATTTGTTTTAGATTTAAACATCATTTTGTTAATGACTCCAATGACATTATTACATGTGTATTTGGTGAAATAAAATAATAAGCTTAAAACAAATATTTTCATGTGTTTTTAATTATTGTTTATGTTTAGAACTTATTTACCTTGCAGCTTTTAATTTTTCAAATACCTGTCTGGATATATTTCCCATTACATTAATGTTATATAGTACGCGTGCAATTACACGCGACTCGCATTACAATCATATATCAATTTTACAATAATTTCAAATGTAAGAAAATTGAAATTGTTGCATTACTTAATGAAATATGCTTAAAGTTTTTTTCTTGATTTTTAAATTTTAGGTATCACATTTCATTGATTTGATTTTTCTGCTATATTTTGTGGACATAAATAATTAAAACTTTTCACAGGGAACGTAGCCAGAAAGGTTAATATATGAAACTGAAAAAGTTTGTATGACTGTATAAAAGTATTTAGCTATTTTTAATACCATGATTGGAAATTTCCAAATTATTTTTGTAAACTTATAAAAAGTGACAAATCTTGGTTGATCTAAATACAAGAATGGTTCCGTAAATATTATTTTACATGACGAAAAGAACACCATTATATAATCTTATTTGCAGATATTTTAAGTTTTAGAAATAACAAAAAGCTTGAAAATTACTATGCAGAGATTTAGCTATTGAATAAGGCAGTAGACTGTATAAACGTTAACATTTATTCACATGCGTGCGTTGTGGGAGACGACAACCTCGTCCCTCTCCACCAGTTTTTAGATGATATTTAAAGGCTTTCACTCCCGCCTCCCAAAGACCACCAAAGTTGATTGTTCTAGGAGGCGAAAATTTCCACGTGATGCCTTCAGAAGAAAAAAAGCTCGAAATGTCTTCATTCTTCAATACTAGTTCAATACTGAATACTTAAGTTCTTCTGAAACCCCAACAAGGTTCGTAGCGTTATCACAAAATATTATCGAACTTTTACTGCGGAGAGCAAATAATCTTTTTACATTTGCAATTAGAGCCTCTGACGTTAAGTTTGAGACGGATTCTAGGTTCACAGCCTTTGTAACCATACACACAAATATGGCCACAAAGATTTCCTGGAGGGTACCCTTTCTTTGACCCTTGTACTTTATTTGGAATGGCCCACAGAGATCTAGACCGACATTTGAAAATGTAGAACTAAGTGTTACTCTCTAAGTAGGGAGATTCCACATAAACTGATTGGCAATTATAGGTATGCACTTGAAACATTGTAAGCATTCATGGACAACCTTTCTCGCAATATTTCTACCACCAAGTGGCCAATAATTTTGACGAACGGTATTTAACAGGGCTTGTAGACCCACATGAAAATCCCGATTGTGATAATGCTGAAATATCAGTTTGACCAATTTGTTACCTACCGGCAAAACAATAGGATGTTTGTGGACATAATTTACTTTAGCATGAGTGAGTCTATCACAAATTCTGACTAAGCCTTTGGGATCTAAAAATGGTAAGTTAAGTTATCTAATAAAATAATAAATAAACTAAAAATGGTAAGTATAGTTAATTTTAGCTTACTTGAATGAGGAACTGTGGATCATTTTTTAAAGCTGAAATCTCAGGCAGAAAATACCTTAACTGAAGATGCCTAATCAAGCAGGTTTCTGCTCTGTGGTATTCTTCAGGAGAGAGTGAGCCTTTCTGCCTTTCTCAATCTTTATAATTTTTTATAAATCTAGAATTCTAATTAACTTATGAAAACTGTTAGTGAGATCAAACAAATCATCCAAAAGATTTGGATCACTGTATAAAGTCAGAGTTAGCCTTGAAGGAGATTTAAGTTTTTTCAAATACGGTTTTTCAGTCAATTCATTGGAAATTTGCACAGTATCTAGAGATGTTGCATAAAGCCTTGAAAATTATGGTCCCTTCCACCACAGCTCAGTTGGTGCCAGGGTTCTCACATCCAGTCCTCGGGAAACCATATCGGCCGAGTTGCACATCGATGGAACTTTTTGTCATTTGAACTCCGTGGACAGTCGCTGAATCTCAGATACTCTGTTGCTGACAAAAGTCTTCAACCAGTTTGCAGGAGTACGAATCCAGGCAAGAACTATGGTAGCGTCAGACCATAATTTCACAGAGTCTACCTTTAGTCTTAGAGCTGCTAAGACCTTGTGAATTAGCTTCGCTAAAAGAAGACACGTTGATAATTCAAGTCGCGGGATAGTCATGACCTTAGCTAGAATCACTCGTGATTTACTGCACAGGAGTTGACTGGCAACTTCCTTGGTGAAGGACAGTTTGAATATACACTTCTGCACCGTAAGCCCTTGAGGATGCATTAGCGAAGCCGTTCAGCATGACAAACTCGACATCAGCCTTCATAAAGCATCTTGGTACCTTGATTGACTCTAAATCAGGTAATGTCCCAATAAAGTTCTCCCATTCTTGAGAAACATCTGGAGGTAATTTTTCGTTCCATTCCAATTTCAGCAACCACAGCTGTTAAATGAAATTTTTAGCCATGAAAATCACAGGTCTAAGGAGATCAAGAGGATCGTAAATACGTTCAAGTTTAGAAAGTACGTCTCTTTTGATATAATTGCAATTTGTACTGATGTTGACTCTATACTTAAACGTATCACTTGAACTGTTACATAGCATAACTAATGTTTTAACTGCTTTTTCTTCGGCATTTCGATCAAGTGGAAATCTTTGAGGTTCCGTGGATTGAGCCTTGCTAGTACACCACTTGTGTAAGGCCATGCCTCCTTTCAGAAAGAGTTGCGTTAATTCGGACGTAAACTGTTCAGTCTTCCTTAGATTTGATGAACCAGAGAGACAATCATACATGTAAAAGTCTTGAAGCACAATCTTTGAAAATAAGGGAAAGTTATCTTTCTCATCTAAGGCGAGTTGTTGCAAAGTTTTCGTTGTAAGTACGGAGCACAAGCGGTGCCGTATGCGATGGTTCTCAACTGGTAAACCTTAATTGTCGACGATATACTGGCCTTCCATAGGATTTTTTGAAGCTTGAATTGCGAAGGTTTTAATTCTATCATTCTAAACATCTGCTTGATGTCAGCAGTGAAAGCAGGAATGTGTTTTCTGAATCTAACTAAGATCGAGAAAAGATCTTGAAGTATCCCTCCCTTACATAATAAATCATTTAAAGAGTTGCCGCTATATGTTTTGGCTCTGGCGTCGAATATTACACGTAATTTAGTTGTTTTTGATGATGATAGTATTCCATGGTGTTGAAGAAAGTATCCTTCATCCAAATCTTTATCGCAAAAGTTCACATTCGCTAAGAAATTCTGTGTACAGTTCTTTCATAGCAAGATCACGTTCCAAACGCTGCCATAAATGATTTAACCTTTTAGAAGCGATTTTCTTGGAACTTCTTAGCATGGTTTCGGATAATTCTGGCTTAAATGGCATTTTTACCTCATACCTGAGATGAGAATTCCTGAAATGTGTTTTTCCGAAGTGCTCATTACAGTCATTTAATTCTTCACTATTGCAGGATTTTACATTTTCATCCTCCTCAATTTCCCAGAAAGGTGTCAGGGTTTTATTCAGAGCTTCTAAATTTGTAGACAAAAAGCTGTGGTTTGCTGTATTGTTTGAATTATTATCCGAAATAGTACCCGAGACAAGGTATCCAAAGCAGCTTGACTGTAGAATCAAGTTTTCTCCTAAATCTATCTTGTATGCATTTAAGAATTCAAAGAATAATTCTGCACCCAATAGAACATCAATTTTTTGCGGGGTAAAGAATTTCGGATCTTCGAGATGTATATTTCCTGGAATATTCAAATGAGAAATATTAATCTCCTTAGAAAGAGTAAAGTCTGTCACTTTTGGAAAAATTAACAGGTCAATTTACTATTGTGCATCACCATTATGATTTGATAAGCGAGTTTTCACTTTCGACTTTACGTTCAAAGCTGAATCACTCAATCCACTAATAAGAATATTTGTATTTTGTTTTTTCAAACTCAAAGATTCTGCACCTCTCACAGTAAGAAATGATGACTCAGACGCTGAATCGAGAAGGGAATCGCGAAAAAGTCTCTTCATGCCATTAACATCTCTACTATTATAAAAGGAAGTGTTGGTCTGTGTTTCTTGCTGCAAAATCCTGACGATTCTATGGCACTTACAGCAATGAGATTTGGCACACAGGTTGTCGGAATTTTTTGCAATTTTTGGGACGTGGCGAATTTTAAAATTCAATCTAGAAGATTTTTAAATGAATTTTATAGTTTTATTCTCCATTGTGTTTTCTACACGTTTCTTGCGGACAAATGAAGAAACACCCGAATCTGAACTTTTCTTTTCATGTGACCTTGTCGTCACCCTTGGAACCATGCCAAGTTTTTTTTATCGTAAAGAACGCCCAGAAAATTATTATTTTTCGTTTCCGGTTTGATTTTGCTCGGATGAATGATTTTCCAGCCAGACGATAAATCTTTTAACTGCTAGATTCACTTTATCCTTTTTTCTATCTCCTAAACCGTTAAAGACAGAGTAAAAATTTCAACAGATTTGAAATCTGCGGAAAATTTTACTTTAGATCAATACCTAAAAATATGATTTTCTTGAAATAAATAATTTTTAAATTGAATATAGGGGCATTTTACAGTATTAAGTTGTTACGAACTCTTCACTTCAGAAACATATTTTATCCTTATATTCTCTTACAGTGAAAATGTTTAAGCTGAACTTCAAGTAATTTTATATTTTAGGATGGAATTAAAACATTAGCATTGAAAAAGATTTTAAAAATTCAAATTTTTATTAAATATAGAGATTTATATTGCATGTTACGGACTCTACATTAAAGGGACATCGATTTTTTTTCTTATATGGAAAAGACATTCCCTCTGAAACTAGCTGTTATTTCTATCTATTAAAATTTTCTTTTTATATTTTAGTTCATATATTAAATATCTGCACCACAAAATATAAAAATTGGAAAGCACAAAAATAATTTTAAATGAATTATTTATTACACTAGGGGGTTCCGCCCCCTGCTCGCTTACGCTCGCCAACCCCCGGGGATTGCTACGCAATCCCATTTGCTTTGCTTCGCAAACCAACACTCCTTTTACATATGACATTTGGTTTGCTTCGCAAACCAACATTCCTTTCGCAGAGTGAAACTATCTGAATAATTCGTATTATCCTAATTTCCTTTTCCGGTCCATGACGTCACAGCGAGGGCTTCGCAACCTACTCGCTTACGCTCGCCGACACCCCGGAAATTGCTACGCCGTCCCGTTTGGTTTGCTTCGCAAACCAATACTCTTTGGCAAGTGATTTCACTTTTTTTTTTACTTTAACACTTAATGCACCCTAAACTAATAGCCGCATCAGTAAAAAATCTTCTGCATCTTGTTCCCTGTACAATTTTAAGTTAACGATGTTAATCTATAAACTTTACGATCTGTACTTTGTACTTTCTCGTTAAACCGTCTGAGAACAGAGAGAAAAAAGCGAGCCTTTTTCCTCGCCAAATAAAAAGAAATCGCTTTCATGGCAATTGTTGCTACGATAAATTTGATATCTGGCAAACCCGATAGTAAGAAATACAACCCTCATCAGCTCCGCAAATTTGCTCCGCGAAATGAAAAATACGAAATTTGTGTCACAAACTTTTGATTGTATCAAATTTATTTATGAACCAATTTTAAAAATAATTGTACCGCAAGAAAGAGTATATTCTGAGGTATACTGCGATATTTTCAAAATTAAAAACTAATAGTAATACGATATAGATATGACAGTTTTAGTTTTGTATCGGAAATTACGATCTGAAAGTTTCGAAAATTGTATGACCCACTTTTAATTGCATCGATTTTATTTATTAACCAATTTGAAAAATAATTGTACCATAAGAAAGAGTGTAATGTAATGTATTCAGTGATGTTCTCAAATTTAAGAAATAATGTTTTTTGCTGTAGATATAACGATTTTAGCAGAAAGTAGCGAAAATATCCAAAGATTCCGAATTTTGTATGACCAACTTTTGATCGCATCCAATTTAATTATTAACCGATTTCAAAAATAATAGTACCGTAAGAAAGAGTACATTCTGAGGTATACTACGATATTTTAAAAATTAAAAACTAAAAGTAATAAGATTTAGACACGGCAGTTTAAAAAAAAAGTAACAAAAATGTCCCGATTTTTCACGAATTTCAAAAAAATATTATCAAAAACCAAATTGAATTAAAAAAAAAAAACTGGACGAGCTGAAAAAATTAACGTTGAGAGATACTCTTTAAAAAAACGCACGACTCAAAACTGAAAATTTGTATGTGTTTTGCTCACTCGCGGAAGAAATTTCGCTTCTTCAATTTTGACACTTAATAAACCCTAAACTAATAGCCGCATCGGAGAAAAATCTTAATAATTGTCCAGGGAATACGATGAAGAACAAACCATGTTAATTTTTTTTTTTCGATCAGTACTTTCTCGGGAAACCGTCTAAGAATCGAGCTAAACAACACAGTTTTCAATCCTGCGGCGTCGGCGGTAACATTTTTTCAATATAGAGAGATAGCGATTGAATAAGACAGTGGACTGTATAAACTTTAACAATTATTCACATGCGTGCGTTGTGGGTGCGGACACTCGTCCCTCTCCACCAACATCTTCTCCTCAAGGTTACAAGATCGCCAAGTGGCGCCACGGGGATGATGCTCCGTCGCCAAGGTAAAAATTACAAACACGGAACAATTATATTAAATTTTTAAGAATTAAATGTAAATAAGTACAATTAAAATAACTTCCAACTTTATTTTCATAAAGAAAAATCAAACCACATGTGTAATATACCTACTGATAATTGGGCCTGCGTGTGCAGAAAATTGAAACCAGAAAATTCCATAACAATGAATTTTTTGAACTTTTCCTCCTCATGTACATTTTTCAGATATGTCAAATTGGGAAAAGCAAAATTGAGACAAGAAACATAATAAGGATAACAATGTAAAAACATGCAATGGGACACTACTACTTAAGATGAATACTTTTTTACACCCTTCACTATTTTTTATAAGTTCTTTTTATTCAGATTAATGTTAGGCTTTAAAAAAAAGCCGGAAATGTTTTATATTTAACTGATAACTTGCCTGAGTAATGTACATTCAAAATAATTCTGTAAGAATTTATCAAAATGACCAAAACCAAACTTTGAAAAGTAACTTTTATTTAGTTAATGTCAACAGCTCATTTAGCATCAAATTCGTTTTTTGTTCTGCGAACAATGTTCGCATAAGCTCATGGCCTTCACGTTTTATCTCGAGGCTCTCCTTTAATTTTATAAGTGTGTGTACAGGGTTCTCACTTTCAACTCTCGAACCCTTGGTGTTGCTTCTAAAAAAACCTTTTAGATTTGAGGTATTTTTGCACTAGGCCATATATGACCATATTGTTCCAAACACTAGATTGCACAATATTAAGTAATGAACATAAATACAAACAAGGAATGTTAAATTACTATCGAAAGGAATTTTTGGCACGTAACTTTTGAAATTACATGATATTGTCGGCTAAGAAGTGGTACCTCGTAAGCGCCAATTTCTTGAAGAAATTGTTTTCAAACCAAAAAGAAAGTTTTTTCGAAGAAAATAGGCGCATCGGTGAAGTGAGACCTCATATTCATCAGATCAACAAGATGGAAAAATGTACATGGATAGCAAAAATGCACTGTAGTATTCGATTTTATGCAGTTTTTTGACCCTTCTGTAAAATTGGTACTTTGCACTTACCAATGATCGAATTGTTGCCGACAATAGTAGAAAAATATGAAAACACATGTATTTGAAGTATCAGTATTTGAAGAGAAGGAAACATTAATAAATTACTCAAATAACTTATTTTCTTTTTCATCTTGTGTAAATATTTTTAGATTTGAGGCTTATTTTTACAGTGGCCATGCTGTGGCCATATATATATATATATATATATATATATATATATAATAACAACATAAAATATACAAAATAACATAACACACACAAAATAACAAAAAATACTTATAATACCATTATTAAAAAAATAATTTCTTCAAATAAAAGAGTTAAAATTTCCAATCAACACATAATTTTACCTTATATTACCGTTATTCCTAAATTTCACAAAAATCCTATTAAATTCCGTTACATCACTTGTGGTAATAACTCTTATATGATTAAACCTGGCTTGCTACTATTTAAATATTTAAAAATTATTCTTGCTGCCATTTTTGATGAAGGCTTTACATGGATTATATGTGATAATAACAAGGTTTTGAATTTTTTGGATAAAAATATTATTAATGATATTCAGACCTATGATTTTAAAGACCTTTTTACCAGCATACCCCTGGACAAATTGAGAGATGTTTTGAACTATTACTATCATGATTTTAATAACTTAATTGATCTGGATTTTGAGGAATGGGAATTTTTGGTTAATTATTGTATTTTTAATAATTTTATATTTAATGGTGAACATATTTACACTCAAGTTAAGGGTATACCCCAAGGTTCTAATTTTTCTTCCATTCTTGCTAATTTATTTCTTCATTATTTTGAAAAAAACTTTTGCCTTCAGATAAATACTGCTTTTAGATTTATTGATGATTTAATTGTTTTTAATAATAGCAACTTTGCTAATATTTGGAAATCCATCTATCCAGACGAACTTTCTTTAATTAAAACCAATCTGGATGACAATAATACTAATTTTCTAGACATAAAAATTTCTGTTTCATCCGGCAAAGTTGACATTAATGTATATGATAAACGCAACGATTTTAAATTTACAGTCATTAAATTAATATTTTGGGACTCCAATAGCTCTAAAAGAATATACTACAACACGATAGCTGGTCAATTGGTACGTTTCAAAAAAATTTGTAATTCTGATGCTAACTTTTTATTACAATGTAAATATCTAAAAAACACACTTCTCAATAACAAATACCCGTTTTCATTCTTTAAAAATATTTTTGAAAGATTTATTAATATCAACACCTACACAACACATGAATAATTATTTTTCGTAATTTACCCAGAGCCATGGGAATTGCTTTTCAATTTTATTTTTATTTTTTTTACTTTTTATGAATATATTTTTGATAAGGGGCTGGGGATTTTCATATTATTATTATTTTTTTGGACTTGTTGCATCGGAGGTATGATGTTAGCATATAAGTTAGACTGTGTAATTGATGTCATTTGGTGGCATTTTTTAGGCTTGTTGTTGATGATATCCCAGCTGCGGCTTCGGGTTTCATTTCGTTCTGTTCCTGCTCTGTTTTGGTATTTTGTTCTGTTTTTGTTTTACTTGATTTTTGGTGGTGTTTGGGGGAGTGTATGAGCAATTTTTTCAGCCTAATGCTGCTCATATGTAGAAAACACCATTTTATGTTGTTTGTGTCAGGCTCCTCCCTGATGACGCCCTGATCCACCAACATTTCTTCATTTTTTATTATTTTTTAAGACTTTTGTTACATTTTTTTAGAAATTCTTGTGTTCTTGAAATTATATATATATATATATAATAACAACATACAACATACAAAATAACATAACACACACAAAATAACAAAAAATAACCAAACAGCCGGGGTGCATTAACCAGAAATCGAAACTCGAAACTACCCATGCAAGCGCGCTGAAGCTGCAGACATAGCATGGTAAGCAATATAATTTCAAGAACACAAGAATTTCTAAAAAAAGGTAACAAAAGTCTTAAAAAATAATAAAAAATGAAGAAATGTTGGTGGATCAGGGCGTCATCAGGGAGGAGCCTGACCCAAACAACATAAAATGGTGTTTTCTACATATGAGCAGCATTAGGCTGAAAAAATTGCTCATACACTCCCCCAAACACCACCAAAAATCAAGTAAAACAAAAACAGAACAAAATACCAAAACAGAGCAGGAATAGAACGAAATGAAACCCGAAGCCGCAGCTGGGATATCATCAACAACAAGCCTAAAAATTGCCACCAAATGCCATCAATTACACAGTCTAACTAATATGCTAACATCATACCTCCGATGCAACAAGTCCAAAAATAATAATAATAATATGAAAATCCCCAGCCCCTTATCAAAAATATATTCATAAAAAGTAAAAAAATAAAAATAAAATTGAAAAGCAATTCCCATGGCTCTGGGTAAATTACGAAAAATAATTATTCATGTGTTGTGTAGGTGTTGATATTAATAAATCTTTCAAAAATATTTTTAAAGAATGAAAACGGGTATTTGTTATTGAGAAGTGTGTTTTTTAGATATTTACATTGTAATAAAAAGTTAGCATCAGAATTACAAATTTTTTTGAAACGTACCAATTGACCAGCTATCGTGTTGTAGTATATTCTTTTAGAGATATTGGAGTCCCAAAATATTAATTTATTGACTGTAAATTTAAAATCGCTTCGTTTATCATATACATTAATGTCAACTTTGCCGGATGAAACAGAAATTTTTATGTCTAGAAAATCAGTATTATTGTTATCCAGATTGGTTTTAATTAAAGAAAGTTCGTCTGGATAGATGGATTTCCAAATATTAGCAAAGTTGCTATTATTAAAAACAATTAAATCATCAATAAATCTAAAAGCAGTATTTATCTGAAGGCAAAAGTTTTTTTCAAAATAATGAAGAAATAAATTAGCAAGAATGGAAGAAAAATTAGAACCTTGGGGAATACCCTTAACTTGAGTGTAAATATGCTCACCATTAAATATAAAATTATTAAAAATACAATAATTAACCAAAAATTCCCATTCCTCAAAATCCAGATCAATTAAGTTATTAAAATCATGATAGTAATAGTTCAAAACATCTCTCAATTTGTCCAGGGGTATGCTGGTAAAAAGGTCTTTAAAATCATAGGTCTGAATATCATTAATAATATTTTTATCCAAAAAATTCAAAACCTTGTTATTATCACATATAATCCATGTAAAGCCTTCATCAAAAATGGCAGCAAGAATAATTTTTAAATATTTAAATAGTAGCAAGCCAGGTTTAATCATATAAGAGTTATTACCACAGGTGATGTAACGGAATTTAATAGGATTTTTGTGAAATTTAGGAATAACGGTAATATAAGGTAAAATTATGTGTTGATTGGAAATTTTAACTCTTTTATTTGAAGAAATGATTTTTTTAATAATGGTATTATAAGTAGATTTACAGAATTTATATGTATCTGAATTCTTAAGTTCAGCATCAAGTAAATTTAAATAAAGTTTTTTACATATGAAAGCATAGTTACCTGAGGCTTTATCAACTGTAGTAATGATAAATTTATTTTGAATATCCTTAATGGCTGTGTTTATTGTCTTGTAATTACCGGTATTGTCAAAAATAGATTGAATATTATTATTAATAAAATTTTTTAAATGATCATATAATTTCCATTTCCATTCTGTAAACAAACATAAAGGGACTTTAAATTTAGAAGAGGTCATAAAACAGAAATTATCAATGTCTTCCAGAAAGCTTTTAAGTATACTATTTCTATTAAAATTATAAATGGGCCTAAATTTAGTACCTTTATACATAACATCTCTTAATTGGTCATTTTCAACAATACCAAGATCACCAGTCACTATGTGTCCTAAGTCTTCATTTAAATAGGGTCTGAAATTTATGTTGTCGCACACAAGCATACAACTGTATCTCTATATAAATCAATCTTACTGCAAAAATGATTGTAATTATTATTATTTTTGGACTTGTTGCATCGGAGGTATGATGCTAGCATATTAGTTAGACTGTGTAATTGATGGCATTTGGTGGCAATTTTTAGGCTTGTTGTTGATGATATCCCAGCTGCGGCTTCGGGTTTCATTTCGTTCTATTCCTGCTCTGTTTTGGTATTTTGTTCTGTTTTTGTTTTACTTGATTTTTGGTGGTGTTTGGGGGAGTGTATGAGCAATTTTTTCAGCCTAATGCTGCTCATATGTAGAAAACACCATTTTATGTTGTTTGGGTCAGGCTCCTCCCTGATGACGCCCTGATCCACCAACATTTCTTCATTTTTTATTATTTTTTAAGACTTTTGTTACCTTTTTTAGAAATTCTTGTGTTCTTGAAATTATATATATATATATATATATATATATATATATATATATATATATAAATTTAATGACATGCAATCCAACAAATTTCACTGTACGGGAAGTAACATTTTTGCCAACCAATCGACAACATACCAATGCTTAACCCTTTGTTTCCCACCACCCTTTAAAGTTGAAATGCAGACCTAAAAAGTTGTAGGCACTCTGTTTAGGCCTAAAGGAGTATGCAGTTAAAATTTCATAAAGATTGCACTTCCGATTTTGATTTTGTGGGTGTTCCATGCTGTGGAACACTGGGAGAATAGAGCTTTGAAGTGCGGCTAAGCGAGCATTGCGGTGAAGTGCAAAAATGAGTAAAAGCTTTTGCATATGAATGAGAAAACACTGTATTATACATGTGTAGCAGATTTAGCATGAACCAGGAATGAACTAGCATGAACCACAACTGAATAAAATGCAAAAAAATAACTATAATTATATTTACAATAAAAAATAAGCTATAAAATATATATATTCAAAAAATATCTACAATTACATAAAATAAGCGGTAGAAAAATTCAAAAGCGAGAGCAAAAAATTCGCGCAGCTAATTTTCTAAGTAGAGAGGAATCGAGCCATACTGATAAAATCCTGAAAGAAACAAAGCACTCCACAAAATTCTAGAGCCCCCCCCCCATGTTTCCTTCAAAGACAATAAACACACTATAGCGTCGTCGCAGGGGGTCTCTCTGACCACAGCTTTCATGGTGGTCCTTGAATTTATGACCGGATGGGGTATCCCCTTCTCTTTGGACTGTAGCGATTTCGGAAGAACGTGTGGGGTCTTCTCTCGAGAAAAAAGGGAGAATCGTGGAATGCATGAACGTGAGCGGACACAGAACGACTCTGCTGACTGAAGCTGCGGGATTGAAACCCTATTTGTATACAATATCTATTATATCGAAATAGCCTTAACTTATATGTATATCTTCAATAATTAATTAAATGTGCTGTAATTTTAAATGTCGTTTCAATTGCCTTGAAGCCACTCGCCACGTAAATTATACTCACGACGTTACAACACCCACGAACCATTCCCTAGCTTGAGGAGTTCGTTCACCCAAAGGAGTAAACAACCTCGTAACCCGTGATCGTTGTTCTGAATCTTCAGTGTTCCATAGGATGGAACACCTTTTTTCATTCATTCATTCTGCGTATGGTTTTTGTATAAAAAATTAAAAAAAATATAGAATAGATAGTTTAAAGTACAGCTAACAAAATAACATGGAAATTTTTTTTCAGGCAATTTTTTTTTGTATTAGAAAAAAATTAGACAAAATGTCTTTGAAAATCAGTGTTTTCAATAAAGCATAATAGCTAAAACTAATGAATCGGTTTGTGTCGTGCTGCCATGTATTATTGAAAAGGGAAGTTGAAAGTAAAAAATGAACCTATTTGTATTCATTTATAGTCGAATTTAACGATTTGAGAAACGAATCAAGTTAGGTGTTCCATGCTGTGGAACACCGGGGATGAAAGGGTTGCAAAAATTGCTTTTACTGTATTTGTTAAACTACAAAACATAAATATGACACAGTTTTGAAGCTACTGGATTTATATATCACACAAAATAAAATAAATAAATGTTTAAAACTTACCATTAACTGCACAAAAGTTGAGGTCAGGTCACATTTCCAATTCATCCAAACCTCCTGTTAGATGATCTCGGAAAAACAAAGCAATGTAAACAACCAACATCCTGAAAACAAACTTTCGCTTCGTGGTGAACAAGCTGATGTAATATGGTTTCTTATTGGTCAATACGCAATTACGTGACATCATAGCAAAGTTAGCAATCATCGAACGTATGATGGTAACCCTTAACACTCCGAACGGTTCTAAAACGGGTAGTTGCATAGCACGAGACGGAAGCGAGAACAACAGTTCGAGCAGGGCTTTCGGATTCGAACAGAAGTTATCGGAGGTGGTTGAATTAGGCCCTAATTGTTTCCTAAGCGACTTAAGAAGTGCGCCAAAAAAAAAAAAAGAGTGCCAAGTGTGTTGCCACCGCTATAAACGTAGACTGAAGCTGTAGAAAAGATACGTTTAACTTAAATTCATAAGCTCACGTAGCGACAGCACGTACAGCATGCAATCTGAAGCATGATCAAAACCCCATAGAACATTTGTGGGACGTGTTAGAGCAACGCTTACGGACCACGGAACCACGTCCGAAATCTACAGCTAAGCTGGAGACATTCTTGCTGCAGGAATGGACACCAATACCCATAGCTGTGTATCCAAACCTTGTTGAAAGTATGCCCAGATGGGTTGCTAGTGTATTTGCAGCACGTGGGGGACCACCCCTATTAAAAGCATGTATTCTTTCCTTTATACCATCGCAACTTGCTATCCGGTCCATTATTGTAGAGTAGTGTATTCATAATATATCAGTTTTCCATTTTCTGACTTTTATTGCATAAATTATTTATTGGTATTATATAAACCTGTTAAAAGCTTTAAATGGACTTAAATAACCAATTTTTATGTTGATCATTAGTTTTTTTAAAGTTCTTTTCTGCTTTAAAAGATATTTTTTTCAGCAGTTATTTAACTTGATTTTTTTCTGTCCCAAAACTGGTCTGTTTTTTCCATTTAAAAGGTCATGAAAAAACTGCTAAGTACAACGAGATTGAATTTTTAACACAGAATGTAAGTACTATTAATTTTTCATGTGAAATGAGGTCAAGAATTTTAGTTTCGAAAACATACCTCATCCCTCTTATTTGATAACATCTACAAAGATTGAACGTAGTTCTTAAAAACTCTTTCAACTTAACAAAAGATAAATAAACAGCTGAAATATAAGTTCACGTCGTGTTAAGTTTATGAACAACCACGTTTGGTAGGCCTTCGGTTTGTGACGTCATGGTAACGTACTCGAGATGGTAGAGTAGGTGTTGATTTGATTCCGGACCGTTGTCAAAGCTCATTGTATTGCTCCAGTGTGACGTTTATTAACTATAGCAAATACCATCATATGCTTCTTACAAATAGAGCGATTCATGGAAAAGTGAAACCCTGTAAACAATTTACGAAAGAACTCGATAATTTAAATTATAGTTTCCGAAACTTTTTTGGGCTCAGCGCCACATTTTCACAGACAATTTTTTCCCTCCACCCTATCTCTAAGAAAACCCATTTCAACCAATAATAAATTGTATAGCTGTGCCAATAATTTTTTGAATCTCACCAAAGTATATTTATATAGCTGTGTGTGTCCCGGTTGTCTGGTTTGGCGTTTTATGGCTCAAAAACCCTATTTCGTGGCTATGTGTGAAGTTTTTTTCAAAAAACTAGTTTAGAAATAAAACAATTTGGAACTGTAATTAGAAAGCTATTATTAAAGCGAAGTAACAAAAATAAATGGCTCATAAACACACTAGATTTATCACTATTATTAGTAATCAACATCAATAAAAACAGTAATACTGAAATATTTAAAAACAGATTACAGTCTTCTCGGAATGAATAAATACAGTTCCTGTATGCTTGCTAAGGAAATCTTGTACCATTCTTCCTGCAAAAAGGTGGCAAGTTCAGATAACGATGATGGCGGTGGATAGCGATCACGTACTTTCTTCTCCAATGTAGACCACAAATATTAAATTATTGAGGTCTGGTAACTGTGGTGGCCAGGGGAGATATGACAAATCATCCTTGCGCTTTGAAAACCAATCCTAGACGATGTGAGCTGTGTGAATAGGGGCTTTGTCGTCTTGGAAGACGGCATCATCATTGGGGAACAAAGTTTGTACCATGGGATAAACTTAATCGGCCAAAATATTCACATATTCACCTTGGCCTTAATGTGCCCTTACAGAGTAATCATGGGACCCACAGAAAATCATGATTTGGCTGCCCAAACCATCACAGAACCCCCGCCATGTTTCAATCTTGGGAACTAGCAGTCTGTATTAAAGGCTTCGGATGGCGTTCGCCAGACGTAAACTCGGTCAGAAGTGGGAAATGGTGTGAAACAAGACATCCGACCAAATTACTGTCTTCCATTGCTGCATAGTCCAAGCTTTATGACTTAAAAAACCACTTTTTCCTGTTACAGGCATTAGCATCACTGATGAATGGTTTTTGTATTGCAGCTCGGCCAAAAATACCCTGCTCACGGAGCTCCCTTTTTATTGTTTTGGTACTCACAAGGTTTGTGAACACGACATTCATTTCAGCAGTAACTTTTGCAGCTGCGGTCTTATTTTTAATCACAATCCTCCTTAATGATCGACTGTCACGATCACTCAACACACACTTTCGTCCGCGCTGTGATTTAGAGGATGATGTTATTGCGCTTTTCAAACATGCGGAATAAATCTTAGACGAAATACCTCTTGAAATACTAAACACTTCGACTACGTTGCTTACTTAAGCACCCACCAGGCGAGCTCCAACAATTTGCCCATGTTTGAAGTCTGTTAGCTCTGACATGATGCTCAGAACAGTACCCCGACAACGACTGATCTGCGCAGCGTATTTATGACGTTGTACTGATGGCGTCAATAGGTATAAACACCAGCGCCACCTACGCATTTCACTAGAATAAATATTTATTTTCAAGCATAAATTTCACGAGGTGTTTCTATATTTTTGTCCAACCCCTGTTGATACAATGGGGTCTGATGCACGTTAAATCTGTCTCGGCCTCAAAAAGGCCGAGATGTTGGCGTGGAAGTTTGGAGAGTTGGGTGCTAGCTCAGGTGTGACCTCGTCATATGACCGTGGATTAAAATTACAAGGTCGATGTCCTTGGATCTTTTCTCACGTTGGGTTGGTGTGGAAGTTTGGAGAGTGGGATGCCAGCGCAGGTGTTGCCTCGTTAGATGACCGTGGTTCAAAATTACGAGGTGCTGTCCTCGGATTTTATACGACGTTACTAAAAAAAGTACGACGTTAACTAAAAATTACCCTACCTTAAATCTTTTCTTTAAAGATTGATCCCGTACCATCGCCAATATCCCGCTGTGTTGCTCCATTGTGACGTTAATTAACTATCTATTTACCCGGTTGCATTTACTTGACCTTGTTTGGCGCAGCTTGGCCAAATTCGACCGTTACGTCACAAAATGTCAATACCACCAACCAACCTTTCGGAGGTACAAACAAGAAATAAAAGCTTTTAAATTTCCAGGAAATAAAGGCGAGCCTTTACTTTAAATTGAGTCGGTGTGGCCGAGAGTATCGATTCCCTTTGCTCATTTGAGCAGCCGGGAGACAGGAGCACACCTTTCCGAGCATATATCACCCGCTAATTGAAATCAGATACGGTCAAATTACGATCTCTGGCCGCCTTCCAGCAGATTTGTTGACCCTTAACCAGCAGAACCGAGACACGCCGAGCGTGCTATGGAGATGAATAGTTACCGGAGGAAACATTTGTATGGACTCGTAATTTGTATAGACTGAGTCTCCAGTGCATTGGGAGGGATACGTCTGAATGAAGAAGCACCGCTGCACCCACGCGTTATTTCATTCGACTTCGGGAGGGAAAATACACGTGTACTCGTGTCAATTAAGCACACGGGCACTTCATCAATGGTTGTTTGAGTGATCGTGTTGTTATCCCAATGTTAAAAGGAGTCGGACATTTGCAGAAGCTGCGTGTAACAACCGTCAGTCAAAAACGATCGAACTCATAGGAACTGCTTTCTTGATGATCACTTGATACTTTTCTTCCTTCACTTTTACATCATACTTCTTCTTGTCTTGATATTATTATTTGATGTTTATTTCTTACCTGAAACTTCGTTCTTTACTTTTAAATGGTACTGCTTTCTCCTTTGACTAACGTGATAATGATTCTTGTGACTCAAACTTGATAATACTCTCTTTTTTCATTTGTCTTGAGATAATGCTTTCTTTCTTTCTTCACTTTCACTGATTTCTTTATTGACGACTCACTGGATATTCCATTCTTTTTGTCATGATTATTACTTGGTACTGCTATCTTTTTTATGACTCTCGCTGGATACTCCATTCTTTTTTTTCATGACTTACTTGGTACTGCTTTCTTTCTTATGAATCTTACTTGATATTTCTTTCTTCATTTTTGCTTGATACTGCTTTCTTGCTATTTTGATTATTACTACTTTCTTCCCTGACTACTTCTGTGCTCAGATGCCAAAATGTTATAAGTAGTTTTTTTTTTTAATTTTTCGTGACTGCAATTTTAAGATTCAGGATTAAACATGTGGTTCTGTGTTTTTTTATTTATTGAAATTTTCTCACCTTTGTTTTCTCATAAACTGAAAGAAAAAGGCTTACGACATTTTGCCACCTTCTAAACATTAATAAACCAGACTCCAAGATGGGACTTATTCAATTTTTTGGGAAAAGTGACTTATTACATTTTACCATCTGATCACAGATTTGATACTGCTTTTTTCCCTTTCTTGTGACTATTACTTGATATCGAATTCTTTCTCGTGACTCTTGATATTGATTTCGTTTTCATGACTCTTGATATGGATGTCTTTCTCATGACTCTTGATATTGATTTGCTTATTGTGACTCTTACTTGATACTGTTCTCCTTTTTTTTTCTTTTTTACTTCATACTGCTTTCTTTCTTTCTTTATGTGTTCCTGTTATCTTTCTTGAATATTACTGGATACTCCTGTTTTTTTCCATGACCATTACTTGATAATGCTCTCTCTTTCTTACAACTCTTACTTGATATTTATTTTTATTTTTTCACTTTTGCATGTTACTGCTTTCTTTCTGTTTGATTATTAATCCTTTCTTACCTGACTACTTGATGCTGCTTTCTTTATTAACTACTCACTGGATATTCCATTATTTTTTCATGACTATTACTTACTAAATATTGACTATTACTTGGTATTTCATGATTATTACTTATTATTGGTACTGCTTTCTTTCTTATGAATCTTACTTAATATTTCTTTCTTCACTTTTGCATAATACTGTTTTTTTTATGTCTCGATTGCTACTCCTTTCTTCCCTGACTACTTGATACTGCTTATTTTTCCTTTCTAGGGACTCTTGATATTAATTTTTTCTCGTAACTTTTGATAGAGATTTCTTTCTTGTGACTCTTACATGATACTGTTCTCTTTTTTTCTTCATACTGATTTTTTTCTTTCTTTATATGCTACTGCTTTCGTTCTTGAATATTTCTGTTTTTGTCCCCATGACCATTACTTGAAACTCTTCTCTTACAGCTCTTTCTTGATATTTCTTTCTTCTTTCCTCACTTTTGTATGATACCGCTTTCTTTCTGTTTTGATTATTACTCCTTTATTTCCTGACTACGTGATACCGCTTCATTTATTTCTCGTGAATCGTGATAATGCTTTCTTTCTTGTGACTCGTACTTGATTCTGGTTTCTTTCTTAATTTTGTTCTTTGTTTTTATTTGTGATATCTCTTTCTTTCTTGATTATTACTGGATATAGCTTTCTATTTTTTATGAATACTACTTGCGTGTGTATGTGTGTGAGATATGTTTTATTTCATTTTAAACTGTTACTGGATTACTTTACTATTACTTAATTCATTAATTATTTTCCTTTTCATCGACTTAATTAGTAACTTCAGGGTGTTCTTAAAATGCTGGAATGAAATCTTTGTATTTGCATTTAAAAACAACATTTGATCTGCTGAAGACTACCATTAAATAAAAAAACGTGTCTCTTGTATATCGTCCAATTATTCTCCCCTATAAAAAGGACACAATCAATTTCTCCTTCACCTTTACTTCACTTGTAGGGTTCAGAGCTTAAAAGATGTTAAACAGTTTATACTTTTTTATCTAAATTAATAGGCTCTTTATGTTCGGCTCTGGGATTCATTAAAAATAATTTTAGCGAGTTTGTTTCCCAGGCTGAACACGAAAACCAGGAAAGTAATTAACCTACTTGGAGTTACTGAAGATAGATTAAAATCTGATGAGCTTTTTTTAATTAATATCATTATCGTCTCTCTCGTCTTTCATAATAGGTTAATTATCCGATCCATCTTTAACACGATCGCCTAGCCACTCTTTTAGAAATCCTTCCAGTTAGATAATGCATTTTTTATTGAAAGTTTATAAGGAGAAATGCGTTGCGATAATGGTTTGCTGAGAGCGGTGTTGGCAAATCTCAAGGATTACAAGAGCGTCTTGTGGATTTTATAAAACTCGGAGAACAACTTGTTGAAAGTGAGGACACCATAAAAGTTGCGTGGAAACAAACTTGGAAGAAGAGTTATAAGCGGTAGGAAGAAAAGTGAGAGATCATAAAGACAATAAATAATAGTATTTAGATACATCGTATTTTTGTATAAATAGTTCGCTAAGGCATATTTTCCCTTTCATTTTTTTTATCAATGTTTAATAGATTATTGCTCTTGAAATTGGAAATTTCAGTCATAGCAATAGAATGCATTTAAAAAAGATCTGCGATATGCGAATTCTTACTGAATTCAAGAAAAAGCAGATGAATATTTAAATTTATTTCGTCTTATTAATCATTTTCCTAAATTTCCATTTATATCTGAGTTACTATTTGTTAATAAAATTGTTTTTACATGCATGTATATAGATAGATTTAATTGTGGTTCCATTAACTTTGGTTTAAAAACTGACTATGAGAGAGATATATACTGGTACGAATTGTTTTTGAGATTGGTGAAAATTACCGTCTCCGAGACATCGTTACCGGTAGGGTTTGATACTAGGGATGCGACATCGAAAGCAAAACATCGATGCTCAAAATTAAAACATCGGTGTTGATAATACATCTCCCCCAAACCATCGATGTTTTTAAAATTCAGTGTATTTAAACTTTTTTCCCCATTTATTAAAACTGGTTTAGCACCTAGTCATGCGACATAGACCGCAAAACATCGATGTTTTGAAACATCAATGTTAAAAATTAAAACATCGATGATGATAGTACATCGCCCCAATATCATCGATGTTTTTAAAATTCAGTGTATTTAAACTTTTTTCCCCATTTCTTAAAATTGATTTAGCAACTAGTAATGCGACATCGGCTCCAATACATCGATGTTTTTTTTTTATAAAACATCAATGTTTTGAAAAAATCGACATCGATGTCGCATCAATACTTTTCAGACCCTACACCCTTGGTCACTTTGGTCTAAAAATATGTTCAATTTGATGATTAGAAAAATAATGCTACTTGGTTATTTTAAAAATTTTTAAAACGGTACTTTTTTCATTTAAAAATAAAACATCGACAAATATAAACATCGATGTTACAAAAACATCGACCCCAATACACCGAGGCTTTTTAAAAAACATCGATGTTTTGAAAACATTGACATCGATGTCGCATCCCTAGTTGATACCCATAATTTCACCTTGAAACTTACTGTCTTTCCTACCTGACTTATTACCAATTTTGACTTTCTTACCGAATATAATCTTTCCAAAGGATTTTATTCTAAGAAAAGGGTCTATATAGTACAATTACAAAGGATTATATTCCAATGAAATGAGCAATGGAAATGTGATATCTGTCAGCTGTTGGCGATCAATTTAGAAGAGTTCTTGGCGACTAACCTCCCTGCGTGAAAGGATTGCCATAGAGAAAATTGCATTCGGATACTTGCCTCGGCTGAGAGGGGTTGTTTTAGTTTTTGAGGTTCGATGTACTGCACCGGATGAAATGATGAACGTTTTTGTATGTCCTTTTATCATTTAATTAAATTGTTATTTTAATAATCTCGTGCTTGGTTATTGAAAGAGAAGAACATCACAGAAAACTTTAAAAACAATTCTATTATAAGATCAGGATATCTCTCTATATTAAAAAAAAGTTACCGCCGCCGCCGCCGCCGAAGAATTGAAATTTTTGTTGTTTAGCTCCATTCTTAGACGGTTTCCCGAGAAAGTACTGATCGGAAAAATATGAAATTAACATGCTTTGTTCTTCATCGTATTCCCTGGATAATCATTAAGATTTTTTTCCGATGCGGCTATTAGTTTAGGTTTTATTAAGTGTTAAAGTTGAAGAAGTGAAATTTCTTCCGCGAGTGAGCAAAACACATTCAAAATTTCAGTCTTTAGTCGTGAGTTTTTTTTTAAGAGTACCTCTCAACGTAAATTTTTGCAGCTCGTCGAGTTTTTTTTGAAATTTAAATGTGGTTCTTGATAATATTTTTTTGAAATTCGGGAAAAATCGGGACATTTTTGTTACTTTTTTTTAAAACTGCCGTATCTATATCTAATTACTATTAGTTTTTAATTTTTAAAATATCGCAGTATACCTCAGAATATACTCTTTCTTACGGTACTATTATTTTTGAAATAGGTTAATAATTAAATTGGATGCGATCAAAAGTTCGTGATACAAAATTCGGAATCTTCGGATATTTTCGCTACGTTTTGTTAAAACCGTTATGTCTACGGCAAAAACCATTATTTTTTAAATTTGAGAACATCACTGAATACACTACATTACACTCTTTCTTATGGTACAATTATTTTTCAAATTGGTTAATAAACAAAATCGATGCAATTAAAAGTAGGTCATACAATTTTCGGAACTTTCAGATCGTAACTTCCAATACAAAACTAAAATGGTCATATCTATATAGTATTACTGTTAGTTTTTAATTTTAAAAATATTGCAGTATACCTCACAATGTACTCTTTCTTACGGTACAATTATTTTTAAAATTGGTTCATAAATAAATTCGATGCAATCAAAAGTTGGTGACACAAATTTCGTATTTTTCAGTTCGCATAGCTGGTTCCGCAAACAGCAGTGGGTTGCATTTTCTACTATCGGGTTTGCCAGATATCAAATTTATCGTAGCAACAATTGCCATAAAAACGATTTCTTTTTATTTGGCGAGGAAAAAGGCTCGCTTTTTTCCCTCTGTTCTCAAGACAGTTTACCGACAAAGTACAATCGTAAAGTTTTGATATTAACACTGTTTACTTAAAATTGTACAGGGAACAAGATACAGAAGATTTTTTACTGATGCGGCTATTAGTTTAGGGTGCATTAAGTGTTAAAGCAAAAAAAAGTGAAATCAATTACGAAAGAAGTATTGGTTTGAGAAAGCAAACCAAACGGGGGTTGGCGAGCGTTAGCGAGCAGGTGGCAGGCCCCCTAGTATAGAAAAGTTTCAACAGACACTATTTTAAGAAAGTAGCAATACAATCTTTACAAAGCTTTAATTCTAAGGAAGGGAAACATGATTGTTCCATAAATTAAATTCTAAGGAAAGGGCCAATGTATTTTATTATAAAGAAATGAGCAATGCAATATCTTTCTAAATGAATTTAGTCTAAGGAAATGAAAAATAGAATACTTCCAAAGTATTATATTCTAAGGAAAATAACAATATAACTGTTCGCAATAATTCTATTCTAAGATACGGGCTAATAATATCTTTCCAAGGTATTCTATTATAAGGAATTGCGCAATAAAGTCTTTCCAAATAAATCTATTTGGTGGTTAAGGTGTTAGCCTCTAGATAGCAAGGTTCCTGGTTCGAATCCAGGTCAGTGTATACATGTTTATTAGCGTATGGTGTAGAGGTGACTGTTGCACGTTAGTTCTGTCTTGGCTTCAAATGTTCTCACGTTGGGTTGCGTGGAAGTTTGGAAAGTGGGGTACCATTTCAGATGTTGCCTCGTCATCTGACCGTGGTTCAAAATTATGTGTGGATTCCCTTACGGGATTGATCCCGGATCGTCGTCAATATTCCGTTGTGTTGTTCTGGTACGACGTTAAATAAAAATTACCATTACCAAATAAATCTATTAATACGCGAAGTACCCCTTTCCAAAGTTCTATTCTAAAGAAAGGAACATGTTCTAAAGGATTCTATTTGGTCGCGTTGACCGATCCACGCACATAGAAAATCACGTGGTAAATTTGTACACACATGGTAAGTCAACTCGAGATCAATACATTTTGACCAAAAAATTAACATTAATCTATCTTAAGATATGAATTTACAAAGCTTTTATGTACAGAAATGGTTAGATTCTTATTCTTATCGGAATTAGAGCACAAGCTCATTCTTAACGGAACAGGAGTACAAATGTCTTGTTCGTGCTCGTGAGAACAAAAATTGAAATGCGAAAAAGGCGAGGCTCGTAATGTAACACACAAATGGTACTAGTGGTATATAGTAACAGATTTTAGTTACGACTAGTAGAAGGCACTAAAAATTCCGCCACTATTCTATATCCGAGAAAAGGTCTATAGAATATTTCAAAATGTAGAAAGGAACCATGTAATTTTTGGAAAGCTTTGATTTTTTATTCATTACTTTTTGGAGCTAAAGCAACACTAAACTTCTCGGAAATCTCCAAACGCTCAGAGGGCAAACGTTCGTCGACTTTGTTGTGAAGCAAAATTGTAACAAGGTTTTCATCAGTAACGAGGTCTATTATCTGTCGGAGATGAAAAATCTAAATATATTTTCATGAATAGTTTCGTAGGCCTAAAATACTGCGAACATGTCAATTTATTGGAATTGTTTAATCCTCAAAGTTCTTTCGATGGGATATCTTGTCCATCAAGATCATACCAATTTTGCAAATGACGAGCACGGTTTGAAAGATTTTCTTCTAATAGCGAGATGTCCATCAAGATCTGATAAAGTATAGTTAACGACGAAATACTTCGCCGATACAACCACAAGGAGGATATTCATTCAAGCTTCTTTTAATGTAATAAAGCCAACGGCTAACGTGTATCAATCTTAAAGTTACACCCGAAATTGCAATTCTTCTCCCATGTTCTTCAACTAGAGCATTTAAATTATTCGGTTTATGTAAAAGTTCGTCTATTTTTTTGACAAAAAAATTGATTAAAAATTATTTCATTGATTAAAAATTGTATCAATATGGTATGTGCCATTTAGTTCGATGACTGTTCTCCGTATCTCCGGTAGCTGCATCATCCTGCGCTCATGGAAGATCTGAGGTTTCTGGCCAAAGAACTGATCCTGGTGATCAAACGTTCTGAACCCTTACAGCCCGTGGAATCCTCAACTGTAGTGTACACTCACTCTACACAACGCTTAGTCTTTGCGTCTGCAAAACATTGTTGCCTATTCGGAAATAAAAGAGCATATTATGTCAAAAATGTTTCTTAGTATCTGCTATTTTCAATGCTTAACACAGTTCAAAAAACACAGCCTTATAACACCAATTTATTCCCCCAATACTCTATGTGAATTCCTTCTTTCAGAAAACATAAAAAAACGTTTCAAGTAGATAACACATCGGTTTTGCAATGCAATGCCCTCCAAAACAGGACAAACTTTTGAATCAACATAATAGTATAGACGAACAAAGGTAGATGGAATGCAATAATATAGGTAATAATCCAATTTATCAAAATAAATTAAATTCATTAAGATGAACTAACATTAGCTTCATATAAAAAGGATCTCAACCACACATTATTTGATACTAAAAACACCTTCTGGGAGGCTCGAAAAACAACGTCCTTTTCTGCTCCCACCAAGATAATATTTTAATAATAATAATTTATCAAATAAATTAAATTCATTGAGGAAGTAACATTAGCTTCATATAAAAATAATCAGCCACATTATTTGATACTAAAAATACGATCTGGGAAGCTCGAAAAACAACGACTTTTTCGGCTTCCACCAGTCAATATTTTTGGGAATGGATAAGTAGCTCAGACACACTAAAAAAAGCTAGTAACACTTTCAGGAAAACAAATGCAGTGTGATAAACCGAATTACACTATCAAATATGTCATTTATAACTACTGCTTGCTAACTGAATTCTCATTTACCAATTACTTCGGAGACTAAATCTGCCTTATTACCGACAACGCTGAAATATTCTTTCCCGAATTTCAGTAAGTTCACTATGGAAAGGGCCGACCCACCGGTATTGTGGTTAAGGTGTTAGCCTATAGATCGGAAGGTTCCTGGTTCGAATCCGGGTTCGGGCATGGATGTTTGCAAACGTACGGTGTAGAGGCGGCTGGTGCACCTTAAATCTGTCGTGGCCGAAAGTCCTCACGTTGGGTTGGCGTGGAAGTTTGGAGAGTGGGGTGCCAGCTCAGGAGTTGCTTCGTCATCTGCCCGTGGTTCAAAATGACGAGGTGTTGTCCTCGGATCTTTCCCTTAAGGGACTCATCCCGGACCGTCGTCAATAGCCCGTTGTGTTGCTCTAGTACGACGTTAACTAAAATTACCATTACCATCACTATGGAAAGGAAAGTATTTTAGTACATTGAATTCTCAAGGAGGATTTAATATTTATATTAAGTCCGTTTGGACAATGTATTTATTGGACAAAAATATTGATATACGATAGGTTTTGCGGTCAAGGCCCGTTCCCTGAGAATTGTATTTATTTCTATTACAGAAGGTGGTAATAATTGGTAATTTTTAATTAACATTGTACTAGAGCAACACAACGGGCTATTGAAGACCTTCTGGTATCAATCCCCTAAGGGAATCCACACGTAATTTTGAGACCTGAGATGGCACCCCACTTTCCAAACTTCCAGACCAACCCAACGTTAGGACTTTCGTCCACGACAGATTTAAGGTGCACCAGCCGCATATACACCATACGCTTACAAACATCCATACACTGACTCGGATTCGAATCAAAACCTTCCGATCTAGAGAATAGCTCCTTAACCAACAGACCGGTTCATTGGCTTAAAGGTGGTGGAGGGAGTAAGCCCATGTAAATTGTGGTTCTAGGGATTATGCACATGCAAATAGTGGTTATTGGGATTATTCATTTTATACGAATGGTAATTTTGTTCCTAACAAATTTATATCTATAATAAAAGGTGGTAATAATTGGTAATTTTTAATTAACGTCGTACTAGAGCAGTACAACGGGCTATTGATGACGATCCGGGATCAATCCTCTAAGGGAAATATCCGAGGACAACACCTCGTAATTTTGAACCACTCAATTTAAATAAGAACTCATTAAACAACGACAAATTATGTTTATTTACAAAAAAAGATATAATTTGTAAATTTTTTTTTAAAAGAGCTGGAAAATTTAATTGAAACGTTAATTAACAGAAAAATTTATGTCCGAGCACAACGTCCACGAAAGGCCTTAACTCCTGGTCACACTCCCTCCTCCTGATAAAAAAAACGTCGTTGGTTCATCGCGACACCCCTCCAAGGAGTCGTACACAAGTCACCAACTATCAATGTTTTAAAGGTACTTGCGACTGGACTATACAATAGCCCATTGTGTTGCTCCAGTCCGACATTAATTAAATTCTCACCAACCTACTGACTCAGTTAAATGAATTATTCAATTCTTCAAAATTGATTGGATGAAAAAGAATATGTTTAGTTTTCACAAACCCAAGAAATCGAGGGATGTGGTTGTTCAATTAACGTCGCACTAGAAAGTTATGTCGAACCTATGACACGCGTGTCAAAGGTGACACCCCAAGACTCTTTAGGTGGAACGTATAGACCAAGAGATAGAACACGTTTTATTTACCCGAGTTTACCATAAACTTGCACTTTGAACAGTCAACGCACGCTATGCTTACTTTGATAGTAGTGCGAATGGAATTAATAAATGAACGAATGGAATTAATAATATGCATCCAATAAATGCAACTTGATGATATGGAGATGCAGAATTTCTCAAGACAGCATTTGGTTTCAAGTGTTAATTGACTTGAGGGCCAAACATGAGAATCTGGAAATAAATCGTTTTAAGAATGAAGATGGTCACTGTGAATAGGAAATTTGGGAGTGCTTGGAACCGGACACTTTTAGCACTCAGAAAAATATAGCGAGGGCTATACTCACAAATTTTCTCTCTACTTTCTTCGTTGAGAACTTATTCTGGGCTTTAAAAATAATATTAAAATCTATAAAAGAAACCTACTGACAGATGAAGTTAGTAGCGCTTGTTTGGGCTTCCAAAAGCACGAAATAGCAACCTTCAATTGAATATTTAGCAAATGCTATTCAGTAGCAAAAAGTCCCTGCCGTAAAGAATTATTTTTGTTTTCGCTTTTTAATAAATAAATATATCAGAAATATAACTTTTTTGCTAGGGCTGGAAACATCACAAAATTTTAGATATTTCTACGAGTAGATGTAACACAGCATCCGAGTTAAGATAGATTTTTTTCTGGTTTTTAAGTCACCGAGCTCAAAAGGTTCGCCATCACTACATTAGAGCAACATAACTGGCTGTTGTGGACAGTCGCACCCCTCTCTCCAAACTTCTCCACCGCGCCAACATCAGAACATTTAAGGCCACTAAGGATTTAATGTGCACTAGATCCCACGTACACGACCGTTTTGGTTTGTATCGAGTTTCGAACTCACAACCCTGCGGTTGCATATCTGCTACTTTCAAACCTGGCTACCGCGCCCTTCAAGAAAAGGAAAATGTACGATAATGTTTAAAAGTATTAAAGTAGTGACTCATAATATTTTGATCTGTTCTCCTCCGATCTTTTGATTAGGATTTGATCCCAAACTGTCGTCAGTAGCCCCTTGTGTTGCTCGAGTGTTACGTTAATTAACTACCTGCCTAATAGTTTAGCTCCCATGCCTGTTGACTACACGTTTTGCATCGTAACACTCCCGCCAACCAACCGATCTGGTGGTCAAGGTGTTAGCCTCTAGATCGGAAGGTTTCTGCTTCGAATCCGGGGTCCGGGCATGGATGTTTGTGAGCGTATGGTGTAGAGTCTGCTGGTGCATCTTAAATCTGTCGTGGCAAAAAGTCCTCTGGTTGGGTTCGTGTGGAAGTTTGGAGAGTAGGGTGCCAGCTCAGGTGTTGCTTCGTCATCTGACCGTGGTTCAAAATTACGTGTTGTTGTTCTCGATCAGTCCCTTGGTGAAATGATCCCGGACCGTCGTATACAGTACGTTCTGTTGCTCTAGTACGACGTTAATTAAAATTACCAGTACGTAACACTCCCCTGCATATCAAATACCACCAAATTCGAGAATGTTTTCAAAATCAAATGGTACGTATCTTTTCAATGACCGTGTCGTTAGAATTCGCATTGCCGACTGCAGGAGGCGCCATTTTTATACTTTCTGCCCTTCCTCTAGAATGGCTTCTATTATCCAGCTCGAATGAGCTTTGGAACCTCGTCAATGCAGCAGGTAAGAATTCGTTTCCAATTATCTCTTTATCCGGGAGGTTTTCGCTCCCATAAAGGTTTATTGCCACTCTCCACGTAATGAGATCCGCACTTGGGATCTTTTAATCCTTCCGCTCCCGGTTTCGGGAACGATTCGAGAGAATCCTGTTTTTCCAAAGTCTTATAAATTCTTTAAAGAAAGCGGCGGACGGAGGGCGCGTGGAATGAAAATAAAGAGCGGTGGAATGGATGGGTTTTTGGGGAACAAACTTAACTCGAAGGAGGGAAAGATCCGAAGAAATTGACGTCACTCTGTGCTGGAAAGGTAATCAGTCCACGCACATGGTCATTGAGAGGAGATTTGAGCAATAAGGGAAGGTAGTTGAGTTAACGTCGCTTTGGCGATTCACAACGGGATATTGGAGACGGTACGGCATCAATTCGGAGGGTTGCATGAACATCCATCCATGTAATACATTTTAAATACATCGCACCTTTGCTGTATGACAAAGCTACAATATATCAAGAGAACACGATAGGATGAAAGAATGTACCAATTATTTCATGCCCTAAGGAACGCCGATTGGCATTAATTTTATCGTCAAAATCTCGATTCGGAGTGGCGATTTGGAGAGTTTGAAAAACAAAAATGTTCTCCACCATGAGTCGGTAAAGACCAAAGGGTTGCAACTTTTGGGGAAGATTTCTACGAGACGATTGTTTGACAATAACCGCTTCTCTCTGCCCTTCAGGTCCACGTGGTCATTCCCGCCGACTTTTGTTCGCTCTCTGTGATAATTTGCGTGCATCGCTTGTCTTGACCCCCATCTCCCGCCAAACTGCCAGTGAGTGACCTATTCGATTCAAATGGCGTGGACGAAAGAGCTGGTAATAACATTAATAAAACTATTTAGATAGAGGCCTGTCCTCCTCTGGGATCCAACTACACCCGAGTACAAAGACAAAAACAAAAAGAACAATGCCTGCAGTGAAATGGGTGAGGAACTCGACATCTTGATGAAAAGTAATCACTCTGCTCTACAAAGGGGCGAGAAGAGAACGCTCGGATTGTTGCCGTTGAAGTCCACAAAGCGTTTGCATCGGAGTCAGTCGGAAAAAGGGACGAAAAGGGGTCATCATAGGTGAACGTAAAACGTCCTCGCCACAAACAGGGAGAGAAATATGTATATGCAACTCCGGTCTAAACGCGGCTTTAAGTTTTGCACTATCGATAAGAGTTTTGATTAAACCCCCGTTTGACATTTCCCTCCACATCACGGTATTTCAGCATAATTCTTTCGCAGAAAACTGATTTCAGTTTCTAATTTTCGAACACCTACCACATTCACTGCAATAAAAACATGAACATTTTAATACTGTAAAATTTTCGAGTGGGTCTGTTGAAAATTGTTGTCCTTTTTAAATTAAACCCTTTTTCGAAAAAAAACAAACACATTCTGACTTGTGTGTGAATACGTTCTCATTAAAACGCTTTTGTGGACTAATTTTTAGGAACATTTTCTATTCCGACAAATTTAAGAAACTTTGAAGTGAAGAGAAAAATCAGGAGTAATGAGGGAGCACGTTACAAAAATTGTGAAGAACCTGCTAAGAGCTCAAAATGGTATTTAATGCTCCTCTTTGATGTGACTGCATATTTCCCTTTGATCTTCGTTTTTTGGGTAAGTGGTAGATGAACGTTGTCTCCCTTCAAGAGTGACGAAGATTAACTGAGATAGTTTCTTTGTAACCATCGCTAATTAAACTCCCGAAATATTGCAGAATCTAAGGGAAAAAAGTGAAGCGTGTTCGAGAATAAGGCCTTAACGATGAGGAAAAATGAAGAAGCCATACTTTCCACAAAGTCGAGCTCTTTTTTTCTGTACGTTTACACATTTTTATTCCTTTTGGGAAGAAAATGGGATTATTTGTAGTCACACAGATAGAAGCATGTGTACCTGTAGGTCGTATTTTACAATTTTACAATGTACGGTTGTCTTTAGGGTCATGGTATTAGGTGATTGGAAAGCATGGCATTTGTGGATGTCTGATGAAAAAATCTGCATGTTAAGCAATGTAAATTTTTAAAATTATATCCATTTCAATTAATATAAGAAAGACTTTGAAATAGGGGAAAGGTTGAAATTTTTGCAATACGTTGAAATAGTTAATTATCTAAAATTTACAAAATTTATTGAAATAGACAATATGTTGAATATAGGCAATTTGTTGAAAGAGTCAGTTGTTGAATTGGTTGAATTTTAGGCAATTCGTTAAATAAGCAATAGGTTGAATTTTAGGTAATTCGTTGAAATAGGCAATAGGTTGAATTCTAGGCAATTCATTGAAATTGACAATAGATTGAGTTTTAGGCAATTCGTTGAAATTGACAATAGGTTGAATTTTAGGCAATTCGTAGAAATAGTCAATAGATTGAACTTTATGCAATTTGTTAAAATAGGCAATAGGTTGAATTTTAGGTAATTCCGTTGAAATTGACAATAGATTGAGTTTTTGCCAAATCGTTGAAATTGACAATTGTTTGTGCTTTAGGCAATTCGTTGATATAAGCAATATGTTTTGTTTTAGGCAATTCGTTGAAAAAGGCGATGAATTAAATTTTATACAATTAATTGAAATAAGCAATCGATTGAATTTTAGGTAATTCCGTAAATAGTCAATAGATTGAATTTTAGGCAATTCGTTGAAATAGATAATAGATTGGACTTAAGGTGATTTGTTGAAATAGGCTATTGTTGCATGTATTGAATTTCAGGCAATTCAATGAAAAAGGCAATGGTCGAATTTTAGGAGCTTCGTTGAAATAGGCAATGAAATGAATTTGGCAATAGGTTGAATGTTATGAGAAATTCTATGAAAATACATTTCCAACGCACAGCTAGAACTTTTGTGCAGCCGGGATTTTTATGATTGCGATCCAATTTTAATTACCTGTATAACTCAATTTTTTTGGCTTATTTTCTTTCATGAACATTTTCTTGATCCTGTTTTTTTACTATCTTATTTTCATGGTTTCCTTACCCGTAATCTGATTTTGATGGTTTATATTCCTCGTGGTGGACATCTCGATTTGATTGCTAATCCTCTGAGTCTCGATTTTACCACAAGAAATATCAAAAGTTTTCTTACAGTTAGGTAGTTGGTAATATTTTAGTTAACGTCGTACTAGAGCAACACAACGGGCTATTAACGACGGTCCGGGATCAGTCTCTTAAGGGAAAGATCCGAGGACAACACTTAGTAATTTTGAACCACGGTCAGATGACGAAGCAACACATGAGCTGGCACCCCACTCTCCAAACTTCCACGCCAACCCAACGTGAGGACTTTCGGCCCCGACAGATTTAAGGTGCACCAGCCGCTTCTACACCATACGCTTACAAACATTCATGCCCGGACCCGGATTCGAACCAGGAACCTTCCGATCTAGTGGCTAACACGTTAACCACTATACCGGTAGGTCGGCTTCTTACAGTTAGGTGTAGTCGGTTTTCTAGGTTCAAAAAGAGACCAATCTTTTCTTTGTGTACGTAATAACAAAGATGTACTGCTACTGCATAGGGAAATGATCACCAAAGTGTTCGATATCGACGCCCCAGGGGTCGATATAACATTGTTACGGGTCAATTCATGTACAGTGGTCGATAAAAAAATATAAGACATCATTGTACGGGTAATATTCAATTCGGGGTTACTTGGAATACCTCCATCCTGAATAACAAACGCAAATAATAAGAATATAGCAATTAATAACAATAACGATTGCTTTGCAATCTAAGGCTGAAACTTACTAGTTTTCAACACAACATTGCTAATCGTGTCAAGAGTCACAAAGCATATCCTTCACATTAATAACATCACACCGTTGCTAATATACTAAGTTAATAAAAGTCGTATATTTTCATATATACGTATAAGAAAGATTGTATTATAGTAACTTTGTTATGTAAATTAAAATTTAAATTTTATCCCTCCTATCCAATATGTAGTGTTAAGAAGGACGTCGAAAATAAAATACCATCCCTTTGACTAAACAAATATACACAGTCCAGTCACATTAATGTGACCACCACCTACTTTCGACGTCAACGTGGAATAACCAATCATAAAAGGCAGGTGGCAGCACATTGCAGTGGAGTGTATATAAAGGATGTCCTAGGGCATCGGAAAGCATTTCAATCGTTGGCGTAATGCAGAAACATAGTGCTTTATCCGACGTCCAAAAGGGCATGATTATTGGCTTTCGGGCCAAGGGTGGATGCATTTCGGAAACGGCTAATTTTGTTAACTGTTTGCGTGTCGCCGTGGTTAAAGTATACCGTGCATGGCAAAATAGCACTATCCAAAATCAGCGGCACATGTGGTGCACCACGGGCTATAGAGGACAGAGGCGAACGAAGGCTACGGAGATACGTTCGGGCGAATAGACGTGCAACTGTTGAGCAACTGACCGCCCAGATGAACCAAGGGGCTACCAAGAGTGTATCCCCAACAACGGTTCAGCGAACTATGCTGCGCATGGGCCTCCGCAGCAGACGCCTGGTTAATGCACCTATGCTGACTGCTGTTCATCGGCGACGAAGGCTGGAATTTGCACGCCAGTACCGCAACTGGAAATCCACAGAGCGGCGACAGGTGGCTTTTTCCGATGAATCACGTTTTATGCTCCATCGGACAGATGGACGTTGGCGTATACGGCGTGAAACGTCTGAAAGCAAACACCCTGCAACAATTGCCGGAAGGATCCAGGCTGGAGGAGGGAGCATTATGGTTTGAGGAATGTTTTCCTGGCATTCACTGGGTGCACTCATCACTGTGGAAGGCACGATGGATCTGCACAAGTACGCATCTGTCATTGCGGACCATGTCCACCCTTACATGCGAATTATTTCCCCTCAGAATGATGGCATCTACCAGCAGGACAATGCGAGGTGTCACCGGATTTAAACCCAATCGAGAATATGTGGGACCACCTCGATCGGGTTGTTCGCGCCATTGATCCTCAACCGCGTAATCTAGCGCAGCTGGCCACGGCACTGGAGTCGGCATGGCTCAACATCCCAGTGAACACCTTCATAAACCTAATTGACTCTCTTCCTGCACGTCTCGCAGCGGTCCGCTCTACCAAAGGTGGTTATTCTGGCTTTTGACAGGTGGTCACATTAATGTGACTGGACTGTGTATAACTTATGTCGAGGAAGGAGAATCCTCACTGTAACTGCTCTGTGCTGTAAACTCCTACCGAATGAGATCGCTGCCCGCGCGATCATTGGGGAAAAGACGAGTGTTTTGTGATGCCGACTTTCCTCTGTTTAGTCTTTTTATGTTTAATTAAATGTCTTTTCTATCAATTGTTGCTTTATCAACCAAAAGGCATAGTAACATATACACTACCCTACAATAATGGACAAGACAGCAAGATGTGATGGTATAAGGGAAAGAATAAATGCTTCAATAGGGGGATGGTCCCCCACGTGCTGCAATTAACTAGCAACCCTTCAGGGCATACTTTCAACAAGGTTTTGATACACAACTACGGGTATTTGTGTCCATTCCTGCTGCAAGAATGTCACCAGCTCAGTTGTAGATTTCGGACGTGGACGTTCCTTGGTCCGCCTGCGTCGATCTAACACATCGAGACTAGGAGCAGACCAGGGAAGTTTTACATCCTTACCTCGATACCACTGCTTGACAAAGGCTGAAACATGACATGGAGACTTGTCGTCCTGGAAGTAACATTCGTGCATTCCATAAAATTGCCAGAGCGTAAGAAGAACCTGATTGTCGAAAATGTTCATGTAGGCGTCGGCGTTCAATTGACCAGGAACAACATGCAAAGGTCACAGACCATACCACGATAAACATCCCCAAACAATAAATCGGATTTTATGCAAATCCACTGGCGTCCGGTTCATTATTGTAGGGTAATGTATACTGTATTATATATACAATAAACACTGGAACTGTAAAATAAATTATCTAAAATCCCACATAACTTTTTTGCTTGTCCTATATTAATTACGGACCAGTAAAATAGGGTCAATAAAAAGTCAAGACACTTCTTGAAAGGGTCGATGGTGAAAGAAGTTTGGAAACTCCTGATAGAGGAAGAGGAGGGAAAATGATAAGGTTTGTGTTGTTGTTGTTCTCATGTCTACACTGGCAGACCAAAGGAGTGCCAGGCCCGTCGAAGACGGCAAGAGGCGAGGGGGGGGGTGGTAAGCCTTCCATGTAAGTGAGCCCCATTGGGAGGAAGTCTTTGCTCGATATACATGACACATCCGTTTTACAGGAAGGTCCCTTTCATCCATCCATTCACTCACACATATCGTAATTTAGATCCCAATCAGAGGCCGAAAACCCCCTGATCAGGTACTCCCAGAGGTATTGATTTGGTATGGGAACATGGGGGACTTTGTGACCACGACCTATATAACTTGCCCCAGCCACCATTAGTGAACACGACGGTCTTTAGCCATGTCGAAGCTCCGATCCCGCAATCATCAGAATTGCAGGTTCCGCCGAGGACAGAACCCACAACCCTTCTGATGCGAGCCCGACGCTCTACTGACTGAGCTACCGCGGATCAAGGTTTGTGTAAATTATATAATCTGAGCTTAACGAGATTTCTGAGTAGTACACAGTTCCACTAAATAACCACATCTATTGGTAGAGGGAATCCCAGGAAATAGATTATAGTAGGTTAGGGTTAAAAATGATGGAGGGTTAGTTTATTGTATTTAATGGCGCAAGGTCATATTTGGCAATGATGTGCTAAACAAAAGATAGACAACGCCAAGTAATGGACACACACAAGAAAAGTTTTGTTGACACAAATGACAAATACACAAAGGGAGGAATAGGATCTGCCACTTATATCTCGCAGTTGCTTGAGCGGTGTGCTACCCATTGAGCCCCAAAAATCATGCCGGGGAGACTGCTGAACGCATAGATGGGTATGAACCCCATCAAGGGCTAAAACTCGCATACTTGGAAAATAGATTTATTGAATGATGGTGAGCAATATCTGAGCTGGTACCCCGCTCTCTAAACGTTCACACCACGAAGAGGATGTTTTTGGCCACAAAAGGTTTAACATGCCCCAGCTCCCATGTACACGACGCTTTTTGACTGGACAGGTTCGAACTCGCAACCCTCCGTTGCTCTTCCAACTGGGCTGTTTCGGTAGTAATTTTGATTGAATGATAGGAATTAAAGGAATAAAGAACTTAATTAAAGGAAGAACATATTCCTGAACAGTCGCATCAGTTTGCACTGGATGGTAGATCTGAAGACTTGAATCTCTGGTAGTATCATGTAAGCATTGGCGCTGTTCTGCTGTTCTACTCACCCCGATCAAAAAGGATCGCTTCTATGTTGTTTTGTTTTAGCAACCGGAAGGTTTCGAGTTTGAAACTCGGTCCAACCAAAAAACGTCGTGTACGCCTGGGCCAGTTCATGTTCAGTCTGCCTCAAATTGTTTCCTGTAGGCATGGCATGAAAGTTTGGAGAGTAGTGTGCCAGTTGAGGTGTTGACCTTGTAATTTGACCGTGGTTTAAAATGACGAAGTGTTGTCCTTCGATTTATCTCTTCGGGATTGCACCCGAATCGTTACCAATAGCCCGATGTGTTACTCCAGGGTGACGTGAACTCAACTATTTACCTTCCTCCGTGTTTTATGATCAAAATTCTACTATGAATTGTTTAAATATCCTCAGAGGCTTAAAAAGTGGAGCACAATAATAGTCAGTAGGTACTTTGATCTCATTTGAAGCAGGGCTCTATGCTTTTACGAAACTTCCACCAGCTCGGAATGAATATCAAGGACCAGTCACACACATAAACATTTCACGTACGTGGGTCTGTGAGGTGTGTTAATTCGCATACAGTATATCCATTCTGCATTCTTCCTAGTATAACTTCTAATCACAGTTTTGTCCTTGTCACAAATACGATCTTTCCAAAGGATTCTAATCCAAGATAATGAACACTAGAATTCTTTCAAGTGATAGCAATATAATCTAAGGAGTAATAAAAATTTTCCAAGAGAAGGTGCATTTGAATATATGAAAGGGATTATATTGCTATTAAAGGAACTCATACAACCTTTTCAAAGTAACAACGTTCCAAAGAAACAACGTTTCCAAAGTAACAACGTTTCCATAGTAACAACCTTTTCAAAGTAACAACCTTTTCAAAGTAACACCGTTTCCAAAGTAACAACGTTTCCAAAGTAACAACGTTTCCAAAGTAACAACGTTTCCAAAGTAACAACGTTTCCATAGTAACAACCTTTTCAAAGTAACAACCTTTTCAAAGTAACAACCTTTTCAAAGTAACACCGTTTTCAAAGTAGCAACGTTTCCAAAGTAACAACGTTTCCAAAGTAACAACGTTTCCAAAGTAACAACGTTTCCAAAGTAACAACGTTTCCAAAGTAACAACGTTTCCAAAGTAACAACGTTTCCAAAGTAACAACGTTTCCAAAGTAACAACGTTTCCAAAGTAACAACGTTTCCAAAGTAACAACCTTTCCATTCTACAGAATGGGCCATCGGAATCAAACCAAAGAATTATGTTGCAAGAAAAGGACAAATAGAATCGTTTCTCAGGATATGATCAATAGAATCTTTCCAAGGGATTACGCTCCAATTAAAAGAGCAATAGAATATTGGAAGGGTTTAGTATCCATAGAAAAGGACAAATAAAATCTTTCCAAGGTTTCCATTCTATAAAATGGGTCACTTCAAAGAGTTCTGTTGCACGGAAAGGACAAAGAGAATAGTTCCGCAGGATTCTATTCTTAGGACAGGACCAATTAAATCTTTCCAAAGGTTGAAAGAGATATAATTTATGTATTCTTTATAAAAAAAGTGGTCCTTGAGTGTGTTGTGGAATAAAAACAACACTGCACTGTTCGCAAATCCCCGAAGTTCAGAGAGGTTTAAACGCCATCACATTTAAGTACCACGCGACAGAGACGCGATCCATTTTAATCATGCGTTTAGCATGAACAACTTCACTTCTTAAAGCGGCACTGTCCCACGAGTAGCCGGATCGAATTCAAATCTCCGGATCAGCCGTCAAGTGGCAGAACAGCATACTGATGAGACGGTCCGGGACACAAAGCCCTTCCCAACTCACTCCCATCACTCAATCAAATCCAGTCCCGAACCCAATCCCATTTCATGCCTCCTTCTCCTTGAAATCCAGGAGGCCATTGTCATATCGTATTAGTCCCGGGCCGACTCTGAGGCGAGTTCCTGATCATAAATTGAAGCGGAACGACCATTGTAATCAGCTATGATTGTTACTAAAGCGCGCCGGAATGCCTAATAATTTCCGAGCCCCTCTCTGCCCTCAGCCTTCTATCAATCAATAGTCGTTAACCGGGGAGGGTTAGTGAAGGTGGGCCGACCATGTAGAAACGGGGCTGATAATCATTTACATACCGTATGTGACATCGCGAGTCGACCCGGCCTTGCCCAAAGCTTGTCCCTGTAAACTATTCGACGGGTTAATGTTGGTCTGGAGATGGGGGTTAATTTAGAGGAGGCATTTTTGAGGGTTGGTTCGTAGAGGCAAAAATAGTGGTTCTTCCCCACTTGGGGACTGTCTGGAAAAATTAAGAATCCGGGTATTTTTTGGGTGCGTGTTTTAAAAGCACTCTGAGATAAATTAGGGTTCTTTTTCTCAATCGCGGTGAGGATTTCAAGTTTTTTTTTTGAAGATGGAAGTGAAGTTTATTTACAGTGTCATTAGAGGGCCTCCTTTTGTATTTAAATACCACTTCTCCCTTTCAATGCTGCTAATTCAGCGGTATTCGGGGCAAACACGAGCTCTATCTTTTTTTTGTGTGTGTTATTGGGGTCCGTTAAAAAGTTTTTTGTTTGTTTGTCTGGAGGCTCTTGCGAGAATTTTTCCGCTTTCTTTATTGTCTTATTAGATTTTGCTCAAGAGAACACGATAGGCTACTTTATTTCACTTTCATTTTTACGTTTGGAGATGAAGAAAGCTTGTTTTTCTTGTCTTGCGAAGTTCTACGCTCTTTTTCGTCTTCAAGAAGCCAAATGCAAATAGAAGCCTCTAAAAGTGGAGTTTTCGCGAGATAAAAAGATTCGTTCTTTGAGCTATTTGCTCTTATAATGATTCTTTGCGAAATTGTTTAATTTCCTTCTTGTTTGGAGCTACTTAATTAAATGAACATTACTTTCAATTGTAATAAAAGAGATACACTGTTTTTAAGCCGAAGCCATTGTGTTTTTTTTTACCTCGAGTTAGGATTAAAGCAACTCATATTATAAAATGTGAATTTTCAAATTGCCCCCCCCCCTCGACAAAAACTAAACTTTAGATCAATTGTCTGGAGCACTTAAGTCAGTGTTAGAATGTTGATTTGGGAGCCACAGTAGGCTAGTTGGAATGTAAATGGATTGGCAACAGGAGGGTAATAAGTTCGAATCCAACCGAAGACGGTCGCGTACAAAGGGAGCTGGTGCACTTTAATCTGTCGTGGCCTCCGATGTCGTCAGGTGTTACCTCGTCACCTGACCGTGGTTCAAAAATACGTGAATCCATCAAGATCGAAACTATTTTGCTAAAGACGAGATTTTTCGTCGTCAAGATAGTGTCGATTTTTTGACGAAGAGATCAAGATCGGGTCAGTTTTCCTCACGACGAAATACCTCGTCAAGATAAACTCCAAGATTGTTACGTAATTTTGGAAAATGAAATTATTCGTTAATACCGTATGATGTCCATATAGAAATTTTACTTGTTATGGAGTAGAGAGTACCACAATCCCACAAAACTGAAGAAACGATTTGAGAAGCTGATTTTTTTGGCCATGTCATGAACCATCACACAGCTCTGTGTAAGTAGTCCTTTCTGCTTATGTACGTACTGTGTGTTATTCGTGCTTAAGTTTATCCCCAAACACAATAGAATCGATTTTTCACACGTTTCAAAATAGCGAGCACTTCTAAATTGACACACCCACTTTCTAATACTAAGTAGCACCATTAAAAACAATGAATTTTAGTGCAAAAGAAAACTCATAATTTCGTTGTAGTTCAACTCCGTATGAGCCGAAAAAATTGTCTCACAGTGTGTGATGGTTCAAAAAGTCTTGTGTGGTCACTAGTAACCGTAACTCTCCTCCTGGTAGTCTCGACATTCGAGATATCTCATTATTGGAAGAAAAAGCTGACCAGGTCTTAATGGACGAGGTATCTCGTCATTGTTAGAATATGGACCAGATCTGGATCTCATCAAAAAATATCGACAGTATTATGATGGTGATATATTTTATTATGAGAAAAATTCATAAAACATTGATGGACGAGATATCAGATCGACACAACTAGTCGAACTAATGCAGAGATAATGTGATGTGACTGTCTCAAGCACCCGGAATGAACCGTGCGTCGTTTATGTTGCTTCCTGTTGCTCAGTGTACCAATATGTATTCAGCGATGATTATCTATTGGCGGTTCAGAATTCTGGACCTACATAGATCCTGGGAAGACGTAGCCAGCGCAATAAAGCTCCGATTACGATAAACAGTAACGGAAACCTATCTATTGCCAGTACTAGGGTAGATAATGTTGAGCTATGGTAGATAATGTTGAAGTGACATTTCAAGCAAATATGGAATGCTGTATTCATGCAGGTGCCTCATCTTCTAAGTAATCAATCCACCGACGATTGTGTACACAGAAGTAGTGAATGGATGATTTGCTTTCTGATGCACTGTTCTAAATGTTGATTGCGTCTTAGTTTGGATGGTAGGTTGTTGTTTCTCATGCCTACACTGGCAGACCAGAGGAGTGCCAGGTCCATCGAAGACGGCAAGAGGCGAGGGGGTGCGCCTTCCATGTTATTGAGCCCCATTGGGAGGAAGTCCGACTTTGCTCGACATACATGACACATCCGTTTTACAGGAAGGCCCCTTTCATGCATTCATTCACACACACACATCGTGATTTAGATCCCAATCAGAGGCCCAGAGGTATTGATTTGGTATGGGAACATGGGGGACTTTGTGACCACGACCTATTTAACGGGCCCAAGTCACCATTGGTGAACACGACGGTCTTTAGCCAGGTCGAAGCGCCGATCTCGCAATCATCAGAATTGCAGGCTCCGCCGAGGACATGGATGGCAGGTAGAAATGTTTATTAACGTCACTCTTGAGGAACGCAAAGAAGATATTGGCTACGATCCGATGACAAGTAAAAATTGAACCACGGTCAGATGACGAAGTCACACTTAAGCTGAAATCCCAGTCTCCAAACTTCCATCCACACCACGCCAACGTGAGAACATATGAGCCGCACGACAGATTTGATGTACATCAGCACCATTTGTACGCGACTGTCTTTGGGTGGATTCCAACTCGCAACCCACCGGTTGCTAATCCGTTACACTTCTTACCGGGACACAGCGGCCCTTTTTTATTTTAATTTGAAAGGTATTAACATGCAAGTAATCAGTTAATTAATGTTGCAATGGAGCAACAGCCTGGGGAGTCCAATGGAAAAGTACTGAAAACATGATGCGGGATGGAGAGTAGCGAGGTTTGCAAGGCCAATCGGCGAGATATGTCGACAAGTGTGCCTAGTGATGAATAAGATAACTTTTAGTGAGAGAGTTGACTCTGAGCGTCTGGAAGTGACGGATGAGATTTTTGTTACTCACCACCGAAGTGCCGGGGGATGGATTGGACACATGGCATGTTTATTGAAATTAATTTCCTTCTTATATTAAGAATACAGTGATTATTCCTATTTTGTATTTGACCAATTATGTAACATATCCTTCAATTCTGTGAGAATATATTTCTTTTTTGATTACCTGATGTGTTCTGATTTTTTACTTGATTTTAATTTACTTGCATGATTACCACCACGATTAAGGCCTTGTCAAACGTATGATACCATGTTACTTCCAGGGTGACAACGCCAGCTGTCATGTTGCGAGGTCTACCATGGATTAGTATGGCGATAATGGGGTTAACCGAATGAACTGGCTTGCCCAGAGCCCAAACCTGAACCCTATCGAGAACCTCGGAGACGAGTTGGATCGCTGAATTAAGGGGCGCAACAACCGTCCAAAATCGGTGAAGGAACTTACATGAAATACCACTAGCCATCATACAAGGACTTGTGGAAAACATGCCCCGGAGGGTTGAGGCTGTAATTGCCTCTCGTGGAGGCAATATCAGCTATTGGATATGAATAAATTTTGTTTTTCTTTTCTATCACATGTAACCAAATACTTATTGGTAGATAGTGTATGCATTCTCTGAACTATTCTATGTATTCTGGGTTACATTGGCACATTCTAGGGACTTCTTTCTTACTAGAGATTTAAATTCTACAAAAATGTAAAATGTTGCATAGGACATTTATTTAAATTTGTGAAATTATGTATTTAACAATTGTATACCGTTATTAGAGTGTGGTAGTTGTTACATGGGATGTGTGTGTGTGGAAAAGGAATTACAATTTATTAACGAAATGCGACCCGAGTAACGTCAGGTAATTATGCTAGTTATTAATAGATTTCGAATCTAATACTGTGTTAATATGGAGCTGTAATGAACAACGGAAAGTTGGTTCCTTTCATTCGCCGAAAATTGGTTTTGTCTTATAACAGAAAGTTGGTTTTGTCCTGTAGCAGAAAGATGGTTTCATCCTGTCGCAGAAAGTTGCATCTGTCCAAAAGCAGAAAGTTGGTTTCGTCCTATCGCGGAAATTGCTTCTGTCCTATAGCAGAAAGTTGCTTCTGTCCTATAGCAGAAAGTTGCTTCTGTCCTATATCAGAAAGTTGGTTCTTCCCTACAGCAGAAAGTTGGTCTCGTCCTATCACAGAAATTTGGTTCTGTTCTATAGCAGAAAGTTCGTTTCGTCCAATGGCAGAAAGTTGGTTCCTTTCAATCGCTAAAAGTTTGTTTCGTTTTGAAGATAAAATTTTCAAATATACAAAAATTGCTCGTTTTCTTGTATGGATAAACGACCTGACTTCTAAATCACAATGCAAATTAAAAGTTCGAACAGGGAAAAAAAGATTTTCATCGATTATATTTTCACACAAATTTATGATCACCTGCGTGTTACCTCCGATCGTGATTTTTAATCAAAACAGGCGTTATTGGATCCCGTACTCCCACTGCTATTATCTTGATTTATATTTAGTAAAATCCAACATAATTTATAACTCCTGATTACAACCATTTTTTTTTATCATTTCGACGATATCTTCCTATTCCGTACCACTAATTTATGGGCCATAGTAACACGCATTTAAAATTAATTGGATACACAATTAAGCTTTATACTTTTAAAATTATTAGTTATTTAACATTTTTTGCTAAATTTTTTTACTGACGAATTTATTAGCTGAATGAATATTTCAATTTCCTTGATTAAAAAATTTATTCGTGATTTACTTTTTATTAATTTATTTTCAAGAATATATTAATTATTAGACAATCACTGTTCATGTTCTGTAATTAGATGCAATCACTAATTAGAGAAGATAGGGTATTTGCGGAACAGTCCACTGAATATAAACTGTCACTAAGACTCACGTGCTGGAAATAGTGCAGTGATTTTCATTTTACACTTTCAAGTAGTTTCGACGAGCTATCTCGTCCATCAAGATTTGAACAATTTTGCTAATGGCAAGACATCTCGTCATCAAGATATTGCTAGTTTTTTGACAATGACGTGATCAAGAACTGGTCCGTTTTCTTCTAATGACGAGCTATCTTGTCCATCAAGATTTTGTCAGTTTTCCAATGATCAATCTTGTAGAGACAATCACCAAGAGGGTTAAACAAAGAAGGTTTTGCTTTTGTTGTTGTTGTTTCTTATGCCTACACTGGCAGACCAGAGGAGTGCCAGGCCCGTCGAAGACGGCAAGAGGCGAGGGGGTGCGCCTTCCATGTTATTGAGCCCCATTGGGAGGAAGTTCGACTTTGCTCGACATACATGGCACATCCGTTTTACAGGAAGGCCCCTTTCATACATCCATTCACTCACACAAATCGTAATTTAGAGCCCAATCAGAGGCTGATAACCCCCTGATCAGGTACCCCCAGAGGTATTGATTTGGTATGGGAACATGGGGGACACTGTGACCACGACCTATTTAACGTGCCCCAGTCACCATTAGTGAACACGACGGTCTTTAGCCAGGTCGAAGCGCCGATCTCGCAATCATCAGAATTGGAGGCTCCGCCGAGGACAGAACCCACAACCCTTCTGATGCGAGCCCGACGCTCTACTGACTGAGCTACCGCGGCTCTGTTTTGCTTTTACTCTCGCACAATGCATATCCAGGTTACCGTAACTACGGCTATAGATATAACAAGCGCGATTATTTCTCGGCTCGATTCTTACAACTTTCAAGGTACAACTGCTGTAACGGCCGTTGTCTAAATTTTTTCTTGGCGTGATCATGTTGCAACTGTATGTACCGGCCGTAGTATAAGGCTAGGCTTCCCCTTGCGATTTCTAGTCGCGGCGACCAAAAGATCGCTGTCGCAGAAAATCTACAAGATGTACACAATGGGATAGATAAATCGCTGAATTAGAAAAGAACTTTTGAAACTACTTTTGTGATGGCTCTTTTGATTTGAGACGAGCTTTTCTTAAAAAATTATATTTTTTATTCCACTAATTCAAGTTCCTATCTTTGCGATCGTTGAAAACAGAGTAAAAATTTCAACGGATTTGTAATCGGGGGATGGTAATGGTAATTTTAGTTAACGTCGTACTAGAGCAACACAACGGGCTATTGACGACGGTCCGGAATCAGTCCCTTAAGGGAAAGATTCGAGGACAACACCTCGTAATTTTGAACCACGGTCAGATGACGAAGCAATACCTGAGCTGGCATCCCACTCTCCAAACTTCCACGCCAACCCAACGTGAGGACTTTCGGCCACGACAGATTTAAGGTGCATTAGCCGCCTCTACACCATACGTTTACAAACATCCATGCCCGGACCCGGATTCGAACCAGGAACCTTCCGATCTAGAGGCTAACACCTTAACCACTATACCGGTTGGTCGGCTGTATTGTATAAGAAAAAATGACCTTGGAAAGCGCGCGACTAAACTATCGCTAGAGAGTGCATGTCCATGCCTGTCTGAGCGATTCATTGGGTAGAGTGACAGTCGCGTCGCAGCGAAAATAGAACCGGTTGCAGCTTCTTGAGCACTGCGATTCTTTAGTCGCGTGTGCACTTGTATTCGAAACAATGAGTATTATTTTTGCGACTGAAAAATCGCGCGACTAAAAAATTATGCGACTAAAAATCGCAAGTGGAGGCCTAGCCTAAAGGTTAAATACAGTTTATACATTTGGTGTCAATAAATCAATTATCCTAAATTAATTCGGAATTAATTCTTTGAAACTTTTATTGTTGAAGTGGTGAAATCCTATTGAAAAAGCAAGCCAAGTGACGTCACGATCCAACTATGCAGAAAACATAATTTGTCTTACACTAGAGCGGACCGTGGTATTTTTTTTAATTACCGTCACACTCGAACACCACAACGTGCTGTATTGGTGACGGTCCGGAATCAATCCCCCAAACGAAAGATCCGAGGACAACACCACGTAATTTTGAACAACGATCAGATAACGAGGCAACACCTAAGCTACAGTTACTAGAGCGCTTCGAATTGTGGTCCGGAAGTTGCATTGACCGAAGATGTGGTTAAATCAAAGTGGTACTTTTCGGTAGGTAGGTATTTTACCAATTAACGTCCTACTAGAGGGTAACACAACGGGCTATTGCCGACGGTACTTTTCGGTTATTGGGACGCTGTCGTAATTAACCGCCAAATGTTGGCATGAAATTGAGAACGAGAAAAAAGAGATTGAAGTTGTGAACGAAATTCCTACTTAATCGAATTTATGTGGCGTCAATTATATGAGAGGACGCAAACGTTTCAGGCGATGTTAAAAAGATATCAGCAACTTTATGCGTTGAAATTGTGATAAAACTGAGGGTGTCGAGTTAATATCTCGATCCAGCCAAACACCATCGTGTACACGGGGTCTGGTCCACGTTGAATATGTCATGACCTAAAATGTTCTCACGTTGGCGTGATGTGAAAGTTTGAAGAGTGGGGTACCAGATCATTTGATATCTGATCGTGGTTCAAAATTAGTGTTGTCCTCGGATCTTTCCTTTCGAATTTGATCCCAAGCCGTCGCCAATAGCCCGTCTTGGGTGACATTAATTAATCTTTACGCTTCGGCGCTTAGATTTTTGCAATCGTCCCACAGAACGATTTTTTCGCCAGCATTTCCGACACTCTTACCAAATTACATAACTTGAGCGACAGATCCTTGAGTGGCATTTAGGACTGAAGCTTTCCTTTCATAGTATTGTGAGGCGTATCGTTTGGCTTCAGAGAGGTATCACCAGAGCGACCTTCTAACTTTCCCCCAAAGCGTTCACTCTTCAAGGTCGACCGGGTAGGGTACCGAACAAAAAGAGGGATTTTCTAGAAGGTCAGCTCGTAAATGGTAATCGATGCCAACAGTCCCTTAAAAGGTGTATGAGTACAACCGTACACAAATCTATACCATGTAAACAAAATTTTAGTGGTAACAATTGTCTATCTGCTGCAGCGTTAAGGTTAAAATGCCTAAATATCTACACGGCATGGTAAGTTTACACAAATGCGAAAGTAAGCACTGTATAAGATCTGGGAGATTAAGTAAAATTTAAAAATTTTCCTTGCAAGGTAGATGAAACAAAGGTAGAACACAAAGGCGACGTGCGGGATTAGTCCCGAAGGCAAATAAAGATACGAGATAACTCTTGTCGTTTCGAACCACGGTCAGATGACGAGGCCACACCTGACCTGGTACCCTACTCTCCAAATTTCAACACGTAAAACGTTAGGTAATGGTAGTGGTAATCTTAATTAACGTCGTACTACAGCAACACAACGGGTTATTGACGACGGTCCGAGATCAATCCTTAAAGCAAAAAACGCTAGGACAATTTAGGCCACGACAGATTTGTTATATTCTTATTTGTAGCACAATAATTTTAACGGTCAATAGATGGCGCTAGAGTCATCAAACGTATGCACGGGATTTGTAATGACGATTGTATCAGAGAGAGGGAGAATGTATGTATGAGTATGGACACACTTAACGTACTCTCTCGTGTGGTCCGCTTTGTATTCGTGATGTCATTTAATTAATAAACTTGTTATTTGTTATCAAGCAACGCCTCCTCCTCTCATGCCTTCCCTGATAGTTTTAAGTAGAAGCCAACAGATTTATCTTGCACTAGCCCGCATGCACACGAATATCTTCGGTTGGACAGAGTTTCGAACTCACAACCCTCCTGTTGCTAATTCGGTCACCGGAGCCCAATTGGGACAGAGTAATAATTGGTTCAATATGAAATTTGAGTTTGCACGTGCCACTCATTATGCTATCTATATATATGTAATTCTCTTACGTGGCTCACGAAAAAGACGTTATTTGTAATCGCGTTTTGGCAACACTGTACGATTGTTTGTTTATCGCGAAGTCTCGCGCATCGATTGAATTTACAGCGTTATCAGATGAAATTTTATTGAAAAAAAAAAAAAAAGGAAATTTTAATGAGCTGTTGCAGTTAGTTTATAATAGAAATCAAAGAAAGCGGAGGATCTTTTCAGGGCCATTTAAAAAACGGTCCTTTTCAGGGCCAACAATTATAGTTCAACAAGACGCTTGCACTACAACTTTCGGCAACAAACTCAATGAAAAAGTGTGGGTCGTTTGAGTGCTGGGAAAATGTACACACAAACAACATGCTGGGTATTCAATTTCCAAAGCAACGCTCACATTTCGAGTCAAAATGTGCACAAAGTTTTCATTTGAATTCTGATTTTAGAGATACTGTATATATTTTTTCTGTAATACAGCAAATTTAGACTTGAAAAACAATTTTTTGGTAACATATTTTGTAAACAATCCCATCTGCTAGGACACATGTCATCATTGAGACGAGCGAAGCGAGCATAGGTTCGCGCAGCGAACCAATGAGGATTGCGAAGCAATCCTCCGGGGGTTGGCGAGCGTTAGCGAGGAGGGGGCAGGCCCCCTAGTTATTATTTTATTTTTCTATTCCTCATAACAGTTTTTATAGAATCGTGCCTAATTCTTTACAATTTACGAAACTAACATTAAGGTTAGAAATCTCCCGAACACATTAAGCAATTAGAAGGAAGCACTTTACTACAAATGTTTAGGATTTATCAAACAAAAGGATGAACGATTTATCAATTTTTTACGTCTCTATCTTGCATAAAAGGGCACACAGACACAGTATTTTCAAATTACGGACCTTATTCTCTATAATGTGTTTTATTAGTTTCGAAATGCAATTACTAAAACATTTAAAAGCATATTTTCAATGAAATTACGTCGGTATTCTGAGGCCGTTTCAAGGAAGGAATTTTTCAACATTCCGAAAACTTAATGAAATAATCAAGATTCGGGTTATTTAATTTACAAAACTTTTCTCGCACCTCGCTTTTATCTCCAGTGGGGAAAAAAAGGTCTCCACAGAAATTGACGAATGCGCGGAAACAAAGTTTCTCCTCCATTTTTCATGTCATGACAACCTTTCATTACCTGGAAGGGGGAACAAAACACAATAACACTAAGCACAACGGCGCGTGAAATTATGTCTCCCACCTGTGCAGGCGGTGGCAACAGACCCTCGACCCCGTCGAGAAAGAACGAGGAAGGGAAAAAACAAGTGGCAACAAGACCATTACTGGCGCAAAACGAAAAGAAAAGGGTACGACACTTTCCTGAAGAAGCGCGAGAAAAATACGGAATAACAGCAGGTTAAACCCGTTATCACTTAACGTGTGCCAACAGCTCGGGAAAGAAGTATTTTCGACAAGAAAAACATCGCGTCACGAGAGCTTGCTCCATTAGTTGCGTGCGCTGAAAGTGTTTTCGAAAATATGGTATTTTCCTCAACCCGCTACAAACTCCAATTCCCGGAATGTATGCAAAATGAAGCCTAGCAGGAATTACTTGTTGGTTTGGGGATGTTTTTTACTCCTTCTAGTGCACACACCTTCGGGGTTTCGTGTGTTTAATTGTCGGTGTCTGGAAGCGAGCGGTAATTTGTAATGTGTTAATGGTATGCTCCGAACACGCGCTTTAGAGTTGGTGCGCAAAGCGTTTTGGTTGGTTCTTAACCGGATTGATGGTCTGCAATTAATCAACCTATGTAGGGAGTTAAAAAGATGGAGATTTGTCTCCGGAATAAGCGATTTTGTTGCTAAAATTTATTGTCGCTTTTGTTGAAAGTTTCTAGTAGTTAGTAAGCAATGAAGGCGCAGAACACCCTTGACTTTCTCTTGAGTTATATTAAATGTATAAGAAAAATTCCTCGGTAAAGGCGTTTTAAGGCTTAATGCATAAGGATTACTTTACTTTAAGGATTTTGACACGGTTTGATTTGTGAAGCGCAGTCCAGTTGCGCTTGTTTTCGTTGCGATTTTTGTCGCCACCTGGGTAATGCTGTTAAACCGCTGAAAAGTGAGTATAAAGCGTGCTGCTCGTCGCATAATGTTACCGCCACTTAACTAACCACCTAATCCCTTGCCACCTTGTGTATATAGATCTATCTCTCCGTGAATATGATAAAGGGGCAGGAATTTTAAGAGCTGCATTTGCAGTAAAAACTGGTAGGAATATCGAAATTTTGGTTTCAAATATCAAAGTTTATATTTCAGTGGATTCTTTTTAAATGTAGAACGTTTATTGTAAGAATGTTTGTTACATTTAAGAATGGAAAATAACTTTTATGCTTTCTTATATAATTTAAATAGTTACAAAATGCCCAATTCAAACTTTTTTATAAGCAAACCCCCTAAGAGATACTTAAAATATAGTAAAAATTGAACACTACCAAATTGAGAAGAAAAACGGGTCCTATAAAAGAATAAAAATATATAAATGCTTTTTATATTTTTTGCAGTTCTAATAGTTTTAATAGTTTGAATTTTTCTAAGAAATATATTTTATTTTGTCAAATTTTTTTCATATCTAGAATTATTAAGCTGAGCAAAAAAATATATATATATAATAAATAAGCCATTTTGTTAAAACAATCATTAAACATGTTTAAAATTGTATAAACAAAGGCACTTTACTTTCACTGTATAGATTTTTAAGAAACATTTCATGAGCCGCGGTAGCTCAGTCAGTAGAGCGTCGGGTTCGCATCAGAAGGGTTGTGGGTTCTGTCAGGGCCGATCCTAGGGTGTCGGCCGCCCGCGTGAAAAGACCTAATGAGCCGCCCCCCTAAAGAATTTTTCATATTTTGACTAATACTTAATGTTGACGTTATAAACTCATCTACCTGTATAAGAGTAAAAAGTAAAACATTAATAAAAATACAAATAAAATTTGAAATGTAAAACTTTATTTTTTGGCCAGCTTAATAGGTTATAATAGCGACAAAATACTTTTAAAAATAATAAAGAAACAAAAATATTACCTTTGAAATAAAAAGAGACATTTTATAATTAGAAATGCTATTAAAAATTAGTATTTACTCAGAAAATAAAATCTAATAAAAAAAAGTACTAAAGCATAAATCTCTTGGAACGAAAAGTATATAAATCACTCCTTCTACAAAGACTACCTATTAATTAACTATAAAATTAACGTTTCTGGCTTTCTAAAAAGCAAATTTGTCAATAATTTCGGTGAAATCAATTTTTTCAGAGATTTCGGATTCAATAGAGAAGATGGCCAAATCTGAAAGGCTCTTTTGTGTCGTATTATTTCTCAAGTAATTTTTAATAATTTTTAATTTACTGAAACTTCTTTCACCTATAGCCACAGAAACAGGCAAGGTTAAAAAAATTCTTATTACTAGAGCAAATTTTGGAAAACAGGGAATGAGATCATTTTTGACTATAATCTCTAATATCTCAATTGGCTGTTTTTTACCTGGCAAAATATCTTTGAATGAAATTATTTCATTAAAGAGTTATATACCGTTTATATCTTTCACAATTACCATTACCATTTCCCGGAACGTCGTCAATAGCCTGCTGTGTTGCTCTAGTACGACGTTAATTAAAATTTACCAATTAATGGTATTTATAATTAGCGTCACCATGGAGCAACACAACAGGTTATTACTTACCTCTCAAATCGACTACGATCCGTAGAAGTAAAAAGAATGTCAAGCGAACTCTGAAAACCCCAACTGAAGGATACGACTTATTCCCTAAACGTAACAACTTACAATGACAGTAGAAAGTTTCCATAAATATCGCAACATTAATTTCCCCGCAATCAGTCGACTGGCAGAGAACGAATCAATAGGCAGCGTTCCGCGGCCTTCACCAATCACGGCTCTCTCCAGCAGGGAGTCGGTGCTTCCTCGAAGCGCGATTGCTGTCGATTATGCTGCCAGTCAAATGAGATCCGGTATTGGAGAGGGGGAATAATGCAATGGACAGCATTATAAATAGAATATCTATTGAGTAATAGCTTGTCGTGTTTCTCATTAGGAGGCTTCGGATGCATTATGAAGATGGATTATTGCGGCGCGAAATGGCGATTTTTCAGAAAGAGCGTTGCCTTGGAAATGAATGACCCGGTTCTTAATGACGTTTCAATCTGTTCTTTTAGAACGGTGTGCTGAATAAGGCGTGAATGTTTTTTTTTTTTGATTCGAGGTATGATATTACAGGTTTATTTTTATCAAATACTTTCTAGTGAGGTCTCTTGCCCTAACGGGCGTGTCTCCTTCAGGTGAGTACGGGCTTCAATGACTCGAGCTACTCTAATGATATTTTCTTTAGCATGGAATTTGAACTGAGAAAGAAGGTAGGTATTTGATTTAGCATTGGAACAACACAATGGGCTGTATGGCAATGGATGCGGCATTGATCTCGAAGACGAGATCCGTTAAATCTGTCGTGGCCACAAATCCCAGGTAGCACATATATGTCGGCCAATATCGAGAAAAAATATTGGCCAATATTGCCGTCGATATTGGCCAACGTAAAAATGTACCCCCCCTGGCGACGTCGCCCCAATATCGTTTTACGACATTGGCCAACGTAAAAGTGCCATCGCCCCAATATCGTTTTCCGACATTGATAGATATTGTTTTCCGACGTCGCCCCAATATCATTTTACGACATTGGCCAACGTAAAAATGCCATCGCCCCAATATCGTTTTCCGACATTGATAGATATTGTTTTCCGACGTCACCCCAATATCGTTTTATGACATTGGCCAACGTAAAAATGACCCCCTTCTGGCGACATCGCCTTATGTCGCTTTACGACATTGATAAATATTGTTTTCTTGACATCCAATGTTCGTTTTTTATCCTTGCTCAATATTAGCTTTAAGATACTGATCGATGTCCTTTTTCAACATTATTCAATATCTGCTACATAATATTGGGATATTTTAATTAAATTTTCTTCTTATGGCATGTGATTGTTTATTTAGAGGGTACACAAGATTACAACCATCTTAAATTTTGTAAAATTTAAAAAATATTAATCATTAAAAAAATATTTATATAATACAATATTTTAGAACATTAAAGAGAACATATAATTTTAAATTGTTAAAAATATGTTTTTATTACAATTTGTGTAACTGTTGTATTGTATAGTACATAAAAGAAAATTGTGGGCAACTTGGCTTTTTAAAACCTAAACAGGCATCCATTATCAAATCAGACATTCTAAAATCCATTTTCCCCTTTAAATTTACTCCTTGGTAGCTTGAAAAAAAATTGCAAAACATAAAACACGTACAGGTACCATTTTTGTAATTTCAATTCAGAAAATTGTTTTAGAAAAATATTCCAGTCAAAAATGTTAGCTAAGCTGCTGATATAGCAGCTAATATTTTAATTTATTTTATTAAATGCATATTTTAAATTATTGTTCCATTTCTTTTGTAGAAACCTAAGGCTATTAAAACCAGGGTGTCAAGATTTAAATCACTTGATTTAAATCAATGATTAAAATCCTGATTTTAATCAAATGATTTAAAAAAAAAATCATTGATTTAAATCACAACCAATCTTACATTTTTATAACTAAGCAAATACACCCTAGAAAAATCACAGAATTTGTTAAATGCTTTGAACTTTCTGCACTCATGGTGATTTCAGCAATAATGACTACATCTCGTACTGATGAGCTTTAAAAAAAAATGTTTGGCGCTGGACACTTGCAAATAATCTGAGGTGTCTATGGACTAAGTAATCTGTTGAGTGTCGAGTCAGGGATTCTGCCAAACAGTAACGTAAAAAATAAGTTGACATCTATTTGAAAGTTTTTACAATGTTCATGCATAATTTTATGTTACAAACAATAAAGCAGTAAGCCTACATCTACTTAAATGTCGAAACAGCCAAAGAAAATCCCCACAAAGTAGGCCTAAATTACTTGTTACACCTTTGATTGATTGACCAATGGCTTAGCTATAGTGATTTTTCAACTACTTTTTTTTTAATTGAGACATAAATACAAAATAACACAATTAATGTGATTAATAATTTATTAAATAAAAAAATCAACTGAACTTTCTATTTGAAAGGATGAAAGTTTAAACACTATGAACATCTTTTATTTTGCAAAATGCACCCCGAAACAGTCACCTTTCACTTTAAGAGTAGTGACCCATAACAAATATTTATTTAATCACACTAATATAGGTCTCACTTACACTTACTGATGCATTTGTTAGCATGATGATGTTAATTTACTCAAGAAAAACTAAATAGGATGTCAACTTGTGTTTTAAAGTTAAACAAATGTTTTATCTTTTGCTCTTGTTTTGAAAATTCATTTTTTAAATGTATTACCATGTAACACACAATGGTTTTTAGTAAAATAAATATTAATTTACCATATCACAAATTCCGATTGTTTACTTAAATAAATATTGGTTTACATGTCATGTCAGAAACTCAATTTTTTGTTTAACAAATTTATAGGCCCTACAGAAATTTAAATAAAAAAATTCGATTTTTGATTTAAATCAAATAAATCCGATTAATTGATTTTTTTACACCCTGATTAAAACTCATTATTGCCAATTGTATAATCTAAATCTCAAACCAGTAAAATAAAAACAAACATCAAGTTGATGCTTGTATTACAATACAACTTGATAAACAGTTGCATGGTATGTAATTCTAAGAACTGATTCAGATTTATATAATTTTGATTTCATCTCAAAATGGATTACTTCCCGAAAACTTCTGTTAAAAATTCAATATTGTTAGAAATGTTAAATAAGAAAAAAAAAGGGCGCATTGCATATTGGCAGAAAAATGAACAGTTCTTACAAATTTCATTTAAATAGAATTTTCCATAAGTTTTAAAAAAATTCACAAATCACAGTTGAAATAATTTTTTTTATTCTTAAGACAGATTAAACCCTGGGAACTGTCAAACATACCAATCAGGTACACTCTTCGGAGTCACCCCTTCAACAAGTCAGATTATCCGATGGGTGAATTCTTCGGCCATCTCAAACTGCTGCACCAGCGAATGCTTTTCCAAACAACTCTGACAGATAAAGTCATGACAACAGGTCATGATTAAGAACACAAACAGCAACCTGTGACACAACAGAAGTAGACAATTAGAACAAGTGTTACCCGATTGCTAAGCAAAGATGAGTTACAGTTAGTAATTATTCTCAACACCCTCCCTCAATAACATTAACATACATTTTTGTCTTAGTTCAATCTAAGTTTATGTTAAGATTTTGTAAACAAATCAGCAATTTGGTATTCAGTTGCAACATATACAATATAAATGTTTATTAATTTTACAATATCATGAGCATACTTCAATTTAATATCGAAGTGTTTTAATCTGGCAAAATTATTTTCATTTAATATGGCCTTAATGACTGACTGAAGCACAAAATTTTGTCGCATGTGTATCAATACAAAAAAAGGCTCGTTTACAGAACAAAAATAGCTGTAGAAAAAGAGAAGGTGCAGTTTTTCAGTGGTGGTTTATTTTAAAATAGTACTGATCCAATAAAAAAAAAATTTCAGGTCATTTAACAAGAAATGAATAATTTTCAGTGAATTATCACAAATCACTCAGTTGTCATCAGAGTTAAAACTGGCTTTAAAATATATATATATCAGCTTACTGTAAAAACTCTTGTTTTGATAAATGTCTTAATGTAATAGAAATTACTAAAATAAAATAGCACTAGCAAAAAATAAGTTAACTTTTGTTGTATTTTGTACTTACAATACAATTATCTCAAAATCAGTTTTTTGCAATTTTGCCAAAAGTTCAAAATATTAAGGCTTTTTGATAAATGCACTTAGAGTTAAACTGTTTACATTTTTTAGGTCTTGAATAACTATTTGATAGACACAGGGAGAACTTTTTGTATGAATAGCTCAGAAAAATTTATAAAAATTAATAAACAAAAAATTTGACATTTTTATAGAAATTTAACACATAACGAGTAAAATATTTTTTTAATGAAAACTCGTAAATAAATTTTTTTAAATCTCTCCCTAGGTCTTTTGCATATACTATAACAATATTGTAAACATTTATTTCACCAAAAATATTGAAAAATGACAGATTGAATTGCAAATAAAAACAATTTTTTTATTGATTATTGCTTTAAATATGTGCTTAATTAATGTTGTGTAGCACAAATACATCCTGCATAGCTTTAGCCAAAGCCAAAATTTTTTCCTCCAGGCAGCTTCTATTGGCTGCTCTTGAATTTGGCTCAGACAGTAATATAAATTATCACAGAATATAAAATATCTGGATGTGTTGTCATGGATAGGTACAATAATGCACCTACAAATTCCTGATTGGGTCCATGGAAAGTTTCATCTTGCACGAAACACAATGGTGTCGCTTTAGGCACTAGACGAGTGTCGGCTGGTTTACACTGAGTCATTTTGAATTTATTTAAAATTTTTTCAACATAGGCCTTTTCCTCTAAGCAAAGTTGTTGCTGAGAAAACTTAATACATATGCCCTGAAAATCTTTCACAACTTTAGCCTGGACATTTCGAACTCATCACTTAGAAGTTGTATCACCACCATGACCACTGATTCATAGGAACCAGCAATTAGTAGGTAACATCAACATACAGCACTACTAGGGGGCTCCGCCCCTGCTCGTCAACCCCTGTGTACCACTGTCACTGTGCCTGTTTCAGTTTTTAAAGACTTTTTAAAAATTTGCAAACACGACTATTGTTGTCGTTGTAGCCCATGGGTAGTACCCTAAATAAGATTTCATCGAGTTCACCATTCAAAACAGTCTTAACATCTAGTGCATAGATCTTCATTTCCCTATGGAGAACAATGACAAAAACCAGTCGTAGTGATGCCATACTGATGTTCTTTAAAAAGAAAGAAATAGCTAGTAAAATAATGTATAGTTTTGTTTTATCACTGAATATAAGCTGCAAATTTTTTGTAAAGTTATACATCTTAAATGATAAAAAGTTAGGACAAAAAGTATATATTTGGTACACTCAAATTTATGATTTATTAATTTTTAGAAGAAAAATTTGGTGTAAACTAATTTTTTAGAATGAATAATATTCACAATACTTCACCTTTTGAAGTTAGTTTTTTTTTAAATGAAATTAATCAAATCACACTAAACTTGAAAAGAACAAGCAGTTTTATCCATGGTCACAATTTTAAAGCTTCACATCTCAAATTTATTTATTGATTTTTTTTTATGTGAGAAACATTTGGTATAGTCTTTATATAAAACAAAAAACAGTTAAATTTTTAAATGTTAGGTTATGCTTGAACAATATATTTAAACCTACTTTGAAAATGTCCCACTAATATTAATAATTAATGCAAACAGAACTCTGCTGACATACTAATAACTTACTTTCCAAAACAAAATAATCTATTACAATATAAGATGAAAATAGCGTTGCACAAAATCGAATGTAACTTGAGAATTTGATACAGTAAACGATGAATATTTACACATTAAAAAATAGTATACTGACAATGTAACAAACTACAAAGACGGGCTAAAACTTCATCAATGGAACAAGTGAATATGTTCAATTATTCGTATTTAAATATTATTTACATTACAAAATAATGTACAGAAATATCCTTACCTTATAGGACTTGCACTTTTAGGGATGACTGCTCTTAATCACTGCTAGATTCGGCGAAAAATCGCCGCGGTCTCGGCGGCTGCATCTCAACCGGTTTTTTTTACGTGCCATTATTTTTTTCAGAATGAAAATAGAATTAGAAAAACTTTTATGCAGAGTAACATGCGTGTTCGCTTGTCAATTTTTGAAAATATAATGGCGGTCGGCAACCCAAACAACGAACACGTGACCAAGCATAGCTTCAGCTCAAAATTAAATATCGGCCAACATCATCTTAACATCATTTTTGGGATATTGTTTTCACAATGTCGCCAAATATCGGTACAATATCGGAAAAAATTGCGTTATGTTTAAATTATAAAAAATATGGGTAAGACAACATGGTGTCATTATTTACACTATTACTACATGATTATAATGTTATTAAAAGCGTTATTTACAGTCTTCCTCGTTTTATAAAACTAAACGATATCTGCCAATATCGACAGATATCGTAATTCCGACATTCACAGACATTCAAAACATTGGCCAATATTGGTAGAATGTTGGCCAATGTTGTTGTGCTACCTGGGATGTTCTCACGTTGGCGTGGTGTGGAAGAATCGCGAGTGGGGTGCCAGCTCAGGTGTTGTCTCGTTACCTGACCGTGGTTAAAAATTACATGGTGTTGTCCTCTGATCTTTCCTTTCGGGGTTGATCCCGGGCCGCCGCCGCCTCACGTTGGGTTGGTGTGGAAGTTTGGAGAGTGGGGTGCCAGCTCAGGTGTTGCTTCGTCATCTGACCGTGGTTCAAAATTACGAGGTATTGTCCTCGGATCTTTCCCTTAAGGGACTGATCCCGGACCGTCGTCAATAGCCCGTAGTGTTGCTCTAGTACGACGTTAACTAAAAATTACCATTACCCGGACCGCCGCCAAAAGCCCGTTTCGTTGCTCCAGAGCGACATTAATTCAAATACCAAAGTGATTTCAAAAGCACATTTGTAAATAGCTGTCTCCGATGATACGATCAGTCCTTTAGAGCCGTCTGGTTCGGCCTCTTTCCCTTTCTTCTCTCCACTCACGAAAGAATGGTTAACTCGGGAAAATTACCCATTTTAATTTCCTTTCTAATTATTGTAACCTTTGTTGAACACAACACGCCTGCCAATTTGAATTCTCCCTGAATCGGGGACAAATTGCTCTACGCCTGCTAATTAAAGACGCATGATACGAAATCACCGACAACTGTTTACTTCTAATTTCCTCTAATTCGGAGAAAATCGATTCTAATTACCTGTCTAATCTGCTCCCTGCCACTGCGAAACGAATGGTGATTGAGATCGAGGCGCGTTTCCTCAAACACGTATCGATAAAAAGTAGTCGTGAAATTTAAATCGGAAAAAAACGATCAAATTTTCTTTTGTTGGTTGAAGATTTAAACCGAATTCTTAGCACTACCAAAAATGTAAATTTTATAAAAGAGTTGAAAAATTCGTTTGTCTGTTTACTGTCCGTTCTTTCTGCACAAGGGTTCCTTTCAAGTGATTATGACGAGATATCTTGTATGATGATGTGGAGATCAATACCTGGTCTATTTTCTTCAAATGACGACGTGCCTCGTCCGTCAAGAAATGGTCAGTTGTCTAATGACGAGATATCTCGTCCATCATTGTCTTGTCAGTTTTCTTCTAATGACCAGATACCTCGTCGAGAAAACCGCCAAGCGGGTAAACAAGACTTAAAACTATGTCTTAAACCAAGACGAATATCTATCCCTAGATCTAGATCGGAAGGTTCCTGGTTCGAATCCTGGTCCGGGCATGGATGTTTGTAAGCATATGGTGTAGAGGCGGCTGGTGCACCTTAAATCTGTCGTGGCCGAAAGTCCTCACGTTGGGTTGGCGTGGAAGTTTGGAGAGTGGGGTGCCAGCTCAGGTGTTGCTTCGTCATCTGACCGTGGTTCAAAATTACGAGGTGTTGTCCTCGGATCTTTCCCTTAAGGGACTGATCCCGGACCGTCGTCAATAGCCCGTTGTGTTGCTCTAGTACGACGTTAACTAAAAATTACCATTACCATTATCTATCCCTAGACTGGGTTTCGAACCCAGACTACAACCCGCTCGACTACCAGGACGACAAAAAAAAATTAAAATGTAGGTGGTTGAATTAACGTCGTACTGGAGGAACATAACGGGCTATTGGCGACGGTCTGGAATCAGTCAAAAATGGAAGGATCCGAGAACACCACCACGTAATTTTGAACCAAGGTCATATGGTGTGACAACACCTGAGCTGGCACCCCATTCTCTATACTTCCACACCAACTCATCGTGAGGACTTATGGCCACAACAGATTGAAAGTGATTAGCCACCTCTATACCATACGCTTACAAATATCCATGCATTTACTTGGATTCGAACCAGGAACCTTCCTATCTGGAGGCTAACACCTTAACAACCAGACCGGTTGATCAGATGTTTGTTATGGGATCGGGACGTGAAAAACTGTTCTTTAGGGAGGACGTTACGTCAACAACTAAATCAGGTCATTCAGAAATAAAAGGCACTGGAATAAATGCCATTTCAATGGTAAAAGTTATTTTATTTGAAAAGAAATTGGTTCTCTGAAGACTTAGGAGGGGAACTTTGGTTCTATCCCCACATTTATCTCAATATCGCCCAGAAAACAATGTCCTCATACACACACAAAATAACCTAGCCGTTTTAAATATTATAGAATATTTTCTTCAATTGGTTTCACGAATTCAGAAATGATAAAGCGGCTCCGTTTGAAATTGACACGGAAAATTTTTAACACCGCGCAATTTTTTAACCATGGCCATTTGAAAAGGCAACACCTGAGCTGACTACGCACACCCCAGGAAAGATCAGAGGACAACACCACGTTTTTTTGAACCATGGCCACTTGAAAAAGCAACTAATGAGCTGACACCCCACACTCCATGAAAGATCAGAGAACAACACCACGTAATTTTGAACCATGGCTACCTGAAAATTGCAACACCTGAGCTGACACCCCACACTACAGGAAACATCAGAGGACAACACAACGTTTTTTTGAACCATGCCACTTGAAAAAGCAACTAATGAGCTGACACCCCACACTACAGAAAAGATCAGAGAACAACACCACGTAATTTTGAACCATGGCTACCTGAAAATTGCAACACCTGAGCTGACACCCCACACTCCAGGAAATATCAGAGGACAACACAACGTTTTTTTGAACCATGGCCACTTGAAAAAGCAACTAATGAGCTGACACCCCACACTCCAGGAAAGATCAGAGGACAACACAACGTTTTTTTGAACCATGGCCACTTGAAAAAGCAACTAATGAGCTGACACCCCACACTCCATGAAAGATCAGAGAACAACACCACGTAATTTTGAACCATGGCTACCTGAAAATTGCAACACCTGAGCTGACACCCCACACTACAGGAAACATCAGAGGACAACACAACGTTTTTTTGAACCATGGCCACTTGAAAAAGCAACTAATGAGCTGACACCCCACACTCCAGAAAAGATCAGAGAACAACACCACGTAATTTTGAACCATGGCTACCTGAAAATTGCAACACCTGAGCTGACACCCCACACTCCAGGAAACATCAGAGGACAACACAACGTTTTTTTGAACCATGGCCACTTGAAAAAGCAACTAATGAGCTGACACCCCACACTCCAGGAAAGATCAGAGGACAACACCACGTAATTTTGAACCATGGCTACCTGAAAATTGCAACACCTTAGCTGACACCCCACACTTCAGGAAACATCAGAGGACAACACAACGTTTTTTTGAACCATGGCCACTTGAAAAAGCAACTAATGAGCTGACACCCCACACTCCAGGAAAGATCAGAGGACAAAACCACGTAATTTTGAACCATGGCTACCTGAAAATTGCAACACCTGAGCTGACACCCCACACTACAGGAAAGATCAGAGGACAACACAACGTTTTTTTGAACCATGGCCACTTGAAAAAGCAACTAATGAGCTGACACCCCACACTCCAGAAAAGATCAGAGAACAACACCACGTAATTTTGAACCATGGCTACCTGAAAATTGCAACACCTGAGCTGACACCCCACACTACAGGAAAGATCAGAGGACAACACAACGTTTTTTTGAACCATGGCCACTTGAAAAAGCAACTAATGAGCTGACACCCCACACTCCAGAAAAGATCAGAGAACAACACCACGTAATTTTGAACCATGGCTACCTGAAAATTGCAACACCTGAGCTGACACCCCACACTCCAGGAAAGATCAGAGGACAACACCACGTAATTTTGAACCATGGCCACTTGAAAATGCAACATCTGAGATGGTAGCCCACTCCACACGACGCCAACGTGAGTAGATTTAATGCCAAGACAGATTTAACGTGCTACAGCTCCTTTGTACACGACGGTGTTTGGTTGGGTTTGAAGTCGCAACCCTCGTCCCAAGGCTTCTGTGGATAATTACATTTCGGACTTTCGCTTACAAGCGATCAGAAAATGGAAATTCGGAAATCATATTTGAAATTATTTTCCAGATTTCAAATAAAAACTAAAAGTATTGATGATACGGATGTTAGTATTTCAATTATTGTTGCACTGGAGCAATACAATGGTCTATTTAATGTATCGAATATTAAATAACTAAATAAGGACATTTTAAACGCTCTATCCTGTAGATGTTTGTCCTTGGTAAAATAAGAAACTTCAAAACAGATATCTAACGTCCAACATTATAATGCATTACAAAAACATATATAGTTCAAACAAATTCATACAATTGATGTGGGTATAACACTGCAAGTAAATTACTAAAATTCTATTTAGAGTTAAATTCATCACATCAATTTTGAAAAGTTTTTTTATGCCAATTTCCATTTCAGTATAAGAAATCCGTATTATACACATGTAAAATAAAATAAAATACATATATCTGAATAATGCAAAACATAAAAAACTTAGAAGTATTTTTTTTAAATGCAAGCAAAGAAGAGTAATAAAAACTACTACATGTTTTTTAAAATTATTTTTTAGTTAAAAAATAAATTAAATTTCATCTGCAAATTAATATATTTAATTGATAAAATTAAATTTAAATTGTTGGAGGTATAATAGTCAATTATATACGAATATGTCTAGCAAGTATTTATTATCGTAAACGTCAGGCAAACTCTAAATTTAAATATAAACGCTAGTCATAGCTGTCAGCAAAAAAACAAGAATATCAAGTTATAATCCGAGTCAAGGGAAATTTAAAAACGATTATAAATATTTTATTATCTTAAAAAATAGTACAAAACAGTTTACAAATAACACGAGAAGAGCATTTTCTAACACAAAGTCTCTTCTAAAAATGTAATACGTTAATGTCCTTTAATGTCGATATAAAATAAATTTCAAACGCAATTTACAAATCACATAAAAAACGTTTCTATCAAACGTCCCTTCCATAAGCAAAATGGAATTCGCTAATATCAACTAACACTTTTATTGTTTATTTATTTCCGTACTTGATGTCAATGTTTTTCAAGCTCGAAACGTGTAAAAACCTTCTCTCGCGTACTTCACACGTTTATGGTTTCTGTTCAGTGTGTGTACGTCTGTGTACTCGTAAAACCGAACGATCTGAACAGTCTTCGTTACAAATTTCACAATTAAAATGTTTCTCACCTGAATGGATCCGTTTGTGCCGTGTCAAATTACTCTTCACCGAAAAGGTTTTCTTACAGATTTCACACTCATAAGGTTTCTCACCAGTGTGTACACGACAATGTGTTCGTAAGTGGGAAGCTTGTGAGAACCTTTTCCTGCATATTTTACATATAATCGGCTTCTCACCTGAATGGACCCGTTTGTGCTTTGTCAAACTACCCTTCTCCGAAAATGTTTTCTTGCAGACTTCACATTCATATGGATTCTCACCTGAATGGACCCGTTTGTGCTTTGTCAAACTACCCTTCTCCGAAAATGTTTTCATGCAGACTTCACATTCATATGGATTCTCACCTGAATGGACCCGTTTGTGCTTTGTCAAACTACCCTTCTCCGAAAATGTTTTCATGCAGACTTCACATTCATATGGATTCTCACCTGAATGGACCCGTTTGTGCTTTGTCAAACTACCCTTCTCCGAAAATGTTTTCATGCAGACTTCACATTCATATGGATTCTCACCTGAATGGACCCGTTTGTGCTTTGTCAAACTACCCTTCTCCGAAAATGTTTTCATGCAGACTTCACATTCATATGGATTCTCACCTGAATGGACCCGTTTGTGCTTTGTCAAACTACCCTTCTCCGAAAATGTTTTCATGCAGACTTCACATTCATATGGATTCTCACCTGAATGGACCCGTTTGTGCTTTGTCAAACTACCCTTCTCCGAAAATGTTTTCATGCAGACTTCACATTCATATGGATTCTCACCTGAATGGACCCGTTTGTGCTTTGTCAAACTACCCTTCTCCGAAAATGTTTTTATGCAGACTTCACATTCATATGGATTCTCACCTGAATGGACCCGTTTGTGCTTTGTCAAACTACTCTTTTCCGAAAATGTTTTCTTGCAGACCTCACATTCATATGGATTCTCACCTGAATGGACCCGTTTGTGCTTTGTCAAACTACCCTTCTCCGAAAATGTTTTTATGCAGACTTCACATTCATATGGATTCTCACCTGAATGGACCCGTTTGTGCTTTGTCAAACTACTCTTTTCCGAAAATGTTTTCTTGCAGACCTCACATTCATATGGATTCTCACCTGAATGGACCCGTTTGTGCTTTGTCAAACTACCCTTCTCCGAAAATGTTTTTATGCAGACTTCACATTCATATGGATTCTCACCTGAATGGACCCGTTTGTGCTTTGTCAAACTACTCTTTTCCGAAAATGTTTTCTTGCAGACCTCACATTCATATGGATTCTCACCTGAATGGACCCGTTTGTGCTTTGTCAAACTACCCTTCTCCGAAAATGTTTTCTTGCAGACCTCACATTCATATGGTTTCTCACCTGAATGGATCCGTTTGTGCTTTGTCAAACTACCCTTCTCCGAAAATGTTTTCATGCAGACTTCACATTCATATGGATTCTCACCTGAATGGACCCGTTTGTGCTTTGTCAAACTACTCTTTTCCGAAAATGTTTTCTTGCAGACCTCACATTCATATGGTTTCTCACCTGAATGGATCCGTTTGTGCTTTGTCAAACTACCCTTCTCCGAAAATGTTTTCATGCAGACTTCACATTCATATGGATTCTCACCTGAATGGACCCGTTTGTGCTTTGTCAAACTACCCTTCTCCGAAAATGTTTTCATGCAGACTTCACATTCATATGGATTCTCACCTGAATGGACCCGTTTGTGCTTTGTCAAACTACCCTTCTCCGAAAATGTTTTCTTGCAGACCTCACATTCATATGGTTTCTCACCTGAATGGATCCGTTTGTGCTTTGTCAAACTACCCTTCTCCGAAAATGTTTTCATGCAGACTTCACATTCATATGGATTCTCACCTGAATGGACCCGTTTGTGCTTTGTCAAACTACTCTTTTCCGAAAATGTTTTCTTGCAGACCTCACATTCATATGGTTTCTCACCTGAATGGATCCGTTTGTGCTTTGTCAAACTACCCTTCTCCGAAAATGTTTTCTTGCAGACCTCACATTCATATGGTTTCTCACCTGAATGGATCCGTTTGTGCTTTGTCAAACTACCCTTCTCCGAAAATGTTTTCTTGCAGACCTCACATTCATATGGTTTCTCACCTGAATGGATCCGTTTGTGCTTTGTCAAACTACCCTTCTCCGAAAATGTTTTCTTGCAGACTTCACATTCATATGGATTCTCACCTGAATGGACCCGTTTGTGCTTTGTCAAACTACTCTTTTCCGAAAATGTTTTCTTGCAGACCTCACATTCATATGGTTTCTCACCTGAATGGATCCGTTTTTGCTTTGTCAAACTACCCTTCTCCGAAAATGTTTTCTTGCAGACCTCACATTCATATGGTTTCTCACCTGAATGGATCCGTTTGTGCTTTGTCAAACTACCCTTCTCCGAAAATGTTTTCATGCAGACTTCACATTCATATGGATTCTCACCTGAATGGACCCGTTTGTGCTTTGTCAAACTACCCTTCTCCGAAAATGTTTTCATGCAGACTTCACATTCATATGGATTCTCACCTGAATGGACCCGTTTGTGCTTTGTCAAACTACCCTTCTCCGAAAATGTTTTCTTGCAGACCTCACATTCATATGGTTTCTCACCTGAATGGATCCGTTTGTGCTTTGTCAAACTACCCTTCTCCGAAAATGTTTTCATGCAGACTTCACATTCATATGGATTCTCACCTGAATGGACCCGTTTGTGCTTTGTCAAACTACTCTTTTCCGAAAATGTTTTCTTGCAGACCTCACATTCATATGGTTTCTCACCTGAATGGATCCGTTTGTGCTTTGTCAAACTACCCTTCTCCGAAAATGTTTTCATGCAGACTTCACATTCATATGGATTCTCACCTGAATGGACCCGTTTGTGCTTTGTCAAACTACCCTTCTCCGAAAATGTTTTCATGCAGACTTCACATTCATATGGATTCTCACCTGAATGGACCCGTTTGTGCTTTGTCAAACTACCCTTCTCCGAAAATGTTTTCATGCAGACTTCACATTCATATGGATTCTCACCTGAATGGACTCGTTTGTGCTTTGTCAAACTACCCTTCTCCGAAAATGTTTTCATGCAGACTTCACATTCATATGGATTCTCACCTGAATGGACCCGTTTGTGCTTTGTCAAACTACCCTTCTCCGAAAATGTTTTCATGCAGACTTCACATTCATATGGATTCTCACCTGAATGGACCCGTTTGTGCTTTGTCAAACTACCCTTCTCCGAAAATGTTTTCATGCAGACTTCACATTCATATGGATTCTCACCTGAATGGACCCGTTTGTGCTTTGTCAAACTACCCTTCTCCGAAAATGTTTTTATGCAGACTTCACATTCATATGGATTCTCACCTGAATGGACCCGTTTGTGCTTTGTCAAACTACTCTTTTCCGAAAATGTTTTCTTGCAGACCTCACATTCATATGGATTCTCACCTGAATGGACCCGTTTGTGCTTTGTCAAACTACCCTTCTCCGAAAATGTTTTTATGCAGACTTCACATTCATATGGATTCTCACCTGAATGGACCCGTTTGTGCTTTGTCAAACTACTCTTTTCCGAAAATGTTTTCTTGCAGACCTCACATTCATATGGATTCTCACCTGAATGGACCCGTTTGTGCTTTGTCAAACTACCCTTCTCCGAAAATGTTTTCTTGCAGACCTCACATTCATATGGTTTCTCACCTGAATGGATCCGTTTGTGCTTTGTCAAACTACCCTTCTCCGAAAATGTTTTCATGCAGACTTCACATTCATATGGATTCTCACCTGAATGGACCCGTTTGTGCTTTGTCAAACTACTCTTTTCCGAAAATGTTTTCTTGCAGACCTCACATTCATATGGTTTCTCACCTGAATGGATCCGTTTGTGCTTTGTCAAACTACCCTTCTCCGAAAATGTTTTCATGCAGACTTCACATTCATATGGATTCTCACCTGAATGGACCCGTTTGTGCTTTGTCAAACTACCCTTCTCCGAAAATGTTTTCATGCAGACTTCACATTCATATGGATTCTCACCTGAATGGACCCGTTTGTGCTTTGTCAAACTACCCTTCTCCGAAAATGTTTTCTTGCAGACCTCACATTCATATGGTTTCTCACCTGAATGGATCCGTTTGTGCTTTGTCAAACTACCCTTCTCCGAAAATGTTTTCATGCAGACTTCACATTCATATGGATTCTCACCTGAATGGACCCGTTTGTGCTTTGTCAAACTACTCTTTTCCGAAAATGTTTTCTTGCAGACCTCACATTCATATGGTTTCTCACCTGAATGGATCCGTTTGTGCTTTGTCAAACTACCCTTCTCCGAAAATGTTTTCTTGCAGACCTCACATTCATATGGTTTCTCACCTGAATGGATCCGTTTGTGCTTTGTCAAACTACCCTTCTCCGAAAATGTTTTCTTGCAGACCTCACATTCATATGATTTCTCACCTGAATGGATCCGTTTGTGCTTTGTCAAACTACCCTTCTCCGAAAATGTTTTCTTGCAGACCTCACATTCATATGGATTCTCACCTGAATGGACCCGTTTGTGCTTTGTCAAACTACCCTTCTCCGAAAATGTTTTCTTGCAGACCTCACATTCATATGGTTTCTCACCTGAATGGATCCGTTTGTGCTTTGTCAAACTACCCTTCTCCGAAAATGTTTTCATGCAGACTTCACATTCATATGGATTCTCACCTGAATGGACCCGTTTGTGCTTTGTCAAACTACTCTTTTCCGAAAATGTTTTCTTGCAGACCTCACATTCATATGGTTTCTCACCTGAATGGATCCGTTTGTGCTTTGTCAAACTACCCTTCTCCGAAAATGTTTTCTTGCAGACCTCACATTCATATGGTTTCTCACCTGAATGGATCCGTTTGTGCTTTGTCAAACTACCCTTCTCCGAAAATGTTTTCTTGCAGACCTCACATTCATATGGTTTCTCACCTGAATGGATCCGTTTGTGCTTTGTCAAACTACCCTTCTCCGAAAATGTTTTCTTGCAGACCTCACATTCATATGGATTCTCACCTGAATGGACCCGTTTGTGCTTTGTCAAACTACCCTTCTCCGAAAATGTTTTCTTGCAGACCTCACATTCATATGGTTTCTCACCTGAATGGATCCGTTTGTGCTTTGTCAAACAACCCTTCTCCGAAAATGTTTTCATGCAGACTTCACATTCATATGGATTCTCACCTGAATGGACCCGTTTGTGCTTTGTCAAACTACTCTTTTCCGAAAATGTTTTCTTGCAGACCTCACATTCATATGGTTTCTCACCTGAATGGATCCGTTTGTGCTTTGTCAAACTACCCTTCTCCGAAAATGTTTTCTTGCAGACCTCACATTCATATGGTTTCTCACCTGAATGGATCCGTTTGTGCTTTGTCAAACTACCCTTCACCGAAAATGTTTTCATGCAGACTTCACATTCATATGGATTCTCACCTGAATGGACCCGTTTGTGCTTTGTCAAACTACCCTTCTCCGAAAATGTTTTCATGCAGACTTCACATTCATATGGATTCTCACCTGAATGGACCCGTTTGTGCTTTGTCAAACTACCCTTCTCCGAAAATGTTTTCTTGCAGACCTCACATTCATATGGTTTCTCACCTGAATGGATCCGTTTGTGCTTTGTCAAACTACCCTTCTCCGAAAATGTTTTCATGCAGACTTCACATTCATATGGATTCTCACCTGAATGGACCCGTTTGTGCTTTGTCAAACTACTCTTTTCCGAAAATGTTTTCTTGCAGACCTCACATTCATATGGTTTCTCACCTGAATGGATCCGTTTGTGCTTTGTCAAACTACCCTTCTCCGAAAATGTTTTCTTGCAGACCTCACATTCATATGGTTTCTCACCTGAATGGATCCGTTTGTGCTTTGTCAAACTACCCTTCTCCGAAAATGTTTTCTTGCAGACCTCACATTCATATGGTTTCTCACCTGAATGGATCCGTTTGTGCTTTGTCAAACTACCCTTCTCCGAAAATGTTTTCTTGCAGACCTCACATTCATATGGATTCTCACCTGAATGGACCCGTTTGTGCTTTGTCAAACTACCCTTCTCCGAAAATGTTTTCTTGCAGACCTCACATTCATATGGTTTCTCACCTGAATGGATCCGTTTGTGCTTTGTCAAACAACCCTTCTCCGAAAATGTTTTCATGCAGACTTCACATTCATATGGATTCTCACCTGAATGGACCCGTTTGTGCTTTGTCAAACTACTCTTTTCCGAAAATGTTTTCTTGCAGACCTCACATTCATATGGTTTCTCACCTGAATGGATCCGTTTGTGCTTTGTCAAACTACCCTTCTCCGAAAATGTTTTCTTGCAGACCTCACATTCATATGGTTTCTCACCTGAATGGATCCGTTTGTGCTTTGTCAAACTACCCTTCACCGAAAATGTTTTCATGCAGACTTCACATTCATATGGATTCTCACCTGAATGGACCCGTTTGTGCTTTGTCAAACTACCCTTCTCCGAAAATGTTTTCATGCAGACTTCACATTCATATGGATTCTCACCTGAATGGACCCGTTTGTGCTTTGTCAAACTACCCTTCTCCGAAAATGTTTTCTTGCAGACCTCACATTCATATGGTTTCTCACCTGAATGGATCCGTTTGTGCTTTGTCAAACTACCCTTCTCCGAAAATGTTTTCATGCAGACTTCACATTCATATGGATTCTCACCTGAATGGACCCGTTTGTGCTTTGTCAAACTACTCTTTTCCGAAAATGTTTTCTTGCAGACCTCACATTCATATGGTTTCTCACCTGAATGGATCCGTTTGTGCTTTGTCAAACTACCCTTCTCCGAAAATGTTTTCATGCAGACTTCACATTCATATGGATTCTCACCTGAATGGACCCGTTTGTGCTTTGTCAAACTACCCTTCTCCGAAAATGTTTTCATGCAGACTTCACATTCATATGGATTCTCACCTGAATGGACCCGTTTGTGCTTTGTCAAACTACCCTTCTCCGAAAATGTTTTCATGCAGACTTCACATTCATATGGATTCTCACCTTAATGGACCCGTTTGTGCTTTGTCAAACTACTCTTTTCCGAAAATGTTTTCTTGCAGACCTCACATTCATATGGATTCTCACCTGAATGGACCCGTTTGTGCTTTGTCAAACTACCCTTCTCCGAAAATGTTTTCATGCAGACTTCACATTCATATGGATTCTCACCTGAATGGACCCGTTTGTGCTTTGTCAAACTACCCTTCTCCGAAAATGTTTTCATGCAGACTTCACATTCATATGGATTCTCACCTGAATCGACCCGTTTGTGCTTTGTCAAACTACCCTTCTCCGAAAATGTTTTCATGCAGACTTCACATTCATATGGATTCTCACCTGAATGGACCCGTTTGTGCTTTGTCAAACTACCCTTCTCCGAAAATGTTTTCATGCAGACTTCACATTCATATGGATTCTCACCTGAATGGACCCGTTTGTGCTTTGTCAAACTACCCTTCTCCGAAAATGTTTTCATGCAGACTTCACATTCATATGGATTCTCACCTGAATGGACCCGTTTGTGCTTTGTCAAACTACTCTTTTCCGAAAATGTTTTCTTGCAGACCTCACATTCATATGGATTCTCACCTGAATGGACCCGTTTGTGCTTTGTCAAACTACCCTTCTCCGAAAATGTTTTCTTGCAGACCTCACATTCATATGGTTTCTCACCTGAATGGATCCGTTTGTGCTTTGTCAAACTACCCTTCTCCGAAAATGTTTTCATGCAGACTTCACATTCATATGGATTCTCACCTGAATGGACCCGTTTGTGCTTTGTCAAACTACTCTTTTCCGAAAATGTTTTCTTGCAGACCTCACATTCATATGGTTTCTCACCTGAATGGATCCGTTTGTGCTTTGTCAAACTACCCTTCTCCGAAAATGTTTTCATGCAGACTTCACATTCATATGGATTCTCACCTGAATGGACCCGTTTGTGCTTTGTCAAACTACCCTTCTCCGAAAATGTTTTCATGCAGACTTCACATTCATATGGATTCTCACCTGAATGGACCCGTTTGTGCTTTGTCAAACTACCCTTCTCCGAAAATGTTTTCATGCAGACTTCACATTCATATGGATTCTCACCTGAATGGACCCGTTTGTGCTTTGTCAAACTACCCTTCTCCGAAAATGTTTTCATGCAGACTTCACATTCATATGGATTCTCACCTGAATGGACCCGTTTGTGCTTTGTCAAACTACCCTTCTCCGAAAATGTTTTCATGCAGACTTCACATTCATATGGATTCTCACCTGAGTGGACCCGTTTGTGCTTTGTCAAACTACCCTTCTCCGAAAATGTTTTCATGCAGACTTCACATTCATATGGATTCTCACCTGAATGGACCCGTTTGTGCTTTGTCAAACTACCCTTCTCCGAAAATGTTTTCATGCAGACTTCACATTCATATGGATTCTCACCTGAATGGACCCGTTTGTGCTTTGTCAAACTACTCTTTTCCGAAAATGTTTTCTTGCAGACCTCACATTCATATGGATTCTCACCTGAATGGACCCGTTTGTGCTTTGTCAAACTACCCTTCTCCGAAAATGTTTTCATGCAGACTTCACATTCATATGGATTCTCACCTGAATGGACCCGTTTGTGCTTTGTCAAACTACCCTTCTCCGAAAATGTTTTCATGCAGACTTCACATTCATATGGATTCTCACCTGAATGGACCCGTTTGTGCTTTGTCAAACTACTCTTTTCCGAAAATGTTTTCTTGCAGACCTCACATTCATATGGATTCTCACCTGAATGGACCCGTTTGTGCTTTGTCAAACTACCCTTCTCCGAAAATGTTTTCATGCAGACTTCACATTCATATGGATTCTCACCTGAATGGATCCGTTTGTGCTTTGTCAAACTACCCTACTCCGAAAATGTTTTCATGCAGACTTCACATTCATATGGATTCTCACCTGAATGGACCCGTTTGTGCTTTGTCAAACTACTCTTTTCCGAAAATGTTTTCTTGCAGACCTCACATTCATATGGATTCTCACCTGAATGGACCCGTTTGTGCTTTGTCAAACTACCCTTCTCCGAAAATGTTTTCATGCAGACTTCACATTCATATGGATTCTCACCTGAATGGATCCGTTTGTGCTTTGTCAAACTACCCTACTCCGAAAATGTTTTCATGCAGACTTCACATTCATATGGATTCTCACCTGAATGGACCCGTTTGTGCTTTGTCAAACTACTCTTTTCCGAAAATGTTTTCTTGCAGACCTCACATTCATATGGATTCTCACCTGAATGGACCCGTTTGTGCTTTGTCAAACTACCCTTCTCCGAAAATGTTTTCATGCAGACTTCACATTCATATGGATTCTCACCTGAATGGATCCGTTTGTGCTTTGTCAAACTACCCTTCTCCGAAAATGTTTTCATGCAGACTTCACATTCATATGGATTCTCACCTGAATGGACCCGTTTGTGCTTTGTCAAACTACCCTTCTCCGAAAATGTTTTCATGCAGACTTCACATTCATATGGATTCTCACCTGAATGGACCCGTTTGTGCTTTGTCAAACTACTCTTTTCCGAAAATGTTTTCTTGCAGACCTCACATTCATATGGATTCTCACCTGAATGGACCCGTTTGTGCTTTGTCAAACTACCCTTCTCCGAAAATGTTTTCATGCAGACTTCACATTCATATGGATTCTCACCTGAATGGATCCGTTTGTGCTTTGTCAAACTACCCTACTCCGAAAATGTTTTCATGCAGACTTCACATTCATATGGATTCTCACCTGAATGGACCCGTTTGTGCTTTGTCAAACTACTCTTTTCCGAAAATGTTTTCTTGCAGACCTCACATTCATATGGATTCTCACCTGAATGGACCCGTTTGTGCTTTGTCAAACTACCCTTCTCCGAAAATGTTTTCATGCAGACTTCACATTCATATGGATTCTCACCTGAATGGATCCGTTTGTGCTTTGTCAAACTACCCTACTCCGAAAATGTTTTCATGCAGACTTCACATTCATATGGATTCTCACCTGAATGGATCCGTTTGTGCTTTGTCAAACTACCCTTCTCCGAAAATGTTTTCATGCAGACTTCACATTCATATGGATTCTCACCTGAATGGACCCGTTTGTGCTTTGTCAAACTACCCTTCTCCGAAAATGTTTTCATGCAGACTTCACATTCATATGGATTCTCACCTGAATGGACCCGTTTGTGCTTTGTCAAACTACCCTTCTCCGAAAATGTTTTCTTGCAGACCTCACATTCATATGGATTCTCACCTGAATGGATCCGTTTGTGCTTTGTCAAACTACCCTTCTCCGAAAATGTTTTCATGCAGACTTCACATTCATATGGATTCTCACCTGAATGGATCCGTTTGTGCTTTGTCAAACTACCCTACTCCGAAAATGTTTTCATGCAGACTTCACATTCATATGGATTCTCACCTGAATGGATCCGTTTGTGCTTTGTCAAACTACCCTTCTCCGAAAATGTTTTCATGCAGACTTCACATTCATATGGATTCTCACCTGAATGGATCCGTTTGTGCTTTGTCAAACTACCCTTCTCCGAAAATGTTTTCTTGCAGATTTCACATTCGTATGGTTTCTCACCTGAATGGATCCGTTTGTGCTTTGTCAAACTACCCTTCTCCGAAAATGTTTTCATGCAGACTTCACATTCATATGGATTCTCACCTGAATGGACCCGTTTGTGCTTTGTCAAACTACCCTTCTCCGAAAATGTTTTCATGCAGACTTCACATTCATATGGATTCTCACCTGAATGGACCCGTTTGTGCTTTGTCAAACTACCCTTCTCCGAAAATGTTTTCATGCAGACTTCACATTCATATGGATTCTCACCTGAATGGATCCGTTTGTGCTTTGTCAAACTACCCTTCTCCGAAAATGTTTTCTTGCAGACTTCACATTCATATGGATTCTCACCTGAATGGATCCGTTTGTGCTTTGTCAAACTACCCTTCTCCGAAAATGTTTTCATGCAGACTTCACATTCATATGGATTCTCACCTGAATGGACCCGTTTGTGCTTTGTCAAACTACCCTTCTCCGAAAATGTTTTCATGCAGACTTCACATTCATATGGATTCTCACCTGAATGGACCCGTTTGTGCTTTGTCAAACTACCCTTCTCCGAAAATGTTTTCTTGCAGACCTCACATTCATATGGTTTCTCACCTGAATGGATCCGTTTGTGCTTTGTCAAACTACCCTTCTCCGAAAATGTTTTCATGCAGACTTCACATTCATATGGATTCTCACCTGAATGGACCCGTTTGTGCTTTGTCAAACTACTCTTTTCCGAAAATGTTTTCTTGCAGACCTCACATTCATATGGTTTCTCACCTGAATGGATCCGTTTGTGCTTTGTCAAACTACCCTTCTCCGAAAATGTTTTCATGCAGACTTCACATTCATATGGATTCTCACCTGAATGGACCCGTTTGTGCTTTGTCAAACTACCCTTCTCCGAAAATGTTTTCATGCAGACTTCACATTCATATGGATTCTCACCTGAATGGACCCGTTTGTGCTTTGTCAAACTACCCTTCTCCGAAAATATTTTCATGCAGACTTCACATTCATATGGATTCTCACCTGAATGGACCCGTTTGTGCTTTGTCAAACTACTCTTTTCCGAAAATGTTTTCTTGCAGACCTCACATTCATATGGATTCTCACCTGAATGGACCCGTTTGTGCTTTGTCAAACTACCCTTCTCCGAAAATGTTTTCATGCAGACTTCACATTCATATGGATTCTCACCTGAATGGACCCGTTTGTGCTTTGTCAAACTACCCTTCTCCGAAAATGTTTTCATGCAGACTTCACATTCATATGGATTCTCACCTGAATGGACCCGTTTGTGCTTTGTCAAACTACCCTTCTCCGAAAATGTTTTCATGCAGACTTCACATTCATATGGATTCTCACCTGAATGGACCCGTTTGTGCTTTGTCAAACTACTCTTTTCCGAAAATGTTTTCTTGCAGACCTCACATTCATATGGATTCTCACCTGAATGGACCCGTTTGTGCTTTGTCAAACTACCCTTCTCCGAAAATGTTTTCATGCAGACTTCACATTCATATGGATTCTCACCTGAATGGATCCGTTTGTGCTTTGTCAAACTACCCTACTCCGAAAATGTTTTCATGCAGACTTCACATTCATATGGATTCTCACCTGAATGGATCCGTTTGTGCTTTGTCAAACTACCCTACTCCGAAAATGTTTTCATGCAGACTTCACATTCATATGGATTCTCACCTGAATGGATCCGTTTGTGCTTTGTCAAACTACCCTTCTCCGAAAATGTTTTCTTGCAGACCTCACATTCATATGGATTCTCACCTGAATGGACCCGTTTGTGCTTTGTCAAACTACCCTTCTCCGAAAATGTTTTCTTGCAGACCTCACATTCATATGGTTTCTCACCTGAATGGATCCGTTTGTGCTTTGTCAAACTACCCTTCTCCGAAAATGTTTTCATGCAGACTTCACATTCATATGGATTCTCACCTGAATGGACCCGTTTGTGCTTTGTCAAACTACCCTTCTCCGAAAATGTTTTCATGCAGACTTCACATTCATATGGATTCTCACCTGAATGGACCCGTTTGTGCTTTGTCAAACTACTCTTTTCCGAAAATGTTTTCTTGCAGACCTCACATTCATATGGATTCTCACCTGAATGGACCCGTTTGTGCTTTGTCAAACTACCCTTCTCCGAAAATGTTTTCATGCAGACTTCACATTCATATGGATTCTCACCTGAATGGATCCGTTTGTGCTTTGTCAAACTACCCTACTCCGAAAATGTTTTCATGCAGACTTCACATTCATATGGATTCTCACCTGAATGGATCCGTTTGTGCTTTGTCAAACTACCCTACTCCGAAAATGTTTTCATGCAGACTTCACATTCATATGGATTCTCACCTGAATGGATCCGTTTGTGCTTTGTCAAACTACCCTTCTCCGAAAATGTTTTCATGCAGACTTCACATTCATATGGATTCTCACCTGAATGGATCCGTTTGTGCTTTGTCAAACTACCCTTCTCCGAAAATGTTTTCTTGCAGATTTCACATTCGTATGGTTTCTCACCTGAATGGATCCGTTTGTGCTTTGTCAAACTACCCTTCTCCGAAAATGTTTTCATGCAGACTTCACATTCATATGGATTCTCACCTGAATGGACCCGTTTGTGCTTTGTCAAACTACCCTTCTCCGAAAATGTTTTCATGCAGACTTCACATTCATATGGATTCTCACCTGAATGGACCCGTTTGTGCTTTGTCAAACTACCCTTCTCCGAAAATGTTTTCATGCAGACTTCACATTCATATGGATTCTCACCTGAATGGATCCGTTTGTGCTTTGTCAAACTACCCTTCTCCGAAAATGTTTTCTTGCAGACTTCACATTCATATGGATTCTCACCTGAATGGATCCGTTTGTGCTTTGTCAAACTACCCTTCTCCGAAAATGTTTTCATGCAGACTTCACATTCATATGGATTCTCACCTGAATGGACCCGTTTGTGCTTTGTCAAACTACCCTTCTCCGAAAATGTTTTCATGCAGACTTCACATTCATATGGATTCTCACCTGAATGGACCCGTTTGTGCTTTGTCAAACTACCCTTCTCCGAAAATGTTTTCTTGCAGACCTCACATTCATATGGTTTCTCACCTGAATGGATCCGTTTGTGCTTTGTCAAACTACCCTTCTCCGAAAATGTTTTCATGCAGACTTCACATTCATATGGATTCTCACCTGAATGGACCCGTTTGTGCTTTGTCAAACTACTCTTTTCCGAAAATGTTTTCTTGCAGACCTCACATTCATATGGTTTCTCACCTGAATGGATCCGTTTGTGCTTTGTCAAACTACCCTTCTCCGAAAATGTTTTCATGCAGACTTCACATTCATATGGATTCTCACCTGAATGGACCCGTTTGTGCTTTGTCAAACTACCCTTCTCCGAAAATGTTTTCATGCAGACTTCACATTCATATGGATTCTCACCTGAATGGACCCGTTTGTGCTTTGTCAAACTACCCTTCTCCGAAAATGTTTTCATGCAGACTTCACATTCATATGGATTCTCACCTGAATGGACCCGTTTGTGCTTTGTCAAACTACTCTTTTCCGAAAATGTTTTCTTGCAGACCTCACATTCATATGGATTCTCACCTGAATGGACCCGTTTGTGCTTTGTCAAACTACCCTTCTCCGAAAATGTTTTCATGCAGACTTCACATTCATATGGATTCTCACCTGAATGGACCCGTTTGTGCTTTGTCAAACTACCCTTCTCCGAAAATGTTTTCATGCAGACTTCACATTCATATGGATTCTCACCTGAATGGACCTGTTTGTGCTTTGTCAAACTACCCTTCTCCGAAAATGTTTTCATGCAGACTTCACATTCATATGGATTCTCACCTGAATGGACCCGTTTGTGCTTTGTCAAACTACTCTTTTCCGAAAATGTTTTCTTGCAGACCTCACATTCATATGGATTCTCACCTGAATGGACCCGTTTGTGCTTTGTCAAACTACCCTTCTCCGAAAATCTTTTCATGCAGACTTCACATTCATATGGATTCTCACCTGAATGGATCCGTTTGTGCTTTGTCAAACTACCCTACTCCGAAAATGTTTTCATGCAGACTTCACATTCATATGGATTCTCACCTGAATGGATCCGTTTGTGCTTTGTCAAACTACCCTACTCCGAAAATGTTTTCATGCAGACTTCACATTCATATGGATTCTCACCTGAATGGATCCGTTTGTGCTTTGTCAAACTACCCTTCTCCGAAAATGTTTTCTTGCAGACCTCACATTCATATGGATTCTCACCTGAATGGACCCGTTTGTGCTTTGTCAAACTACCCTTCTCCGAAAATGTTTTCTTGCAGACCTCACATTCATATGGTTTCTCACCTGAATGGATCCGTTTGTGCTTTGTCAAACTACCCTTCTCCGAAAATGTTTTCATGCAGACTTCACATTCATATGGATTCTCACCTGAATGGACCCGTTTGTGCTTTGTCAAACTACCCTTCTCCGAAAATGTTTTCATGCAGACTTCACATTCATATGGATTCTCACCTGAATGGACCCGTTTGTGCTTTGTCAAACTACTCTTTTCCGAAAATGTTTTCTTGCAGACCTCACATTCATATGGATTCTCACCTGAATGGACCCGTTTGTGCTTTGTCAAACTACCCTTCTCCGAAAATGTTTTCATGCAGACTTCACATTCATATGGATTCTCACCTGAATGGATCCGTTTGTGCTTTGTCAAACTACCCTACTCCGAAAATGTTTTCATGCAGACTTCACATTCATATGGATTCTCACCTGAATGGATCCGTTTGTGCTTTGTCAAACTACCCTACTCCGAAAATGTTTTCATGCAGACTTCACATTCATATGGATTCTCACCTGAATGGATCCGTTTGTGCTTTGTCAAACTACCCTTCTCCGAAAATGTTTTCTTGCAGACCTCACATTCATATGGATTCTCACCTGAATGGACCCGTTTGTGCTTTGTCAAACTACCCTTCTCCGAAAATGTTTTCTTGCAGATCTCACATTCATATGGTTTCTCACCTGAATGGATCCGTTTGTGCTTTGTCAAACTACCCTTCTCCGAAAATGTTTTCATGCAGACTTCACATTCATATGGATTCTCACCTGAATGGACCCGTTTGTGCTTTGTCAAACTACTCTTTTCCGAAAATGTTTTCTTGCAGACCTCACATTCATATGGTTTCTCACCTGAATGGATCCGTTTGTGCTTTGTCAAACTACCCTTCTCCGAAAATGTTTTCATGCAGACTTCACATTCATATGGATTCTCACCTGAATGGACCCGTTTGTGCTTTGTCAAACTACCCTTCTCCGAAAATGTTTTCATGCAGACTTCACATTCATATGGATTCTCACCTGAATGGACCCGTTTGTGCTTTGTCAAACTACCCTTCTCCGAAAATGTTTTCATGCAGACTTCACATTCATATGGATTCTCACCTGAATGGACCCGTTTGTGCTTTGTCAAACTACCCTTCTCCGAAAATGTTTTCATGCAGACTTCACATTCATATGGATTCTCACCTGAATGGACCCGTTTGTGCTTTGTCAAACTACCCTTCTCCGAAAATGTTTTCATGCAGACTTCACATTCATATGGATTCTCACCTGAATGGACCCGTTTGTGCTTTGTCAAACTACTCTTTTCCGAAAATGTTTTCTTGCAGACCTCACATTCATATGGATTCTCACCTGAATGGACCCGTTTGTGCTTTGTCAAACTACCCTTCTCCGAAAATGTTTTCATGCAGACTTCACATTCATATGGATTCTCACCTGAATGGATCCGTTTGTGCTTTGTCAAACTACCCTACTCCGAAAATGTTTTCATGCAGACTTCACATTCATATGGATTCTCACCTGAATGGATCCGTTTGTGCTTTGTCAAACTACCCTTCTCCGAAAATGTTTTCATGCAGACTTCACATTCATATGGATTCTCACCTGAATGGATCCGTTTGTGCTTTGTCAAACTACCCTACTCCGAAAATGTTTTCATGCAGACTTCACATTCATATGGATTCTCACCTGAATGGATCCGTTTGTGCTTTGTCAAACTACCCTTCTCCGAAAATGTTTTCTTGCAGACCTCACATTCATATGGATTCTCACCTGAATGGACCCGTTTGTGCTTTGTCAAACTACCCTTCTCCGAAAATGTTTTCTTGCAGATCTCACATTCATATGGTTTCTCACCTGAATGGATCCGTTTGTGCTTTGTCAAACTACCCTTCTCCGAAAATGTTTTCTTGCAGATCTCACATTCATATGGATTCTCACCTGAATGGATCCGTTTGTGCTTTGTCAAACTACCCTTCTCCGAAAATGTTTTCTTGCAGATCTCACATTCATATGGATTCTCACCTGAATGGACCCGTTTGTGCTTTGTCAAACTACCCTTCTCCGAAAATGTTTTCTTGCAGATCTCACATTCATATGGATTCTCACCTGAATGGATCCGTTTGTGCTTTGTCAAACTACCCTTCTCCGAAAATGTTTTCATGCAGACTTCACATTCATATGGATTCTCACCTGAATGGATCCGTTTGTGCTTTGTCAAACTACCCTACTCCGAAAATGTTTTCATGCAGACTTCACATTCATATGGATTCTCACCTGAATGGATCCGTTTGTGCTTTGTCAAACTACCCTTCTCCGAAAATGTTTTCTTGCAGACCTCACATTCATATGGATTCTCACCTGAATGGACCCGTTTGTGCTTTGTCAAACTACCCTTCTCCGAAAATGTTTTCTTGCAGATCTCACATTCATATGGTTTCTCACCTGAATGGATCCGTTTGTGCTTTGTCAAACTACCCTTCTCCGAAAATGTTTTCATGCAGACTTCACATTCATATGGATTCTCACCTGAATGGACCCGTTTGTGCTTTGTCAAACTACTCTTTTCCGAAAATGTTTTCTTGCAGACCTCACATTCATATGGTTTCTCACCTGAATGGATCCGTTTGTGCTTTGTCAAACTACCCTTCTCCGAAAATGTTTTCATGCAGACTTCACATTCATATGGATTCTCACCTGAATGGACCCGTTTGTGCTTTGTCAAACTACCCTTCTCCGAAAATGTTTTCATGCAGACTTCACATTCATATGGATTCTCACCTGAATGGACCCGTTTGTGCTTTGTCAAACTACCCTTCTCCGAAAATGTTTTCATGCAGACTTCACATTCATATGGATTCTCACCTGAATGGACCCGTTTGTGCTTTGTCAAACTACCCTTCTCCGAAAATGTTTTCATGCAGACTTCACATTCATATGGATTCTCACCTGAATGGACCCGTTTGTGCTTTGTCAAACTACCCTTCTCCGAAAATGTTTTCATGCAGACTTCACATTCATATGGATTCTCACCTGAATGGACCCGTTTGTGCTTTGTCAAACTACTCTTTTCCGAAAATGTTTTCTTGCAGACCTCACATTCATATGGATTCTCACCTGAATGGACCCGTTTGTGCTTTGTCAAACTACCCTTCTCCGAAAATGTTTTCATGCAGACTTCACATTCATATGGATTCTCACCTGAATGGATCCGTTTGTGCTTTGTCAAACTACCCTACTCCGAAAATGTTTTCATGCAGACTTCACATTCATATGGATTCTCACCTGAATGGATCCGTTTGTGCTTTGTCAAACTACCCTTCTCCGAAAATGTTTTCATGCAGACTTCACATTCATATGGATTCTCACCTGAATGGACCCGTTTGTGATTTGTCAAACTACTCTTTTCCGAAAATGTTTTCTTGCAGACCTCACATTCATATGGATTCTCACCTGAATGGATCCGTTTGTGCTTTGTCAAACTACCCTTCTCCGAAAATGTTTTCATGCAGACTTCACATTCATATGGATTCTCACCTGAATGGATCCGTTTGTGCTTTGTCAAACTACCCTACTCCGAAAATGTTTTCATGCAGACTTCACATTCATATGGATTCTCACCTGAATGGATCCGTTTGTGCTTTGTCAAACTACCCTTCTCCGAAAATGTTTTCATGCAGACTTCACATTCATATGGATTCTCACCTGAATGGATCCGTTTGTGCTTTGTCAAACTACCCTTCTCCGAAAATGTTTTCTTGCAGATTTCACATTCGTATGGTTTCTCACCTGAATGGATCCGTTTGTGCTTTGTCAAACTACCCTTCTCCGAAAATGTTTTCATGCAGACTTCACATTCATATGGATTCTCACCTGAATGGACCCGTTTGTGCTTTGTCAAACTACCCTTCTCCGAAAATGTTTTCATGCAGACTTCACATTCATATGGATTCTCACCTGAATGGACCCGTTTGTGCTTTGTCAAACTACCCTACTCCGAAAATGTTTTCATGCAGACTTCACATTCATATGGATTCTCACCTGAATGGATCCGTTTGTGCTTTGTCAAACTACCCTTCTCCGAAAATGTTTTCTTGCAGACCTCACATTCATATGGATTCTCACCTGAATGGACCCGTTTGTGCTTTGTCAAACTACCCTTCTCCGAAAATGTTTTCTTGCAGACCTCACATTCATATGGTTTCTCACCTGAATGGATCCGTTTGTGCTTTGTCAAACTACCCTTCTCCGAAAATGTTTTCATGCAGACTTCACATTCATATGGATTCTCACCTGAATGGACCCGTTTGTGCTTTGTCAAACTACTCTTTTCCGAAAATGTTTTCTTGCAGACCTCACATTCATATGGTTTCTCACCTGAATGGATCCGTTTGTGCTTTGTCAAACTACCCTTCTCCGAAAATGTTTTCATGCAGACTTCACATTCATATGGATTCTCACCTGAATGGACCCGTTTGTGCTTTGTCAAACTACCCTTCTCCGAAAATGTTTTCATGCAGACTTCACATTCATATGGATTCTCACCTGAATGGACCCGTTTGTGCTTTGTCAAACTACCCTTCTCCGAAAATGTTTTCATGCAGACTTCACATTCATATGGATTCTCACCTGAATGGACCCGTTTGTGCTTTGTCAAACTACCCTTCTCCGAAAATGTTTTCATGCAGACTTCACATTCATATGGATTCTCACCTGAATGGACCCGTTTGTGCTTTGTCAAACTACCCTTCTCCGAAAATGTTTTCATGCAGACTTCACATTCATATGGATTCTCACCTGAATGGACCCGTTTGTGCTTTGTCAAACTACTCTTTTCCGAAAATGTTTTCTTGCAGACCTCACATTCATATGGATTCTCACCTGAATGGACCCGTTTGTGCTTTGTCAAACTACCCTTCTCCGAAAATGTTTTCATGCAGACTTCACATTCATATGGATTCTCACCTGAATGGATCCGTTTGTGCTTTGTCAAACTACCCTACTCCGAAAATGTTTTCATGCAGACTTCACATTCATATGGATTCTCACCTGAATGGATCCGTTTGTGCTTTGTCAAACTACCCTTCTCCGAAAATGTTTTCATGCAGACTTCACATTCATATGGATTCTCACCTGAATGGACCCGTTTGTGCTTTGTCAAACTACTCTTTTCCGAAAATGTTTTCTTGCAGACCTCACATTCATATGGATTCTCACCTGAATGGATCCGTTTGTGCTTTGTCAAACTACCCTTCTCCGAAAATGTTTTCATGCAGACTTCACATTCATACGGATTCTCACCTGAATGGATCCGTTTGTGCTTTGTCAAACTACCCTACTCCGAAAATGTTTTCATGCAGACTTCACATTCATATGGATTCTCACCTGAATGGATCCGTTTGTGCTTTGTCAAACTACCCTTCTCCGAAAATGTTTTCATGCAGACTTCACATTCATATGGATTCTCACCTGAATGGATCCGTTTGTGCTTTGTCAAACTACCCTTCTCCGAAAATGTTTTCTTGCAGATTTCACATTCGTATGGTTTCTCACCTGAATGGATCCGTTTGTGCTTTGTCAAACTACCCTTCTCCGAAAATGTTTTCATGCAGACTTCACATTCATATGGATTCTCACCTGAATGGACCCGTTTGTGCTTTGTCAAACTACCCTTCTCCGAAAATGTTTTCATGCAGACTTCACATTCATATGGATTCTCACCTGAATGGACCCGTTTGTGCTTTGTCAAACTACCCTTCTCCGAAAATGTTTTCATGCAGACTTCACATTCATATGGATTCTCACCTGAATGGATCCGTTTGTGCTTTGTCAAACTACCCTTCTCCGAAAATGTTTTCTTGCAGACTTCACATTCATATGGATTCTCACCTGAATGGATCCGTTTGTGCTTTGTCAAACTACCCTTCTCCGAAAATGTTTTCATGCAGACTTCACATTCATATGGATTCTCACCTGAATGGACCCGTTTGTGCTTTGTCAAACTACCCTTCTCCGAAAATGTTTTCATGCAGACTTCACATTCATATGGATTCTCACCTGAATGGACCCGTTTGTGCTTTGTCAAACTACCCTTCTCCGAAAATGTTTTTTCTTGCAGACCTCACATTCATATGGTTTCTCACCTGAATGGATCCGTTTGTGCTTTGTCAAACTACCCTTCTCCGAAAATGTTTTCATGCAGACTTCACATTCATATGGATTCTCACCTGAATGGACCCGTTTGTGCTTTGTCAAACTACTCTTTTCCGAAAATGTTTTCTTGCAGACCTCACATTCATATGGTTTCTCACCTGAATGGATCCGTTTGTGCTTTGTCAAACTACCCTTCTCCGAAAATGTTTTTATGCAGACTTCACATTCATATGAATTCTCACCTGAATGGACCCGTTTGTGCTTTGTCAAACTACCCTTCTCCGAAAATGTTTTCATGCAGACTTCACATTCATATGGATTCTCACCTGAATGGACCCGTTTGTGCTTTGTCAAACTACCCTTCTCCGAAAATGTTTTCATGCAGACTTCACATTCATATGGATTCTCACCTGAATGGACCCGTTTGTGCTTTGTCAAACTACTCTTTTCCGAAAATGTTTTCTTGCAGACCTCACATTCATATGGATTCTCACCTGAATGGACCCGTTTGTGCTTTGTCAAACTACCCTTCTCCGAAAATGTTTTCATGCAGACTTCACATTCATATGGATTCTCACCTGAATGGACCCGTTTGTGCTTTGTCAAACTACCCTTCTCCGAAAATGTTTTCATGCAGACTTCACATTCATATGGATTCTCACCTGAATGGACCCGTTTGTGCTTTGTCAAACTACCCTTCTCCGAAAATGTTTTCATGCAGACTTCACATTCATATGGATTCTCACCTGAATGGACCCGTTTGTGCTTTGTCAAACTACTCTTTTCCGAAAATGTTTTCTTGCAGACCTCACATTCATATGGATTCTCACCTGAATGGACCCGTTTGTGCTTTGTCAAACTACCCTTCTCCGAAAATGTTTTCATGCAGACTTCACATTCATATGGATTCGCACATGAATGGATCCGTTTGTGCTTTGTCAAACTACCCTACTACGAAAATGTTTTCATGCAGACTTCACATTCATATGGATTCTCACCTGAATGGATCCGTTTGTGCTTTGTCAAACTACCCTTCTCCGAAAATGTTTTCATGCAGACTTCACATTCATATGGATTCTCACCTGAATGGACCCGTTTGTGCTTTGTCAAACTACTCTTTTCCGAAAATGTTTTCTTGCAGACCTCACATTCATATGGATTCTCACCTGAATGGATCCGTTTGTGCTTTGTCAAACTACCCTTCTCCGAAAATGTTTTCATGCAGACTTCACATTCATATGGATTCTCACCTGAATGGATCCGTTTGTGCTTTGTCAAACTACCCTACTCCGAAAATGTTTTCATGCAGACTTCACATTCATATGGATTCTCACCTGAATGGATCCGTTTGTGCTTTGTCAAACTACCCTTCTCCGAAAATGTTTTCTTGCAGATTTCACATTCGTATGGTTTCTCACCTGAATGGATCCGTTTGTGCTTTGTCAAACTACCCTTCTCCGAAAATGTTTTCATGCAGACTTCACATTCATATGGATTCTCACCTGAATGGACCCGTTTGTGCTTTGTCAAACTACCCTTCTCCGAAAATGTTTTCATGCAGACTTCACATTCATATGGATTCTCACCTGAATGGACCCGTTTGTGCTTTGTCAAACTACCCTTCTCCGAAAATGTTTTCATGCAGACTTCACATTCATATGGATTCTCACCTGAATGGATCCGTTTGTGCTTTGTCAAACTACCCTTCTCCGAAAATGTTTTCTTGCAGACTTCACATTCATATGGATTCTCACCTGAATGGATCCGTTTGTGCTTTGTCAAACTACCCTTCTCCGAAAATGTTTTCATGCAGACTTCACATTCATATGGATTCTCACCTGAATGGATCCGTTTGTGCTTTGTCAAACTACCCTTCTCCGAAAATGTTTTCATGCAGACTTCACATTCATATGGATTCTCACCTGAATGGACCCGTTTGTGCTTTGTCAAACTACCCTTCTCCGAAATGTTTTCATGCAGACTTCACATTCATATGGATTCTCACCTGAATGGATCCGTTTGTGCTTTGTCAAACTACCCTTCTCCGAAAATGTTTTCATGCAGACTTCACATTCATATGGATTCTCACCTGAATGGATCCGTTTGTGCTTTGTCAAACTACCCTTCTCCGAAAATGTTTTCATGCAGACTTCACATTCATATGGATTCTCACCTGAATGGACCCGTTTGTGCTTTGTCAAACTACCCTTCTCCGAAAATGTTTTCATGCAGACTTCACATTCATATGGATTCTCACCTCAATGGATCCGTTTGTGCTTTGTCAAACTACCCTTCTCCGAAAATGTTTTCATGCAGACTTCACATTCATATGGATTCTCACCTGAATGGATCCGTTTGTGCTTTGTCAAACTACCCTTCTCCGAAAATGTTTTCATGCAGACTTCACATTCATATGGATTCTCACCTGAATGGATCCGTTTGTGCTTTGTCAAACTACCCTTCTCCGAAAATGTTTTCATGCAGACTTCACATTCATATGGATTCTCACCTGAATGGACCCGTTTGTGCTTTGTCAAACTACCCTTCTCCGAAAATGTTTTCATGCAGACTTCACATTCATATGGATTCTCACCTCAATGGATCCGTTTGTGCTTTGTCAAACTACCCTTCTCCGAAAATGTTTTCATGCAGACTTCACATTCATATGGATTCTCACCTGAATGGATCCGTTTGTGCTTTGTCAAACTACCCTTCTCCGAAAATGTTTTCATGCAGACTTCACATTCATATGGATTCTCACCTGAATGGACCCGTTTGTGCTTTGTCAAACTACCCTTCTCCGAAAATGTTTTCATGCAGACTTCACATTCATATGGATTCTCACCTGAATGGATCCGTTTGTGCTTTGTCAAACTACCCTTCTCCGAAAATGTTTTCATGCAGACTTCACATTCATATGGATTCTCACCTGAATGGATCCGTTTGTGCTTTGTCAAACTACCCTTCTCCGAAAACGTTTTCATGCAGACTTCACATTCATATGGATTCTCACCTGAATGGACCCGTTTGTGCTTTGTCAAACTACCCTTCTCCGAAAATGTTTTCATGCAGACTTCACATTCATATGGATTCTCACCTCAATGGATCCGTTTGTGCTTTGTCAAACTACCCTTCTCCGAAAATGTTTTCATGCAGACTTCACATTCATATGGATTCTCACCTGAATGGATCCGTTTGTGCTTTGTCAAACTACCCTTCTCCGAAAATGTTTTCATGCAGACTTCACATTCATATGGATTCTCACCTGAATGGACCCGTTTGTGCTTTGTCAAACTACCCTTCTCCGAAAATGTTTTCATGCAGACTTCACATTCATATGGATTCTCACCTGAATGGATCCGTTTGTGCTTTGTCAAACTACCCTTCTCCGAAAATGTTTTCATGCAGACTTCACATTCATATGGATTCTCACCTGAATGGATCCGTTTGTGCTTTGTCAAACTACCCTTCTCCGAAAATGTTTTCATGCAGACTTCACATTCATATGGATTCTCACCTGAATGGACCCGTTTGTGCTTTGTCAAACTACCCTTCTCCGAAAATGTTTTCTTGCAGATTTCACATTCGTATGGTTTCTCACCTGAATGGATCCGTTTGTGCTTTGTCAAACTACCCTTCTCCGAAAATGTTTTCTTGCAGACTTCACATTCATATGGATTCTCACCTGAATGGACCCGTTTGTGCTTTGTCAAACTACCCTTCTCCGAAAATGTTTTCATGCAGACTTCACATTCATATGGATTCTCACCTGAATGGACCCGTTTGTGCTTTGTCAAACTACCCTTCTCCGAAAATGTTTTCTTGCAGATTTCACATTCGTATGGTTTCTCACCTGAATGGATCCGTTTGTGCTTTGTCAAACTACCCTTCTCCGAAAATGTTTTCATGCAGACTTCACATTCATATGGATTCTCACCTGAATGGACCCGTTTGTGCTTTGTCAAACTACCCTTCTCCGAAAATGTTTTCATGCAGACTTCACATTCATATGGATTCTCACCTGAATGGATCCGTTTGTGCTTTGTCAAACTACCCTTCTCCGAAAATGTTTTCATGCAGACTTCACATTCATATGGATTCTCACCTGAATGGACCCGTTTGTGCTTTGTCAAACTACCCTTCTCCGAAAATGTTTTCATGCAGACTTCACATTCATATGGATTCTCACCTGAATGGATCCGTTTGTGCTTTGTCAAACTACCCTTCTCCGAAAATGTTTTCATGCAGACTTCACATTCATATGGATTCTCACCTGAATGGACCCGTTTGTGCTTTGTCAAACTACCCTTCTCCGAAAATGTTTTCATGCAGACTTCACATTCATATGGATTCTCACCTGAATGGACCCGTTTGTGCTTTGTCAAACTACCCTTCTCCGAAAATGTTTTCATGCAGACTTCACATTCATATGGATTCTCACCTGAATGGATCCGTTTGTGCTTTGTCAAACTACCCTTCTCCGAAAATGTTTTCTTGCAGATTTCACATTCGTATGGATTCTCACCTGAATGGACCCGTTTGTGCTTTGTCAAACTACCCTTCTCCGAAAATGTTTTCATGCAGACTTCACATTCATATGGATTCTCACCTGAATGGACCCGTTTGTGCTTTGTCAAACTACCCTTCTCCGAAAATGTTTTCATGCAGACTTCACATTCATATGGATTCTCACCTGAATGGATCCGTTTGTGCTTTGTCAAACTACCCTTCTCCGAAAATGTTTTCATGCAGACTTCACATTCGTATGGATTCTCACCTGAATGGACCCGTTTGTGCTTTGTCAAACTACCCTTCTCCGAAAATGTTTTCATGCAGACTTCACATTCATATGGATTCTCACCTGAATGGACCCGTTTGTGCTTTGTCAAACTACCCTTCTCCGAAAATGTTTTCTTGCAGATTTCACATTCGTATGGTTTCTCACCTGAATGGATCCGTTTGTGCTTTGTCAAACTACCCTTCTCCGAAAATGTTTTCATGCAGACTTCACATTCATATGGATTCTCACCTGAATGGACCCGTTTGTGCTTTGTCAAACTACCCTTCTCCGAAAATGTTTTCATGCAGACTTCACATTCATATGGATTCTCACCTGAATGGACCCGTTTGTGCTTTGTCAAACTACCCTTCTCCGAAAATGTTTTCATGCAGACTTCACATTCGTATGGATTCTCACCTGAATGGATCCGTTTGTGCTTTGTCAAACTACCCTTCTCCGAAAATGTTTTCATGCAGACTTCACATTCATATGGATTCTCACCTGAATGGACCCGTTTGTGCTTTGTCAAACTACCCTTCTCCGAAAATGTTTTCATGCAGACTTCACATTCATATGGATTCTCACCTGAATGGACCCGTTTGTGCTTTGTCAAACTACCCTTCTCCGAAAATGTTTTCATGCAGACTTCACATTCATATGGATTCTCACCTGAATGGATCCGTTTGTGCTTTGTCAAACTACCCTTCTCCGAAAATGTTTTCATGCAGACTTCACATTCATATGGATTCTCACCTGAATGGACCCGTTTGTGCTTTGTCAAACTACCCTTCTCCGAAAATGTTTTCATGCAGACTTCACATTCATATGGATTCTCACCTGAATGGATCCGTTTGTGCTTTGTCAAACTACCCTTCTCCAAAAATGTTTTCATGCAGACTTCACATTCATATTTATTCTCACCTGAATGGACCCGTTTGTGCTTTGTCAAACTACCCTTCTCCGAAAATGTTTTCTTGCAGATTTCACATTCGTATGGTTTCTCACCTGAATGGATCCGTTTGTGCTTTGTCAAACTACCCTTCTCCGAAAATGTTTTCATGCAGACTTCACATTCATATGGATTCTCACCTGAATGGACCCGTTTGTGCTTTGTCAAACTACCCTTCTCCGAAAATGTTTTCATGCAGACTTCACATTCATATGGATTCTCACCTGAATGGACCCGTTTGTGCTTTGTCAAACTACCCTTCTCCGAAAATGTTTTCATGCAGACTTCACATTCATATGGATTCTCACCTGAATGGATCCGTTTGTGCTTTGTCAAACTACCCTTCTCCGAAAATGTTTTCATGCAGACTTCACATTCATATGGATTCTCACCTGAATGGACCCGTTTGTGCTTTGTCAAACTACCCTTCTCCGAAAATGTTTTCATGCAGACTTCACATTCATATGGATTCGCACCTGAATGGATCCGTTTGTGCTTTGTCAAACTACCCTTCTCCGAAAATGTTTTCATGCAGACTTCACATTCATATGGATTCTCACCTGAATGGACCCGTTTGTGCTTTGTCAAACTACCCTTCTCCGAAAATGTTTTCATGCAGACTTCACATTCATATGGATTCTCACCTGAATGGACCCGTTTGTGCTTTGTCAAACTACCCTTCTCCGAAAATGTTTTCATGCAGACTTCACATTCATATGGATTCGCACCTGAATGGATCCGTTTGTGCTTTGTCAAACTACCCTTCTCCGAAAATGTTTTCATGCAGACTTCACATTCATATGGATTCTCACCTGAATGGACCCGTTTGTGCTTTGTCAAACTACCCTTCTCCGAAAATGTTTTCATGCAGACTTCACATTCATATGGATTCTCACCTGAATGGACCCGTTTGTGCTTTGTCAAACTACCCTTCTCCGAAAATGTTTTCATGCAGACTTCACATTCATATGGATTCGCACCTGAATGGATCCGTTTGTGCTTTGTCAAACTACCCTTCTCCGAAAATGTTTTCATGCAGACTTCACATTCATATGGATTCTCACCTGAATGGACCCGTTTGTGCTTTGTCAAACTACCCTTCTCCGAAAATGTTTTCATGCAGACTTCACATTCATATGGATTCTCACCTGAATGGATCCGTTTGTGCTTTGTCAAACTACCCTTCTCCGAAAATGTTTTCTTGCAGACTTCACATTCATATGGATTCTCACCTGAATGGATCCGTTTGTGCTTTGTCAAACTACCCTTCTCCGAAAATGTTTTCATGCAGACTTCACATTCATATGGATTCTCACCTGAATGGATCCGTTTGTGCTTTGTCAAACTACCCTTCTCCGAAAATGTTTTCATGCAGACTTCACATTCATATGGATTCTCACCTGAATGGACCCGTTTGTGCTTTGTCAAACTACCCTTCTCCGAAAATGTTTTCATGCAGACTTCACATTCATATGGATTCTCACCTGAATGGACCCGTTTGTGCTTTGTCAAACTACCCTTCTCCGAAAATGTTTTCATGCAGACTTCACATTCATATGGATTCTCACCTGAATGGACCCGTTTGTGCTTTGTCAAACTACCCTTCTCCGAAAATGTTTTCATGCAGACTTCACATTCATATGGATTCTCACCTGAATGGACCCGTTTGTGCTTTGTCAAACTACCCTTCTCCGAAAATGTTTTCATGCAGACTTCACATTCATATGGATTCTCACCTGAATGGACCCGTTTGTGCTTTGTCAAACTACCCTTCTCCGAAAATGTTTTCATGCAGACTTCACATTCATATGGATTCTCACCTGAATGGATCCGTTTGTGCTTTGTCAAACTACCCTTCTCCGAAAATGTTTTCATGCAGACTTCACATTCATATGGATTCTCACCTGAATGGACCCGTTTGTGCTTTGTCAAACTACCCTTCTCCGAAAATGTTTTCATGCAGACTTCACATTCATATGGATTCTCACCTGAATGGATCCGTTTGTGCTTTGTCAAACTACCCTTCTCCGAAAATGTTTTCATGCAGACTTCACATTCATATGGATTCTCACCTGAATGGATCCGTTTGTGCTTTGTCAAACTACCCTTCTCCGAAAATGTTTTCATGCAGACTTCACATTCATATGGATTCTCACCTGAATGGACCCGTTTGTGCTTTGTCAAACTACCCTTCTCCGAAAATGTTTTCATGCAGACTTCACATTCATATGGATTCTCACCTGAATGGATCCGTTTGTGCTTTGTCAAACTACCCTTCTCCGAAAATGTTTTCTTGCAGACTTCACATTCATATGGATTCTCACCTGAATGGATCCGTTTGTGCTTTGTCAAACTACCCTTCTCCGAAAATGTTTTCATGCAGACTTCACATTCATATGGATTCTCACCTGAATGGATCCGTTTGTGCTTTGTCAAACTACCCTTCTCCGAAAATGTTTTCATGCAGACTTCACATTCATATGGATTCTCACCTGAATGGACCCGTTTGTGCTTTGTCAAACTACCCTTCTCCGAAAATGTTTTCATGCAGACTTCACATTCATATGGATTCTCACCTGAATGGATCCGTTTGTGCTTTGTCAAACTACCCTTCTCCGAAAATGTTTTCATGCAGACTTCACATTCATATGGATTCTCACCTGAATAGATCCGTTTGTGCTTTGTCAAACTACCCTTCTCCGAAAATGTTTTCATGCAGACTTCACATTCATATGGATTCTCACCTGAATGGACCCGTTTGTGCTTTGTCAAACTACCCTTCTCCGAAAATGTTTTCATGCAGACTTCACATTCATATGGATTCTCACCTGAATGGATCCGTTTGTGCTTTGTCAAACTACCCTTCTCCGAAAATGTTTTCTTGCAGACTTCACATTCATATGGATTCTCACCTGAATGGATCCGTTTGTGCTTTGTCAAACTACCCTTCTCCGAAAATGTTTTCATGCAGACTTCACATTCATATGGATTCTCACCTGAATGGATCCGTTTGTGCTTTGTCAAACTACCCTTCTCCGAAAATGTTTTCATGCAGACTTCACATTCATATGGATTCTCACCTGAATGGACCCGTTTGTGCTTTGTCAAACTACCCTTCTCCGAAAATGTTTTCATGCAGACTTCACATTCATATGGATTCTCACCTGAATGGACCCGTTTGTGCTTTGTCAAACTACCCTTCTCCGAAAATGTTTTCTTGCAGATTTCACATTCGTATGGTTTCTCACCTGAATGGATCCGTTTGTGCTTTGTCAAACTACCCTTCTCCGAAAATGTTTTCATGCAGACTTCACATTCATATGGATTCTCACCTGAATGGACCCGTTTGTGCTTTGTCAAACTACCCTTCTCCGAAAATGTTTTCATGCAGACTTCACATTCATATGGATTCTCACCTGAATGGATCCGTTTGTGCTTTGTCAAACTACCCTTCTCCGAAAATGTTTTCATGCAGACTTCACATTCATATGGATTCTCACCTGAATGGACCCGTTTGTGCTTTGTCAAACTACCCTTCTCCGAAAATGTTTTCATGCAGACTTCACATTCATATGGATTCTCACCTGAATGGACCCGTTTGTGCTTTGTCAAACTACCCTTCTCCGAAAATGTTTTCTTGCAGATTTCACATTCGTATGGTTTCTCACCTGAATGGATCCGTTTGTGCTTTGTCAAACTACCCTTCTCCGAAAATGTTTTCATGCAGACTTCACATTCATATGGATTCTCACCTGAATGGACCCGTTTGTGCTTTGTCAAACTACCCTTCTCCGAAAATGTTTTCATGCAGACTTCACATTCATATGGATTCTCACCTGAATGGACCCGTTTGTGCTTTGTCAAACTACCCTTCTCCGAAAATGTTTTCTTGCAGATTTCACATTCGTATGGTTTCTCACCTGAATGGATCCGTTTGTGCTTTGTCAAACTACCCTTCTCCGAAAATGTTTTCATGCAGACTTCACATTCATATGGATTCTCACCTGAATGGACCCGTTTGTGCTTTGTCAAACTACCCTTCTCCGAAAATGTTTTCATGCAGACTTCACATTCATATGGATTCTCACCTGAATGGATCCGTTTGTGCTTTGTCAAACTACCCTTCTCCGAAAATGTTTTCATGCAGACTTCACATTCATATGGATTCTCACCTGAATGGACCCGTTTGTGCTTTGTCAAACTACCCTTCTCCGAAAATGTTTTCATGCAGACTTCACATTCATATGGATTCTCACCTGAATGGATCCGTTTGTGCTTTGTCAAACTACCCTTCTCCGAAAATGTTTTCATGCAGACTTCACATTCATATGGATTCTCACCTGAATGGACCCGTTTGTGCTTTGTCAAACTACCCTTCTCCGAAAATGTTTTCATGCAGACTTCACATTCATATGGATTCTCACCTGAATGGACCCGTTTGTGCTTTGTCAAACTACCCTTCTCCGAAAATGTTTTCATGCAGACTTCACATTCATATGGATTCTCACCTGAATGGACCCGTTTGTGCTTTGTCAAACTACCCTTCTCCGAAAATGTTTTCTTGCAGATTTCACATTCGTATGGTTTCTCACCTGAATGGATCCGTTTGTGCTTTGTCAAACTACCCTTCTCCGAAAATGTTTTCATGCAGACTTCACATTCATATGGATTCTCACCTGAATGGACCCGTTTGTGCTTTGTCAAACTACCCTTCTCCGAAAATGTTTTCATGCAGACTTCACATTCATATGGATTCTCACCTGAATGGACCCGTTTGTGCTTTGTCAAACTACCCTTCTCCGAAAATGTTTTCATGCAGACTTCACATTCATATGGATTCTCACCTGAATGGATCCGTTTGTGCTTTGTCAAACTACCCTTCTCCGAAAATGTTTTCATGCAGACTTCACATTCATATGGATTCTCACCTGAATGGACCCGTTTGTGCTTTGTCAAACTACCCTTCTCCGAAAATGTTTTCATGCAGACTTCACATTCATATGGATTCTCACCTGAATGGACCCGTTTGTGCTTTGTCAAACTACCCTTCTCCGAAAATGTTTTCTTGCAGATTTCACATTCGTATGGTTTCTCACCTGAATGGATCCGTTTGTGCTTTGTCAAACTACCCTTCTCCGAAAATGTTTTCATGCAGACTTCACATTCATATGGATTCTCACCTGAATGGACCCGTTTGTGCTTTGTCAAACTACCCTTCTCCGAAAATGTTTTCATGCAGACTTCACATTCATATGGATTCTCACCTGAATGGACCCGTTTGTGCTTTGTCAAACTACCCTTCTCCGAAAATGTTTTCTTGCAGATTTCACATTCGTATGGTTTCTCACCTGAATGGATCCGTTTGTGCTTTGTCAAACTACCCTTCTCCGAAAATGTTTTCATGCAGACTTCACATTCATATGGATTCTCACCTGAATGGACCCGTTTGTGCTTTGTCAAACTACCCTTCTCCGAAAATGTTTTCATGCAGACTTCACATTCATATGGATTCTCACCTGAATGGACCCGTTTGTGCTTTGTCAAACTACCCTTCTCCGAAAATGTTTTCATGCAGACTTCACATTCATATGGATTCTCACCTGAATGGATCCGTTTGTGCTTTGTCAAACTACCCTTCTCCGAAAATGTTTTCATGCAGACTTCACATTCATATGGATTCTCACCTGAATGGACCCGTTTGTGCTTTGTCAAACTACCCTTCTCCGAAAATGTTTTCATGCAGACTTTACATTCATATGGATTCTCACCTGAATGGATCCGTTTGTGCTTTGTCAAACTACCCTTCTCCGAAAATGTTTTCTTGCAGATTTCACATTCATATGGATTCTCACCTGAATGGATCCGTTTGTGCTTTGTCAAACTACCCTTCTCCGAAAATGTTTTCATGCAGACTTCACATTCATATGGATTCTCACCTGAATGGACCCGTTTGTGCTTTGTCAAACTACCCTTCTCCGAAAATGTTTTCATGCAGACTTTACATTCATATGGATTCTCACCTGAATGGACCCGTTTGTGCTTTGTCAAACTACCCTTCTCCGAAAATGTTTTCTTGCAGATTTCACATTCGTATGGTTTCTCACCTGAATGGATCCGTTTGTGCTTTGTCAAACTACCCTTCTCCGAAAATGTTTTCTTGCAGATTTCACATTCGTATGGTTTCTCACCTGAATGGATCCGTTTGTGCTTTGTCAAACTACCCTTCTCCGAAAATGTTTTCTTGCAGATTTCACATTCGTATGGTTTCTCACCTGAATGGATCCGTTTGTGCTTTGTCAAACTACCCTTCTCCGAAAATGTTTTCTTGCAGATTTCACATTCGTATGGTTTCTCACCTGAATGGATCCGTTTGTGCTTTGTCAAACTACCCTTCTCCGAAAATGTTTTCTTGCAGATTTCACATTCGTATGGTTTCTCACCTGAATGGACCCGTTTGTGCTTTGTCAAACTACCCTTCTCCGAAAATGTTTTCTTGCAGATTTCACATTCGTATGGTTTCTCACCTGAATGGATCCGTTTGTGCTTTGTCAAACTACCCTTCTCCGAAAATGTTTTCTTGCAGATTTCACATTCGTATGGTTTCTCACCTGAATGGATCCGTTTGTGCTTTGTCAAACTACCCTTCTCCGAAAATGTTTTCATGCAGACTTCACATTCATATGGATTCTCACCTGAATGGACCCGTTTGTGCTTTGTCAAACTACCCTTCTCCGAAAATGTTTTCATGCAGACTTCACATTCATATGGATTCTCACCTGAATGGACCCGTTTGTGCTTTGTCAAACTACCCTTCTCCGAAAATGTTTTCATGCAGACTTCACATTCATATGGATTCTCACCTGAATGGACCCGTTTGTGCTTTGTCAAACTACCCTTCTCCGAAAATGTTTTCATGCAGACTTGACATTCATATGGATTCTCACCTGAATGGACCCGTTTGTGCTTTGTCAAACTACCCTTCTCCGAAAATGTTTTCATGCAGACTTCACATTCATATGGATTCTCACCTGAATGGACCCGTTTGTGCTTTGTCAAACTACCCTTCTCCGAAAATGTTTTCTTGCAGATTTCACATTCGTATGGTTTCTCACCTGAATGGATCCGTTTGTGCTTTGTCAAACTACCCTTCTCCGAAAATGTTTTCATGCAGACTTCACATTCATATGGATTCTCACCTGAATGGACCCGTTTGTGCTTTGTCAAACTACCCTTCTCCGAAAATGTTTTCATGCAGACTTCACATTCATATGGATTCTCACCTGAATGGACCCGTTTGTGCTTTGTCAAACTACCCTTCTCCGAAAATGTTTTCATGCAGACTTCACATTCATATGGATTCTCACCTGAATGGATCCGTTTGTGCTTTGTCAAACTACCCTTCTCCGAAAATGTTTTCTTGCAGATTTCACATTCGTATGGTTTCTCACCTGAATGGATCCGTTTGTGCTTTGTCAAACTACCCTTCTCCGAAAATGTTTTCATGCAGACTTCACATTCATATGGATTCTCACCTGAATGGACCCGTTTGTGCTTTGTCAAACTACCCTTCTCCGAAAATGTTTTCATGCAGACTTCACATTCATATGGATTCTCACCTGAATGGACCCGTTTGTGCTTTGTCAAACTACCCTTCTCCGAAAATGTTTTCATGCAGACTTCACATTCATATGGATTCTCACCTGAATGGATCCGTTTGTGCTTTGTCAAACTACCCTTCTCCGAAAATGTTTTCATGCAGACTTCACATTCATATGGATTCTCACCTCAATGGACCCGTTTGTGCTTTGTCAAACTACCCTTCTCCGAAAATGTTTTCATGCAGACTTTACATTCATATGGATTCTCACCTGAATGGATCCGTTTGTGCTTTGTCAAACTACCCTTCTCCGAAAATGTTTTCTTGCAGATTTCACATTCATATGGATTCTCACCTGAATGGATCCGTTTGTGCTTTGTCAAACTACCCTTCTCCGAAAATGTTTTCATGCAGACTTCACATTCATATGGATTCTCACCTGAATGGACCCGTTTGTGCTTTGTCAAACTACCCTTCTCCGAAAATGTTTTCATGCAGACTTTACATTCATATGGATTCTCACCTGAATGGACCCGTTTGTGCTTTGTCAAACTACCCTTCTCCGAAAATGTTTTCTTGCAGATTTCACATTCGTATGGTTTCTCACCTGAATGGATCCGTTTGTGCTTTGTCAAACTACCCTTCTCCGAAAATGTTTTCTTGCAGATTTCACATTCGTATGGTTTCTCACCTGAATGGATCCGTTTGTGCTTTGTCAAACTACCCTTCTCCGAAAATGTTTTCTTGCAGATTTCACATTCGTATGGTTTCTCACCTGAATGGATCCGTTTGTGCTTTGTCAAACTACCCTTCTCCGAAAATGTTTTCTTGCAGATTTCACATTCGTATGGTTTCTCACCTGAATGGATCCGTTTGTGCTTTGTCAAACTACCCTTCTCCGAAAATGTTTTCTTGCAGATTTCACATTCGTATGGTTTCTCACCTGAATGGACCCGTTTGTGCTTTGTCAAACTACCCTTCTCCGAAAATGTTTTTTTGCAGATTTCACATTCGTATGGTTTCTCACCTGAATGGATCCGTTTGTGCTTTGTCAAACTACCCTTCTCCGAAAATGTTTTCTTGCAGATTTCACATTCGTATGGTTTCTCACCTGAATGGATCCGTTTGTGCTTTGTCAAACTACCCTTCTCCGAAAATGTTTTCATGCAGACTTCACATTCATATGGATTCTCACCTGAATGGACCCGTTTGTGCTTTGTCAAACTACCCTTCTCCGAAAATGTTTTCATGCAGACTTTACATTCATATGGATTCTCACCTGAATGGACCCGTTTGTGCTTTGTCAAACTACCCTTCTCCGAAAATGTTTTCATGCAGACTTTACATTCATATGGATTCTCACCTGAATGGACCCGTTTGTGCTTTGTCAAACTACCCTTCTCCGAAAATGTTTTCATGCAGACTTCACATTCATATGGATTCTCACCTGAATGGACCCGTTTGTGCTTTGTCAAACTACCCTTCTCCGAAAATGTTTTCATGCAGACTTGACATTCATATGGATTCTCACCTGAATGGACCCGTTTGTGCTTTGTCAAACTACCCTTCTCCGAAAATGTTTTCATGCAGACTTCACATTCATATGGATTCTCACCTGAATGGACCCGTTTGTGCTTTGTCAAACTACCCTTCTCCGAAAATGTTTTCTTGCAGATTTCACATTCGTATGGTTTCTCACCTGAATGGATCCGTTTGTGCTTTGTCAAACTACCCTTCTCCGAAAATGTTTTCATGCAGACTTCACATTCATATGGATTCTCACCTGAATGGACCCGTTTGTGCTTTGTCAAACTACCCTTCTCCGAAAATGTTTTCATGCAGACTTCACATTCATATGGATTCTCACCTGAATGGACCCGTTTGTGCTTTGTCAAACTACCCTTCTCCGAAAATGTTTTCATGCAGACTTCACATTCATATGGATTCTCACCTGAATGGATCCGTTTGTGCTTTGTCAAACTACCCTTCTCCGAAAATGTTTTCTTGCAGATTTCACATTCGTATGGTTTCTCACCTGAATGGATCCGTTTGTGCTTTGTCAAACTACCCTTCTCCGAAAATGTTTTCATGCAGACTTCACATTCATATGGATTCTCACCTGAATGGACCCGTTTGTGCTTTGTCAAACTACCCTTCTCCGAAAATGTTTTCATGCAGACTTCACATTCATATGGATTCTCACCTGAATGGACCCGTTTGTGCTTTGTCAAACTACCCTTCTCCGAAAATGTTTTCATGCAGACTTCACATTCATATGGATTCTCACCTGAATGGATCCGTTTGTGCTTTGTCAAACTACCCTTCTCCGAAAATGTTTTCATGCAGACTTCACATTCATATGGATTCTCACCTGAATGGACCCGTTTGTGCTTTGTCAAACTACCCTTCTCCGAAAATGTTTTCATGCAGACTTTACATTCATATGGATTCTCACCTGAATGGATCCGTTTGTGCTTTGTCAAACTACCCTTCTCCGAAAATGTTTTCTTGCAGATTTCACATTCATATGGATTCTCACCTGAATGGATCCGTTTGTGCTTTGTCAAACTACCCTTCTCCGAAAATGTTTTCATGCAGACTTCACATTCATATGGATTCTCACCTGAATGGACCCGTTTGTGCTTTGTCAAACTACCCTTCTCCGAAAATGTTTTCATGCAGACTTTACATTCATATGGATTCTCACCTGAATGGACCCGTTTGTGCTTTGTCAAACTACCCTTCTCCGAAAATGTTTTCTTGCAGATTTCACATTCGTATGGTTTCTCACCTGAATGGATCCGTTTGTGCTTTGTCAAACTACCCTTCTCCGAAAATGTTTTCTTGCAGATTTCACATTCGTATGGTTTCTCACCTGAATGGATCCGTTTGTGCTTTGTCAAACTACCCTTCTCCGAAAATGTTTTCTTGCAGATTTCACATTCGTATGGTTTCTCACCTGAATGGATCCGTTTGTGCTTTGTCAAACTACCCTTCTCCGAAAATGTTTTCATGCAGACTTCACATTCATATGGATTCTCACCTGAATGGACCCGTTTGTGCTTTGTCAAACTACCCTTCTCCGAAAATGTTTTCATGCAGACTTCACATTCATATGGATTCTCACCTGAATGGACCCGTTTGTGCTTTGTCAAACTACCCTTCTCCGAAAATGTTTTCTTGCAGATTTCACATTCGTATGGTTTCTCACCTGAATGGATCCGTTTGTGCTTTGTCAAACTACCCTTCTCCGAAAATGTTTTCATGCAGACTTCACATTCATATGGATTCTCACCTGAATGGACCCGTTTGTGCTTTGTCAAACTACCCTTCTCCGAAAATGTTTTCATGCAGACTTCACATTCATATGGATTCTCACCTGAATGGACCCGTTTGTGCTTTGTCAAACTACCCTTCTCCGAAAATGTTTTCATGCAGACTTCACATTCATATGGATTCTCACCTGAATGGATCCGTTTGTGCTTTGTCAAACTACCCTTCTCCGAAAATGTTTTCATGCAGACTTCACATTCATATGGATTCTCACCTGAATGGACCCGTTTGTGCTTTGTCAAACTACCCTTCTCCGAAAATGTTTTCATGCAGACTTTACATTCATATGGATTCTCACCTGAATGGATCCGTTTGTGCTTTGTCAAACTACCCTTCTCCGAAAATGTTTTCTTGCAGATTTCACATTCATATGGATTCTCACCTGAATGGATCCGTTTGTGCTTTGTCAAACTACCCTTCTCCGAAAATGTTTTCATGCAGACTTCACATTCATATGGATTCTCACCTGAATGGACCCGTTTGTGCTTTGTCAAACTACCCTTCTCCGAAAATGTTTTCATGCAGACTTTACATTCATATGGATTCTCACCTGAATGGACCCGTTTGTGCTTTGTCAAACTACCCTTCTCCGAAAATGTTTTCTTGCAGATTTCACATTCGTATGGTTTCTCACCTGAATGGATCCGTTTGTGCTTTGTCAAACTACCCTTCTCCGAAAATGTTTTCTTGCAGATTTCACATTCGTATGGTTTCTCACCTGAATGGATCCGTTTGTGCTTTGTCAAACTACCCTTCTCCGAAAATGTTTTCTTGCAGATTTCACATTCGTATGGTTTCTCACCTGAATGGATCCGTTTGTGCTTTGTCAAACTACCCTTCTCCGAAAATGTTTTCTTGCAGATTTCACATTCGTATGGTTTCTCACCTGAATGGATCCGTTTGTGCTTTGTCAAACTACCCTTCTCCGAAAATGTTTTCTTGCAGATTTCACATTCGTATGGTTTCTCACCTGAATGGACCCGTTTGTGCTTTGTCAAACTACCCTTCTCCGAAAATGTTTTCTTGCAGATTTCACATTCGTATGGTTTCTCACCTGAATGGATCCGTTTGTGCTTTGTCAAACTACCCTTCTCCGAAAATGTTTTCTTGCAGATTTCACATTCGTATGGTTTCTCACCTGAATGGATCCGTTTGTGCTTTGTCAAACTACCCTTCTCCGAAAATGTTTTCATGCAGACTTCACATTCATATGGATTCTCACCTGAATGGACCCGTTTGTGCTTTGTCAAACTACCCTTCTCCGAAAATGTTTTCATGCAGACTTCACATTCATATGGATTCTCACCTGAATGGACCCGTTTGTGCTTTGTCAAACTACCCTTCTCCGAAAATGTTTTCATGCAGACTTCACATTCATATGGATTCTCACCTGAATGGACCCGTTTGTGCTTTGTCAAACTACCCTTCTCCGAAAATGTTTTCATGCAGACTTGACATTCATATGGATTCTCACCTGAATGGACCCGTTTGTGCTTTGTCAAACTACCCTTCTCCGAAAATGTTTTCATGCAGACTTCACATTCATATGGATTCTCACCTGAATGGACCCGTTTGTGCTTTGTCAAACTACCCTTCTCCGAAAATGTTTTCTTGCAGATTTCACATTCGTATGGTTTCTCACCTGAATGGATCCGTTTGTGCTTTGTCAAACTACCCTTCTCCGAAAATGTTTTCATGCAGACTTCACATTCATATGGATTCTCACCTGAATGGACCCGTTTGTGCTTTGTCAAACTACCCTTCTCCGAAAATGTTTTCATGCAGACTTCACATTCATATGGATTCTCACCTGAATGGACCCGTTTGTGCTTTGTCAAACTACCCTTCTCCGAAAATGTTTTCATGCAGACTTCACATTCATATGGATTCTCACCTGAATGGATCCGTTTGTGCTTTGTCAAACTACCCTTCTCCGAAAATGTTTTCTTGCAGATTTCACATTCGTATGGTTTCTCACCTGAATGGATCCGTTTGTGCTTTGTCAAACTACCCTTCTCCGAAAATGTTTTCATGCAGACTTCACATTCATATGGATTCTCACCTGAATGGACCCGTTTGTGCTTTGTCAAACTACCCTTCTCCGAAAATGTTTTCATGCAGACTTCACATTCATATGGATTCTCACCTGAATGGACCCGTTTGTGCTTTGTCAAACTACCCTTCTCCGAAAATGTTTTCATGCAGACTTCACATTCATATGGATTCTCACCTGAATGGATCCGTTTGTGCTTTGTCAAACTACCCTTCTCCGAAAATGTTTTCATGCAGACTTCACATTCATATGGATTCTCACCTGAATGGACCCGTTTGTGCTTTGTCAAACTACCCTTCTCCGAAAATGTTTTCATGCAGACTTTACATTCATATGGATTCTCACCTGAATGGATCCGTTTGTGCTTTGTCAAACTACCCTTCTCCGAAAATGTTTTCTTGCAGATTTCACATTCATATGGATTCTCACCTGAATGGATCCGTTTGTGCTTTGTCAAACTACCCTTCTCCGAAAATGTTTTCATGCAGACTTCACATTCATATGGATTCTCACCTGAATGGACCCGTTTGTGCTTTGTCAAACTACCCTTCTCCGAAAATGTTTTCATGCAGACTTTACATTCATATGGATTCTCACCTGAATGGACCCGTTTGTGCTTTGTCAAACTACCCTTCTCCGAAAATGTTTTCTTGCAGATTTCACATTCGTATGGTTTCTCACCTGAATGGATCCGTTTGTGCTTTGTCAAACTACCCTTCTCCGAAAATGTTTTCTTGCAGATTTCACATTCGTATGGTTTCTCACCTGAATGGATCCGTTTGTGCTTTGTCAAACTACCCTTCTCCGAAAATGTTTTCTTGCAGATTTCACATTCGTATGGTTTCTCACCTGAATGGATCCGTTTGTGCTTTGTCAAACTACCCTTCTCCGAAAATGTTTTCTTGCAGATTTCACATTCGTATGGTTTCTCACCTGAATGGATCCGTTTGTGCTTTGTCAAACTACCCTTCTCCGAAAATGTTTTCTTGCAGATTTCACATTCGTATGGTTTCTCACCTGAATGGACCCGTTTGTGCTTTGTCAAACTACCCTTCTCCGAAAATGTTTTTTTGCAGATTTCACATTCGTATGGTTTCTCACCTGAATGGATCCGTTTGTGCTTTGTCAAACTACCCTTCTCCGAAAATGTTTTCTTGCAGATTTCACATTCGTATGGTTTCTCACCTGAATGGATCCGTTTGTGCTTTGTCAAACTACCCTTCTCCGAAAATGTTTTCATGCAGACTTCACATTCATATGGATTCTCACCTGAATGGACCCGTTTGTGCTTTGTCAAACTACCCTTCTCCGAAAATGTTTTCATGCAGACTTTACATTCATATGGATTCTCACCTGAATGGACCCGTTTGTGCTTTGTCAAACTACCCTTCTCCGAAAATGTTTTCATGCAGACTTTACATTCATATGGATTCTCACCTGAATGGACCCGTTTGTGCTTTGTCAAACTACCCTTCTCCGAAAATGTTTTCATGCAGACTTCACATTCATATGGATTCTCACCTGAATGGACCCGTTTGTGCTTTGTCAAACTACCCTTCTCCGAAAATGTTTTCATGCAGACTTGACATTCATATGGATTCTCACCTGAATGGACCCGTTTGTGCTTTGTCAAACTACCCTTCTCCGAAAATGTTTTCATGCAGACTTCACATTCATATGGATTCTCACCTGAATGGACCCGTTTGTGCTTTGTCAAACTACCCTTCTCCGAAAATGTTTTCTTGCAGATTTCACATTCGTATGGTTTCTCACCTGAATGGATCCGTTTGTGCTTTGTCAAACTACCCTTCTCCGAAAATGTTTTCATGCAGACTTCACATTCATATGGATTCTCACCTGAATGGACCCGTTTGTGCTTTGTCAAACTACCCTTCTCCGAAAATGTTTTCATGCAGACTTCACATTCATATGGATTCTCACCTGAATGGACCCGTTTGTGCTTTGTCAAACTACCCTTCTCCGAAAATGTTTTCATGCAGACTTCACATTCATATGGATTCTCACCTGAATGGATCCGTTTGTGCTTTGTCAAACTACCCTTCTCCGAAAATGTTTTCTTGCAGATTTCACATTCGTATGGTTTCTCACCTGAATGGATCCGTTTGTGCTTTGTCAAACTACCCTTCTCCGAAAATGTTTTCATGCAGACTTCACATTCATATGGATTCTCACCTGAATGGACCCGTTTGTGCTTTGTCAAACTACCCTTCTCCGAAAATGTTTTCATGCAGACTTCACATTCATATGGATTCTCACCTGAATGGACCCGTTTGTGCTTTGTCAAACTACCCTTCTCCGAAAATGTTTTCATGCAGACTTCACATTCATATGGATTCTCACCTGAATGGATCCGTTTGTGCTTTGTCAAACTACCCTTCTCCGAAAATGTTTTCATGCAGACTTCACATTCATATGGATTCTCACCTGAATGGACCCGTTTGTGCTTTGTCAAACTACCCTTCTCCGAAAATGTTTTCATGCAGACTTTACATTCATATGGATTCTCACCTGAATGGATCCGTTTGTGCTTTGTCAAACTACCCTTCTCCGAAAATGTTTTCTTGCAGATTTCACATTCATATGGATTCTCACCTGAATGGATCCGTTTGTGCTTTGTCAAACTACCCTTCTCCGAAAATGTTTTCATGCAGACTTCACATTCATATGGATTCTCACCTGAATGGACCCGTTTGTGCTTTGTCAAACTACCCTTCTCCGAAAATGTTTTCATGCAGACTTTACATTCATATGGATTCTCACCTGAATGGACCCGTTTGTGCTTTGTCAAACTACCCTTCTCCGAAAATGTTTTCTTGCAGATTTCACATTCGTATGGTTTCTCACCTGAATGGATCCGTTTGTGCTTTGTCAAACTACCCTTCTCCGAAAATGTTTTCTTGCAGATTTCACATTCGTATGGTTTCTCACCTGAATGGATCCGTTTGTGCTTTGTCAAACTACCCTTCTCCGAAAATGTTTTCTTGCAGATTTCACATTCGTATGGTTTCTCACCTGAATGGATCCGTTTGTGCTTTGTCAAACTACCCTTCTCCGAAAATGTTTTCTTGCAGATTTCACATTCGTATGGTTTCTCACCTGAATGGATCCGTTTGTGCTTTGTCAAACTACCCTTCTCCGAAAATGTTTTCTTGCAGATTTCACATTCGTATGGTTTCTCACCTGAATGGACCCGTTTGTGCTTTGTCAAACTACCCTTCTCCGAAAATGTTTTTTTGCAGATTTCACATTCGTATGGTTTCTCACCTGAATGGATCCGTTTGTGCTTTGTCAAACTACCCTTCTCCGAAAATGTTTTCTTGCAGATTTCACATTCGTATGGTTTCTCACCTGAATGGATCCGTTTGTGCTTTGTCAAACTACCCTTCTCCGAAAATGTTTTCATGCAGACTTCACATTCATATGGATTCTCACCTGAATGGACCCGTTTGTGCTTTGTCAAACTACCCTTCTCCGAAAATGTTTTCATGCAGACTTTACATTCATATGGATTCTCACCTGAATGGACCCGTTTGTGCTTTGTCAAACTACCCTTCTCCGAAAATGTTTTCATGCAGACTTTACATTCATATGGATTCTCACCTGAATGGACCCGTTTGTGCTTTGTCAAACTACCCTTCTCCGAAAATGTTTTCATGCAGACTTCACATTCATATGGATTCTCACCTGAATGGACCCGTTTGTGCTTTGTCAAACTACCCTTCTCCGAAAATGTTTTCATGCAGATTTCACATTCGTATGGTTTCTCACCTGAATGGATCCGTTTGTGCTTTGTCAAACTACCCTTCTCCGAAAATGTTTTCATGCAGACTTCACATTCATATGGATTCTCACCTGAATGGACCCGTTTGTGCTTTGTCAAACTACCCTTCTCCGAAAATGTTTTCTTGCAGATTTCACATTCGTATGGTTTCTCACCTGAATGGATCCGTTTGTGCTTTGTCAAACTACCCTTCTCCGAAAATGTTTTCTTGCAGATTTCACATTCGTATGGTTTCTCACCTGAATGGATCCGTTTGTGCTTTGTCAAACTACCCTTCTCCGAAAATGTTTTCATGCAGACTTCACATTCATATGGATTCTCACCTGAATGGACCCGTTTGTGCTTTGTCAAACTACCCTTCTCCGAAAATGTTTTCATGCAGACTTTACATTCATATGGATTCTCACCTGAATGGACCCGTTTGTGCTTTGTCAAACTACCCTTCTCCGAAAATGTTTTCATGCAGACTTTACATTCATATGGATTCTCACCTGAATGGACCCGTTTGTGCTTTGTCAAACTACCCTTCTCCGAAAATGTTTTCTTGCAGATTTCACATTCGTATGGTTTCTCACCTGAATGGATCCGTTTGTGCTTTGTCAAACTACCCTTCTCCGAAAATGTTTTCTTGCAGATTTCACATTCGTATGGTTTCTCACCTGAATGGATCCGTTTGTGCTTTGTCAAACTACCCTTCTCCGAAAATGTTTTCATGCAGACTTCACATTCATATGGATTCTCACCTGAATGGACCCGTTTGTGCTTTGTCAAACTACCCTTCTCCGAAAATGTTTTCATGCAGACTTTACATTCATATGGATTCTCACCTGAATGGATCCGTTTGTGCTTTGTCAAACTACCCTTCTCCGAAAATGTTTTCTTGCAGATTTCACATTCGTATGGTTTCTCACCTGAATGGATCCGTTTGTGCTTTGTCAAACTACCCTTCTCCGAAAATGTTTTCATGCAGACTTCACATTCATATGGATTCTCACCTGAATGGACCTGTTTGTGCTTTGTCAAACTACCCTTCTCCGAAAATGTTTTCATGCAGACTTCACATTCATATGGATTCTCACCTGAATGGATCCGTTTGTGCTTTGTCAAACTACCCTTCTCCGAAAATGTTTTCATGCAGACTTCACATTCATATGGATTCTCACCTGAATGGATCCGTTTGTGCTTTGTCAAACTACCCTTCTCCGAAAATGTTTTCATGCAGACTTCACATTCATATGGATTCTCACCTGAATGGACCCGTTTGTGCTTTGTCAAACTACCCTTCTCCGAAAATGTTTTCATGCAGACTTCACATTCATATGGATTCTCACCTGAATGGATCCGTTTGTGCTTTGTCAAACTACCCTTCTCCGAAAATGTTTTCTTGCAGACTTCACATTCATATGGATTCTCACCTGAATGGATCCGTTTGTGCTTTGTCAAACTACCCTTCTCCGAAAATGTTTTCATGCAGACTTCACATTCATATGGATTCTCACCTGAATGGATCCGTTTGTGCTTTGTCAAACTACCCTTCTCCGAAAATGTTTTCATGCAGACTTCACATTCATATGGATTCTCACCTGAATGGATCCGTTTGTGCTTTGTCAAACTACCCTTCTCCGAAAATGTTTTCATGCAGACTTCACATTCATATGGATTCTCACCTGAATGGACCCGTTTGTGCTTTGTCAAACTACCCTTCTCCGAAAATGTTTTCATGCAGACTTTACATTCATATGGATTCTCACCTGAATGGATCCGTTTGTGCTTTGTCAAACTACCCTTCTCCGAAAATGTTTTCTTGCAGATTTCACATTCGTATGGTTTCTCACCTGAATGGATCCGTTTGTGCTTTGTCAAACTACCCTTCTCCGAAAATGTTTTCTTGCAGATTTCACATTCGTATGGTTTCTCACCTGAATGGATCCGTTTGTGCTTTGTCAAACTACCCTTCTCCGAAAATGTTTTCATGCAGACTTCACATTCATATGGATTCTCACCTGAATGGACCCGTTTGTGCTTTGTCAAACTACCCTTCTCCGAAAATGTTTTCATGCAGACTTTACATTCATATGGATTCTCACCTGAATGGATCCGTTTGTGCTTTGTCAAACTACCCTTCTCCGAAAATGTTTTCTTGCAGATTTCACATTCGTATGGTTTCTCACCTGAATGGATCCGTTTGTGCTTTGTCAAACTACCCTTCTCCGAAAATGTTTTCATGCAGACTTCACATTCATATGGATTCTCACCTGAATGGACCTGTTTGTGCTTTGTCAAACTACCCTTCTCCGAAAATGTTTTCATGCAGACTTCACATTCATATGGATTCTCACCTGAATGGATCCGTTTGTGCTTTGTCAAACTACCCTTCTCCGAAAATGTTTTCATGCAGACTTCACATTCATATGGATTCTCACCTGAATGGATCCGTTTGTGCTTTGTCAAACTACCCTTCTCCGAAAATGTTTTCATGCAGACTTCACATTCATATGGATTCTCACCTGAATGGACCCGTTTGTGCTTTGTCAAACTACCCTTCTCCGAAAATGTTTTCATGCAGACTTCACATTCATATGGATTCTCACCTGAATGGATCCGTTTGTGCTTTGTCAAACTACCCTTCTCCGAAAATGTTTTCTTGCAGACTTCACATTCATATGGATTCTCACCTGAATGGATCCGTTTGTGCTTTGTCAAACTACCCTTCTCCGAAAATGTTTTCATGCAGACTTCACATTCATATGGATTCTCACCTGAATGGATCCGTTTGTGCTTTGTCAAACTACCCTTCTCCGAAAATGTTTTCATGCAGACTTCACATTCATATGGATTCTCACCTGAATGGACCCGTTTGTGCTTTGTCAAACTACCCTTCTCCGAAAATGTTTTCATGCAGACTTCACATTCATATGGATTCTCACCTGAATGGATCCGTTTGTGCTTTGTCAAACTACCCTTCTCCGAAAATGTTTTCTTGCAGACTTCACATTCATATGGATTCTCACCTGAATGGATCCGTTTGTGCTTTGTCAAACTACCCTTCTCCGAAAATGTTTTCATGCAGACTTCACATTCATATGGATTCTCACCTGAATGGATCCGTTTGTGCTTTGTCAAACTACCCTTCTCCGAAAATGTTTTCATGCAGACTTCACATTCATATGGATTCTCACCTGAATGGATCCGTTTGTGCTTTGTCAAACTACCCTTCTCCGAAAATGTTTTCATGCAGACTTCACATTCATATGGATTCTCACCTGAATGGACCCGTTTGTGCTTTGTCAAACTACCCTTCTCCGAAAATGTTTTCATGCAGACTTCACATTCATATGGATTCTCACCTGAATGGATCCGTTTGTGCTTTGTCAAACTACCCTTCTCCAAAAATGTTTTCATGCAGACTTCACATTCATATTTATTCTCACCTGAATGGACCCGTTTGTGCTTTGTCAAACTACCCTTCTCCGAAAATGTTTTCTTGCAGATTTCACATTCGTATGGTTTCTCACCTGAATGGATCCGTTTGTGCTTTGTCAAACTACCCTTCTCCGAAAATGTTTTCATGCAGACTTCACATTCATATGGATTCTCACCTGAATGGACCCGTTTGTGCTTTGTCAAACTACCCTTCTCCGAAAATGTTTTCATGCAGACTTCACATTCATATGGATTCTCACCTGAATGGACCCGTTTGTGCTTTGTCAAACTACCCTTCTCCGAAAATGTTTTCATGCAGACTTCACATTCATATGGATTCTCACCTGAATGGATCCGTTTGTGCTTTGTCAAACTACCCTTCTCCGAAAATGTTTTCATGCAGACTTCACATTCATATGGACTCTCACCTGAATGGACCCGTTTGTGCTTTGTCAAACTACCCTTCTCCGAAAATGTTTTCATGCAGACTTCACATTCATATGGATTCTCACCTGAATGGATCCGTTTGTGCTTTGTCAAACTACCCTTCTCCGAAAATGTTTTCATGCAGACTTCACATTCATATTTATTCTCACCTGAATGGACCCGTTTGTGCTTTGTCAAACTACCCTTCTCCGAAAATGTTTTCATGCAGACTTCACATTCATATGGATTCGCACCTGAATGGATCCGTTTGTGCTTTGTCAAACTACCCTTCTCCGAAAATGTTTTCATGCAGACTTCACATTCATATGGATTCTCACCTGAATGGATCCGTTTGTGCTTTGTCAAACTACCCTTCTCCGAAAATGTTTTCATGCAGACTTCACATTCATATGGATTCTCACCTGAATGGACCCGTTTGTGCTTTGTCAAACTACCCTTCTCCGAAAATGTTTTCATGCAGACTTCACATTCATATGGATTCTCACCTGAATGGACCCGTTTGTGCTTTGTCAAACTACCCTTCTCCGAAAATGTTTTCATGCAGACTTCACATTCATATTTATTCTCACCTGAATGGACCCGTTTGTGCTTTGTCAAACTACCCTTCTCCGAAAATGTTTTCATGCAGACTTCACATTCATATGGATTCGCACCTGAATGGATCCGTTTGTGCTTTGTCAAACTACCCTTCTCCGAAAATGTTTTCATGCAGACTTCACATTCATATGGATTCTCACCTGAATGGATCCGTTTGTGCTTTGTCAAACTACCCTTCTCCGAAAATGTTTTCATGCAGACTTCACATTCATATGGATTCTCACCTGAATGGACCCGTTTGTGCTTTGTCAAACTACCCTTCTCCGAAAATGTTTTCATGCAGACTTCACATTCATATGGATTCTCACCTGAATGGATCCGTTTGTGCTTTGTCAAACTACCCTTCTCCGAAAATGTTTTCTTGCAGACTTCACATTCATATGGATTCTCACCTGAATGGATCCGTTTGTGCTTTGTCAAACTACCCTTCTCCGAAAATGTTTTCATGCAGACTTCACATTCATATGGATTCTCACCTGAATGGATCCGTTTGTGCTTTGTCAAACTACCCTTCTCCGAAAATGTTTTCATGCAGACTTCACATTCATATGGATTCTCACCTGAATGGACCCGTTTGTGCTTTGTCAAACTACCCTTCTCCGAAAATGTTTTCATGCAGACTTCACATTCATATGGATTCTCACCTGAATGGACCCGTTTGTGCTTTGTCAAACTACCCTTCTCCGAAAATGTTTTCATGCAGACTTCACATTCATATGGATTCTCACCTGAATGGACCCGTTTGTGCTTTGTCAAACTACCCTTCTCCGAAAATGTTTTCATGCAGACTTCACATTCATATGGATTCTCACCTGAATGGACCCGTTTGTGCTTTGTCAAACTACCCTTCTCCGAAAATGTTTTCATGCAGACTTCACATTCATATGGATTCTCACCTGAATGGACCCGTTTGTGCTTTGTCAAACTACCCTTCTCCGAAAATGTTTTCATGCAGACTTCACATTCATATGGATTCTCACCTGAATGGATCCGTTTGTGCTTTGTCAAACTACCCTTCTCCGAAAATGTTTTCATGCAGACTTCACATTCATATGGATTCTCACCTGAATGGATCCGTTTGTGCTTTGTCAAACTACCCTTCTCCGAAAATGTTTTCATGCAGACTTCACATTCATATGGATTCTCACCTGAATGGACCTGTTTGTGCTTTGTCAAACTACCCTTCTCCGAAAATGTTTTCATGCAGACTTCACATTCATATGGATTCTCACCTGAATGGATCCGTTTGTGCTTTGTCAAACTAACCTTCTCCGAAAATGTTTTCATGCAGACTTCACATTCATATGGATTCTCACCTGAATGGATCCGTTTGTGCTTTGTCAAACTACCCTTCTCCGAAAATGTTTTCATGCAGACTTCACATTCATATGGATTCTCACCTGAATGGACCCGTTTGTGCTTTGTCAAACTACCCTTCTCCGAAAATGTTTTCATGCAGACTTCACATTCATATGGATTCTCACCTGAATGGATCCGTTTGTGCTTTGTCAAACTACCCTTCTCCGAAAATGTTTTCTTGCAGACTTCACATTCATATGGATTCTCACCTGAATGGATCCGTTTGTGCTTTGTCAAACTACCCTTCTCCGAAAATGTTTTCATGCAGACTTCACATTCATATGGATTCTCACCTGAATGGACCCGTTTGTGCTTTGTCAAACTACCCTTCTCCGAAAATGTTTTCTTGCAGACTTCACATTCATATGGATTCTCACCTGAATGGATCCGTTTGTGCTTTGTCAAACTACCCTTCTCCGAAAATGTTTTCATGCAGACTTCACATTCATATGGATTCTCACCTGAATGGACCCGTTTGTGCTTTGTCAAACTACCCTTCTCCGAAAATGTTTTCATGCAGACTTCACATTCATATGGATTCTCACCTGAATGGATCCGTTTGTGCTTTGTCAAACTACCCTTCTCCAAAAATGTTTTCATGCAGACTTCACATTCATATTTATTCTCACCTGAATGGACCCGTTTGTGCTTTGTCAAACTACCCTTCTCCGAAAATGTTTTCTTGCAGATTTCACATTCGTATGGTTTCTCACCTGAATGGATCCGTTTGTGCTTTGTCAAACTACCCTTCTCCGAAAATGTTTTCATGCAGACTTCACATTCATATGGATTCTCACCTGAATGGACCCGTTTGTGCTTTGTCAAACTACCCTTCTCCGAAAATGTTTTCATGCAGACTTCACATTCATATGGATTCTCACCTGAATGGACCCGTTTGTGCTTTGTCAAACTACCCTTCTCCGAAAATGTTTTCATGCAGACTTCACATTCATATGGATTCTCACCTGAATGGATCCGTTTGTGCTTTGTCAAACTACCCTTCTCCGAAAATGTTTTCATGCAGACTTCACATTCATATGGATTCTCACCTGAATGGACCCGTTTGTGCTTTGTCAAACTACCCTTCTCCGAAAATGTTTTCATGCAGACTTCACATTCATATGGATTCGCACCTGAATGGATCCGTTTGTGCTTTGTCAAACTACCCTTCTCCGAAAATGTTTTCATGCAGACTTCACATTCATATGGATTCTCACCTGAATGGATCCGTTTGTGCTTTGTCAAACTACCCTTCTCCGAAAATGTTTTCATGCAGACTTCACATTCATATGGATTCTCACCTGAATGGACCCGTTTGTGCTTTGTCAAACTACCCTTCTCCGAAAATGTTTTCATGCAGACTTCACATTCATATGGATTCTCACCTGAATGGATCCGTTTGTGCTTTGTCAAACTACCCTTCTCCGAAAATGTTTTCTTGCAGACTTCACATTCATATGGATTCTCACCTGAATGGATCCGTTTGTGCTTTGTCAAACTACCCTTCTCCGAAAATGTTTTCATGCAGACTTCACATTCATATGGATTCTCACCTGAATGGATCCGTTTGTGCTTTGTCAAACTACCCTTCTCCGAAAATGTTTTCATGCAGACTTCACATTCATATGGATTCTCACCTGAATGGACCCGTTTGTGCTTTGTCAAACTACCCTTCTCCGAAAATGTTTTCATGCATACTTCACATTCATATGGATTCTCACCTGAATGGACCCGTTTGTGCTTTGTCAAACTACCCTTCTCAGAAAATGTTTTTATGCAGACTTCACATTCATATGGATTCTCACCTGAATGGACCCGTTTGTGCTTTGTCAAACTACCCTTCTCCGAAAATGTTTTCATGCAGACTTCACATTCATATGGATTCTCACCTGAATGGACCCGTTTGTGCTTTGTCAAACTACCCTTCTCCGAAAATGTTTTCATGCAGACTTCACATTCATATGGATTCTCACCTGAATGGACCCGTTTGTGCTTTGTCAAACTACCCTTCTCCGAAAATGTTTTCATGCAGACTTCACATTCATATGGATTCTCACCTGAATGGATCCGTTTGTGCTTTGTCAAACTACCCTTCTCCGAAAATGTTTTCATGCAGACTTCACATTCATATGGATTCTCACCTGAATGGATCCGTTTGTGCTTTGTCAAACTACCCTTCTCCGAAAATGTTTTCATGCAGACTTCACATTCATATGGATTCTCACCTGAATGGACCTGTTTGTGCTTTGTCAAACTACCCTTCTCCGAAAATGTTTTCATGCAGACTTCACATTCATATGGATTCTCACCTGAATGGATCCGTTTGTGCTTTGTCAAACTACCCTTCTCCGAAAATGTTTTCATGCAGACTTCACATTCATATGGATTCTCACCTGAATGGATCCGTTTGTGCTTTGTCAAACTACCCTTCTCCGAAAATGTTTTCATGCAGACTTCACATTCATATGGATTCTCACCTGAATGGACCCGTTTGTGCTTTGTCAAACTACCCTTCTCCGAAAATGTTTTCATGCAGACTTCACATTCATATGGATTCTCACCTGAATGGATCCGTTTGTGCTTTGTCAAACTACCCTTCTCCGAAAATGTTTTCTTGCAGACTTCACATTCATATGGATTCTCACCTGAATGGATCCGTTTGTGCTTTGTCAAACTACCCTTCTCCGAAAATGTTTTCATGCAGACTTCACATTCATATGGATTCTCACCTGAATGGACCCGTTTGTGCTTTGTCAAACTACCCTTCTCCGAAAATGTTTTCTTGCAGACTTCACATTCATATGGTTTTTCACCAGTATGCGTTCGTATGTGTCTGCGCAAGTCCCAAAGGTTCAAAAAGGCCTTGTTACAAATTTCACATGTAAAAGGTTTCTCACCTGAATGGAAGAGTCCATGTTTTGTTAAGTTACTCTTCTGCGGAAAGGTTTTTTTGCACACTTGGCACTCAAACGGTTTCTTACCACTATTTACTCGCATGTGCACTTCTAATTTGTAGTTATGTGCAAATATTTTGCGCGGCTTTATTTCAGGGTGGAGTCCTTGACGTGTGGTCAGTTGTCGTTTCACTTTAAAACGTCTTGCACACTGGTCGCATGAATGACCTTTTACCACTGAATTTTCGGTGCGATTCTTCCCTCTTAATATACTATTCGAAGAATCTGCCTTTGATTTTGTTGTTTGAGTTAAAAAATGGCTTTGCCCAATTCCTATTCGTTCCTTTTTGTTAAAGTTTGAAAGTTCATTTTTAAACATTTTCTCTTCGGTGTGTGTTTTCGGATACTGTGCTTTGGGGAGTTTTTGTGGATTAGGCTTTTCACTTTGCAGGGATACAGATGGTATTATCACGGGATCTCCAATAAGGCTTTTGATTTTCTGCAAACTTTTGGAACAATGAGATTGTGAAGAGATTTCTGACGAAGAAAGGCGATGACTTGCTAAGTTTTCAATGGCCTGCTCAGAAAATTCTTTCCCTTCACTTCGATCTTGATGTTCTATGTAATCAAAAGGAAGCATCGACCTAACTGAGCCCTGTGCATCAGGCATTCGTCTTCGACCTCTTTCAATATCCGGAGTTGTCATTTCTGGTTCCATTACGTGCTCTAAAATTCCACTGCTTGTCTCCAGTTGAGGGTGTTTGTTGTGTTCACTGCCTTTGTTCTTAATAACCCGGTGTGCCGACGAATGGTGTAATTTCGGATTGAGACGTAGATCTGTAGAAAATCTTTCTCCGACAGAGCCCTTGTCCATCTTCAAACCTTTCTCTCTTTTTGGTCTATCCGTATTTCCGGCCCGAATCCAATTCACCGTTGCACAAGCTGTTTCGGTCTTTCTTTTTTCGGGCGTTGATGAATTCTGATCACCAAATGATGTCGTTGCTTGAACATGCGTTAAACGTAAATCCTCTGGATTCGAATCCTCCCGATCTAAATTCATGTTGAATACTTTGATAGGTTTTCGAATAAAAATCTAATAGAATCCAATTAGATAAAAGTAAACTTTTGTGACTAAAAAGGTATGGAATTTTTGTACTGCTAAAGAGAAAGTGATTCTCAGAACGAGAAAATTCGGGAACCGTAATCAAGTGAGTATCAACAAACTATTCGACACCTTTATAAAAGAATAATGTTTACTTTTTACTTCACTTGTATTCATTATAATTTGAGCCGACCAACCGGTATAGTGGTTAAGGTGTTAGCCTCTAGATGGGAAGGTTCCTGGTTCGAATCCGGGTTCGGGCATGGATGTTTGTAAGCGTATGGTGTAGAGGCGGCTGGTGCACCTTAAATCTGTCGTGGCCGAAAGTCCTCACGTTGGGTTGGCGTGGAAGTTTGGAGAGTGGGGTGAAAGCTCAGGGGTTGCTTCGTCATCTGACCGTGGTTCAAAATTACGAGGTGTTGTCCTAGGTTCTTTCCCTTAAGGGACTGATCACGGACCGTCGTCAATAGCCCGTTGTGTTGCTCTAGTACGACGTTAACTAAAATTACCAATTACCATCATTATAATTTGAAAGAAGTATTCTATAATAATGAAAAGTATGACATTGATATGATACACTTAGGCTGAAAACTAACACCAACCAATTTTTTGTTCAGCTGTTTGAGAACAAAAATATTTCGAGTTTAAAGCAGAAACGAACTATATATACTTCGTACAATGGACGATGTAACTTTGGAGTATGTTAAAAATAAACGTATTTATAAGGTCGTTATATTTGGTAAGAAAATTTAAAAGTAACGTCCAATCTTTGATCACGTGAAAAACAAAATTGGATCACTGTTCGAAGCACAAACAGATCGGAATTTGTTTAAACTAGTGAATTTGCTTGACCTTGTCATCAGACCGTGGTTCAAAATTACGTGGTGTTTTCCCTTAGGGGATTGATCCCGGACCGTCGTCAATACCCATTGTGCTGCTCTAGTACGATATTAATTAAAATTACCAACTACCGTTATCGGATCTTTTTCTTCGGGTATGGATTCCGGACCGTCGTCAATAGACAGTTGTGCTGCTCTAGTACGACATTAATTAAAATTACCAACTACCGTTATCGGATTTTTTTCTTCGGGTTTGGATCCCGGACCGTCGTCGATAGACAGTTGTGCTGCTCTAGTACGACATTAATTAAATTACCAACTACCGTTATCGGATCTTTTTCTTCGGGTTTGGATCCAGGACCGTCGTCAATAGACCGTTGTGCTGCTCTAGTACGACATTAATAAAAATTACCAATTACCATTACCGGATCTTTTTCTTCGGGTTTCGATCCCGGACCGTCGTCAGTAGACCGTTGTGCTGCAAGTACGACATTAATTAAAATTACCAACTACCGTTATCGGATCTTTTTCTTCGGGTTTGGATCCCGGACCTTCGTCGATAGACAGTTGTGCTGCTCTAGTACGACATTAATTAAAATTACCAACTACCATTATCGGATCTTTTTCTTCCGGTTTCGATCCCGGACCGTCGTCAGTAGACCGTTGTGCTGCTAGTACGACATTAATTAAAATTACCAACTACCGTTATCGGATCTTTTTCTTTGGGTTTGGATTCCGGACCGTCGTCAATAGACAGTTGTGCTGCTCTAGTACGAAATTAATTAAAATTACCAACTACCGTTATCGGATCTTTTTCTTCGGGTTTGGATTCCGGACCGTATTCAATAGACCGTTGCGCTGCTCTAGTACAACATTAATTAAAATTACCAACTACCGTTATCGGATCTTTTTCTTCGGGTTTGGATTCCGGACCGTCGTCAATAGACAGTTGTGCTGCTCTAGTACGACATTAATTAAAATTACCAACTACCGTTATCGGATCTTTTTCTTCGGGTTTGGAAGTCGGACCGTCATCAGTAGACCGTTGTACTGCTCTAGTACCACGCTAATTAACATTACCTTACCTTACTCGAAACGTCAACAATACTTGGTATGAAAATTTAAAAGTATCGTCAAATCTTTGATCACGTCAAAAACAAAATTTGATTACTGTTCGATAATGGTAATGGTAATGGTAATTTTTAGTTAACGTCGTACTAGAGCAACACAACGGGCTATTGAATCAGACCCTTAAGGGAAAGACTCGAGGACAACACCTCGTAATTTTTAACCACGGTCAGATGACGAGGATCACTGTTCGAAGCACAAACAGATCGGAATTTGTTTAAACTCGTGAATTTGCTTGACCTTGTCATCTGACCGTGGTTCAAAATTACGTGGTGTTTTCCCTTAGGGAATTGATCCCGGACCGTCGTCAATACCCATTGTGCTGCTCTAGTACGACATTAATTAAAATTACCTACTACCGTTATCGGATCTTTTTCTTCGGGTTTGGATCCCGGACCGTCGTCAAGAGACCGTTGTGCTGCTCTAGTACGACATTAATTAAAATTACCAACTACCGTTATCGTATCTTTTTCTTCGGGTTTGGATTCCGGACCGTCGTCAATAGACAGTTGCGCTGCTCTAGTACGACATTAATTAAAATTACATACTACCGTTATCGGATCTTTTTCTTCGGGTTTGTATTCCGGACCGTCGTCAATAGACAGTTGCGCTGCTCTAGTACGACATTAATTAAAATTACCAACTACCGTTATCGGATCTTTTTCTTCGGGTTTGTATTCCGGACCGTCGTCAATAGACAGTTGCGCTGCTCTAGTACGACATTAATTAAAATTACCAACTACCGTTATCGGATCTTTTTCTTCGGGTTTGTATTCCGGACCGTCGTCAATAGACAGTTGCGCTGCTCTAGTACGACATTAATTAAAATTACCTACTACCGTTATCGGATCTTTTTCTTCGGGTTTGGATCCCGGACCGTCGTCAATAGACCGTTGTGCTGCTAGTACGACATTAATTAAAATTACCAACTACCGTTATCGGATCTTGTTCTTCGGGTTTGGATCCCGGACCGTCGTTAATAGACCGTTGTGCTGCTCTAGAACGACATTAATTAAAATTACCAACTACCGTTATCGGATCTTTTTCTTCGGGTTTGGATCCCGGACCGTCATCAGTAGACCGTTGTACTGCTCTAGTACCACGCTAATTAAAATTACCTTACCTTACCCGAAACGTCAACAATATCCCATTGTGTTACTCCGGTTTGACGTAAATTAACTACCCCCTACTTTCTCGTTATCTAAAAACATTAGTACTTATTTAAAAACACTGATTTTTCCGAAGAAATATGATTCAATTACTCAAGAAATATGATTTATTTCGGGAGTGGATTTGTTGTTAATTATTGTCTCACTGGAGCGACACAACTGTTTGTTAACGACGTTTCTGGACCAATTCCCCAAAAGGGAAGATCCGAGGACAACGCCTCGTAGTTTTGAACCGCAGTGAGATGACGAGGTCAACATCTGAGCTGGCATCCCACACTCCAAACTTCCACTCTCACCCAACGTGTGGACTTTCGGCGGCGTCAGATTTAGGGTGCACCAGCCGCCTCTACACCATACGCTTACAAATATCCATGTACTGATCTGGATTCGATCCAGGATCGATTCCGATCTATCAGCTAACACCTTAACCACCAGACCGGTTGTTCGGCCCATATAGTCTACACTGTAAAAATTATCCGTTTTTTTACGGACTTTTCCCGTATATTTGACGGTTTAAAGCTGTTTTGTTGACAAAACGGTTTTTTACCGTTTTTCACTCCAGCCATATACGGTTTAAAACCGTCAGTTCAAATTCTAGTTCTCGTCATTACGGTATTGCTTTGCGTACGATAACTTTGCCTTTTCTTAAACCATTTTAAGATTATTTTCTACACTTGATCTTATTTTTCAGCAATTATTTTATGGTTTTGAACATCATGTAAATAAAAGTGCGATTCGACTTTTATTTAAGCTTTTCGTTATTCATCCGTTGGCAACCAGGTCGTATGTTGTTTGGGCGCCATTTTTGATCGACGAGTGCTCAAATAGTTTCAACTCTAATTATCAGGTGAGCTTTTATTTACTTTTCATGCTCCTTTTGTCAGTTTTTAGAAATTAGATTCTTACCGTAATGTATGTGTTTAAATGTGAACTCTGTAATTTCAAAACAAAATTAATCAATACCTATGTTGTCCTCTGGAGTTTGCATCGAAATGTTCACGGAGTAACATTCTCTTGTGTTGCTCAATCTTGCCATCTCTGTTTTAAAAACTACAGGTTGTCCTAAAAGTTCCCGTACTCCAACTTTGAAAATAATTATTGCCAGTGTTTATTTTATTTATTTTTAATTTTTAATTATTGAATTTTATCGGCTCTTTAATTTTTATCTTTTTCTTTTCTTTGCACTCAAGTTGTTCGATAATAAAGTTCCACGTCATTTTGTTCTTCATTGCAAGATGAATTTATCACGCATTCAGAGAATTGTGCTATTTTAAACTTATTTTGAATGCAAATAATTTTAGCGACATAAATATCCAAGTGATGCAATACCGAGTAAATATGGATCATTTTGAAATTAAATAGAAATTTGACAGTCAAAACTTTTTGAAAAATAAAATTAAAGTTTTAGAATTTATTTAGTATTTATGTCATGTTAGGGCAATGAAGTTGTGCAACTGAAACAGGTCAAGACAATATTTTATGCAAATTAAAGCCAATTTTTTATTTCCTTAAAACGTGGAGGTGACGAGATGTTTCAGTTTCATCCAACACAATGTAATATCTTCAGGTATTTAATCAAAAATGTACTATTCATGAGTATTCATTGTCATTGTTGTTTTAAAATGGCCATAACCTCATCTTGAACTGTTGCTTCACATTCTTCATAGGAAACAAATTTGTTTTTAGTGTCATGTCATCTTGACATGAAGCGGATCTGGTAAGAAGCTTCAAAACATTTAGTGACATTTGCCACATAATAGCAAACACTCTTTCTACCAAATACTTTGACAATTATATATTCATTAAATGCATTTGAGTCGAGTCGCAAAGATTCAGACAATGAGCAGAATGGCAGAACATAAAGTTTTTCACTTTTCAATTTATCTATGTAATGTGATTTGGTCATGTGAATATCTGAAATGATCACGTTGTATCTCCCAAAATCAACATGTATCAGTATCTCATCTGTTCAAAGGTTATCTTTAGGTTGAAAATTGACCTGTATTGATGGGACTATATTGCAAACATGCTTCATGAAGCAAGGAAGCATATCATTAAATTTATTAACTAGCGCTTTGACTTCTATTTCAACTTTTGATTTAACCACTTTCTTAGCAAACTTTTTTTTTATTTATTTAACTGTAAACTTCTTTCCTCTTTCATTGCTCAACACATGTAATCACAATTTCAAAATAATTTGTCTCTACATGTTTGTGAATGCACTTCTTTCCAGACATTCTTCTTCACTTTTTACTACACCCTGACAGCAGAGATTTAACCATCTGATCTAAATCATTGTAACTAAGAACTTCACTCTGTTTGGTGGAATATTAATTTATTTTTTCTTCAAACAAGATTTTCTTGTCTTTTCAACCCATTTTTTTGCTGAGCCCTCTTATGTCGGCAAGTACTGAAATACCTTTTATTTGTCCTTCTATTATATTTATCCTGCTCCTTCCTTTTAAATTCATCATACAGTTCTGGATCATTTTTAATTCTATTTCTTTTTTGTTAAGACTCCTTCCGGACTTTCCTAAATTTGATTATATCAGATTTCTTAGACATGGTACCAACTAGGCCAGATTGACATGATACCAACTGGTACCATTGCAGAAACAACAAAGATAATTTCAGTCATGAGGATATCTAAATTATCTCCCAACTCAATGCCATATCTCTCTATATTAAAAAAAAGCTACCGCCGCCGCCGCAGGATTGAAAAATGTGTTGTTAAGCTCGATTCTTAGACGGTTTCTCGAGATAGTACTCATCGGAAAAAAATGAAATTAACATGCTTTGTTTTTCACCGTATTCCTTGGATAATTATAAAGTTTTTTTCCGATGCGGCTATTAGTTTAGGTTTTATTAAGTGTTAAAGTTGAAGAAGTGAAATTTCTTCCGCGAGTGAGCAAAACACATTCAAATTTTCAGTCTTCAGTCGTGAGTTTTTTTTAAGAGTACTTCTCAACGTAAATTTTTGCAGCTCGTCAACTTTTTTTTTAAATTTCAATTTGGGGTTGGCGAGCGTAAGCGAGCAGGGAGCGGAGCCCCCTAGTTTTTAAAGAAAAATTAAAAGATTTTATCATCATACATAGTCAGACCCAAAGTTACAAGTGTTCAAACATTGTAAATCAAATAAAGCTGGTAGGCCTTATTCTACAGGTTCAAATCAGAACCAATTGGCAGGTTAAATCAGTACTGGTTAGAGAAAAAGCAATTGGACTGCTTATTTGTTTACCCAAGATTGTTCTTACTTTAATAAATAATTATTTATAATCACTATTTTACCATATCATTGTACAAATTCTTGATAAGAAATATTTGTTCACCTCCATGGATGACTGTCACCTCCATGTTGGAACTTAACTATGGAGGTGAAATTTCAATGGTTGGACCACATTTATGCCTAACCTAAAACAATCCCAGCCATGTGCTTTGATTTCCAGATTATTTTGTACATTTTCTAACTATATGTTGAAAAAAGTTCAGCAATAAATGAAAATATATTAAGTTAAAAAATGCCATGGTAGTGACATTGTTAAAAGAACTCGCAAGTTTTCTTAGTACAAATATAAGAAACAGACAAAGTTTTTTTTTTCCTAATGGCGGGCACATTTGACCGAAGTCATTGGTCACTACAAGGCCGGAAGTGATGGTCACTTGTGAAGGAGCACCCAGTGGGAGGGCCATCATTCCCCCTAACAATTACTTCGTAATTTTGAACCATGTTCAGATGACGAAGCAACACCTGAGCTGGTATACGCTTACAAACATCCATGCCCGAACCCGGATTCGAACTAGGGACCTTCCGATCCAGAGGCTAACACCTTAACCACTATACCGGTTGGTCGGCAGAAACAGACAAAGTAATACTTACTATTGAGTCCAAGATATCTTACAGTAAAGATGGCTCATTAGAGCTTCTTTTAATTACACTTTCAGACATGTACTGCCTTCTAGTAGACTTTTTTAAAGGTTATTTTTCCTTTAAAAAAGTCTCTAAAGTTAATTTAGTTTTTATACAGAGCTGACAAAAATAGTAAGGACAAAATAATTTACTGATTTTTCAACATTAAATTTAATAAAAAAATATAATAATTTCTGGTGCAATGAGAAATGAAAACTATTAACAATGAAACTATTGATATTAAATACAGCTATTAAATAAAGGAATTTTTATACTTTTTAAGTTTCAACTATATTTCTTAACCTAGAAACAGGGTTAGGAACAGCCACGGAGGTGATATTTTCCATGTTTAATTCACTTTTTTAAGTATAAATGTGCGAATATTTATTCACTTGAAGATATCTGATGAAAATATACCTAAATTAAGATCTATTACTATTGTACAAAAATCAATTGACACATGAAATTCATAAAAAAAAAATACATGTGACTCAAATTTCCACTTAATTTCAGAATGTACAGTATATCAACTTATTCAACAATTTTTGGAATATTAGAACTGCATGAACAAGACTCTTGGTTCCAACAAGACGTTGTAACCTGCCATACAAGTTATGACACCATGGGCATGCTTCAAGATCTTTTTGGCGATCGACTCATCTCAAGAAACCATTGGCCACCTCGTTCCGTGATCTGCACATTCCTGACTTTTTTTCTGTGGGGATATTTAAAGAACAAAGTTTATGAAGATAATCACCAAACAATAAGTGATCTGAAAATTGCCATTATTCAAAGGATACAAGAAGTCACTCCCAGCATTTTGAAAGGTGTTTCTAAAAATATGTGTAAACTGCTTCAGCTTCGCCTCCCAAGAAAATTGCAGAAATTTTAAACATTTACTATAAATGTAAGTCCAAATATTTTTCGTTTATAAGTGCTTTTCACCATTAACATAAAAATATTTCTCTCTATATTAAAAAAAGTTGCCGCCGCCGCAGAATTGAAATTTTTGTTGTTTAGCTCCATTCTTAGACGGTTTCCCGAGAAAGTACTGATCGGAAAAATATGAAATTAACATGCTTTGTTCTTCATCGTATTCCCTCGTTAATTATTAAGATTTTTTTCCGATGCGGCTATTAGTTTAGGTTTTATTAAGTGTTAAATTTGAAGAAGTGAAATTTCTTCCGCGAGTGAGCAAAACACATTCAAAATTTCAGTCTTTAGTCGTGAGTTTTTTTTTAAGAGTACCTCTCAACGTAAATTTTTGCAGCTCGTCGAGTTTTTTTTGAAATTTAAATGTGGTTCTTGATAATATTTTTTTGAAATTCGGGAAAAATCGGGACATTTTTGTTACTTTTTTTTAAAACTGCCGTATTTATATCTAATTACTATTAGTTTTTAATTTTTAAAATATCGCAGTATACCTCAGAATATACTCTTTCTTACGGTACTATTATTTTTGAAATCGGTTAATAATTAAATTGGATGCGATCAAAAGTTCGTGATACAAAATTCGGAATCTTCGGATATTTTCGCTACGTTTTGTTAAAACCGTTATGTCTACGGCAAAAACCATTATTTTTTAAATTTGAGAACATCACTGAATACACTACATTACACTCTTTCTTATGGTACAATTATTTTTCAAATTGGTTAATAAACAAAATCGATGCAATTAAAAGTAGGTCATACAATTTTCGGAACTTTCAGATCGTAACTTCCGATACAAAACTAAAATGGTCATATCTATATAGTATTACTGTTAGTTTTTAATTTTAAAAATATTACAGTATACCTCACAATGTACTCTTTCTTACGGTACAATTATTTTTAAAATTGGTTCATAAATAAATTCGGTGCAATCAAAAGTTGGTGACACAAATTTCGTATTTTTCAGTTCGCATAGCTGGTTCCGCAAACAGCAGTGGGTTGCATTTTCTACTATCGGGTTTGCCAGATATCAAATTTATCGTAGCAACAATTGCCATAAAAACGATTTCTTTTTATTTGGCGAGGAAAAAGGCTCGCTTTTTTCCCTCTGTTCTCAAGACAGTTTACCGACAAAGTACAATCGTAAAGTTTTGATATTAACACTGTTTACTTAAAATTGTACAGGGAACAAGATACAGAAGATTTTTTACTGATGCGGCTATTAGTTTAGGGTGCATTAAGTGTTAAAGCAAAAAAAAGTGAAATCAATTGCGAAAGAAGTATTGGTTTGAGAAAGCAAACCAAACGGGATTGCGTAGCAATCCCCGGGGTCGGCGAGCGTAAGCGAGCAGGGCGCGAAGCCCTCGCTGTGACGTCATGTACCGGAAAGTGAAATCAGCATAATACGAATTATTCAGATAGTTTCACTCTGTGAAAGGAATGTTGGTTTGCGAAGCAAACCAAATGACATCTGTGAAAGGAGTGTTGGTTTGCGAAGCAAACCAAATGGGATTGCGCAGCAATCCCCGGGGGTTGGCGAGCATAAGCGAGCAGGGGGCGGAGCCCCCTAGTGTTTTAAAGTTTGTTGATTTTGTATAGTAAATTCACGAATCGTCAGTACAGGAACTTTTAGGACACCCTGTACAATTCATGTTTTTCAAGATCATAAATTTGTCAAAGAAATGTGAAGAATTGAAGGCACAATTGTAAATTGCAGTTTAAGTACATGCGAGAACATTACTTTAAATGATTTGTCGCAGTTAATTTTTCACATGACATTTATAAAAAAAAGGGTTGGGTGCTATAGTGTTTGATTGTATTTTTTAAATTAGCTTTAACCCTTAACTGCTGTGTCACAAACCGTCTCGTAACTAGTGTGGAGGGGTCTCAGACCGCGCTCACTAAAGTGTGTATAAAGTTAATTAATATATATTAATGAAAGATTCTTTAGATAATTATTATTTATACATTTCAAATTTAGATAATTCAATTCTTAACATGAAATATATTTTATATTACTATACAAGTAAAGTAGATGCCATGTCTCTTCAGGCTCAGCTTTCGGAACTAATTTTGCAGGACATTTCAACCCTGGAAACTAAAACTATGTTGTGGTTTGGTGTTTTAATGGCACGATTAGGTCCCCCCCCCCCGCCCCAGCATTCCATTTGAAGTTATTTTTTCCGTAGAAATATTCTTGTGAAGACGCATTTTAAATGTCTTCATCTGCATAAATTTCCGAATCCGTTTCATGTTTGCTTTCAATAGTATCCGAAATTTCACTGTCCCAGTACTTTATTTCCGACCAACTATCAACAATATCCTGAATTTCTTTTTGTGCTAGATACAGAGGTAGTTTCTTAGTAAAGTTTGTTACTATTTTATACTCAGCTGAAATTCCATACTCAAACTTAGACTATTTCATTCAGCAAGAACAGTAACGCAAATGCTGTGAAGGGTCTAAGAGACCGTGCGGGAAATGCAAATAGTGTGAAATACGAAATAGTTGGGACAGCCAAACCAGTTTTGGAATGTGGCTTCTCTTGGACGTAGTAGGAAGGTACTGAATAGGACATTAACCAATATTCACTTTGAGAGGTGGAAACGACCCATGACAGCAGTTAAAGGTTAAATAATCTTGTTAAACTTTGAATAAAGCAAAATTACTAAAGAATTTTTCTCTGTCCAATTTGTATTTTACAGGTGTTTTCTAAGGATGAATCCTGATAAAGGATCCAAAGCCTCCAAAAAAAGAAATCCATGAATCAAAAAGTTTTGACCTTATAAAATAAACTTATGGACTTTGAATGGTGTTGAACATTTTATTGAATAGATATGAAAATATTAGGTATCTTGATTCTGTTAAATGCATCAAAGTTATTGTATTGTAATCGTGGTTTGATTTAAAAAATTTTAAATCAATGAACCCTGATTATATTTGTATTTCTGTGTATTGTATATTTTTGCCTGCTCATTTTGTATTACTTAAATTATATGCAACAAACAAATGTACCTCACAAAACATTATGTAATTATCGTGTTCACCACTGCACAGTGTATAATGTAACTATATTTAAAGGTGTTTTGCTATTTAATAAAAGTTATCAAGGTTTCTTAAATGAAAAGCTCCAGAGTTCTATATTTTGAAAATTTATCACTGTTGACATTATAAGAAATATATTTATTTTTTCATTTATACAGACTTTTTTCTACATGTTTATATAGTTTGTTACTTAATAAGTATCCTCAACATACATATTGAAATGATTTACTTTAATTTTTATTATTCTGTATAATTGAATAATATTCTAGCATAATTTAGTTAGACTATTTTATTTAAATGTTTGAACATTATTGAAATAACAAAAGTAATAAACATTATACAGTGAAACCTGTCTATAACCATTCTGTAGGGACCTAAATAAAATATTGTTATAGACAGTATCGTTACACACAGATTTCACTGTATATTGACAGTATTATGAATAAAAGGAACTGTGTACGGCACAGAATTTTCTTTAATTTATTTGCTCTGCAATAGTTCTATACTATTTTAAAAGATGACTTTACCATTTTATCTACACTTCGAAACTAAATTTCAGAGAAAACCCATTATTTTGTGCGTAAAACTGTTTCAACTGTATAGCTGATATTTACATTTTTACACAATTTGGAAACCTTATACTATTTAGTGTAATTGCATTATTTTGTGGTAAAACCATATTCACTGCATAATTACAGCATATTTTTTATGGCAACTGGTTTTAACTTCAATTCCATATGGTTTTGTAAACAGTTATAAACTAAAAACTACAGTAAACTTGTTCTTGACTAGTTAAAAATAGTTCCGATTGCGAAATTATACTGTATTTTTTATGGTAACTGGTTGTAACTTTCACCGATTAAATACTTTTATGTGAACAGGTGAAAACTGAAACATACAGAGAAAACTAGATCTCATGGTAAAAAACAGTTGCGACTACATATTTACTTCATAACTTTTACGGGAAAAATGTGATATCATATGGCAAAATACCGTTGTGAAAACGGTTTTATTTAGTAACTTTTACGGGGGAAACTTGATCTCATATGGGGAAAACCGTCGAGAATACGGTTTTACTTCGTAACTTTTACGGGGGAAACTTGATCTCATATGAGAAAAACCGTCGAGAATACGGTTTTATTTCGTAACTTTTACGGGAAAAACTGGATCTCATGTGGGAAAAAACCGTTGTGAATACGGTTTTAATTCGTAACTTTTACGGGGAAAACTTGTTCTCGTGTGGTAAAAAACCGTTATTTCTACGGATTAACTTCGTAATTTTTACGGTTTTGCACAACCAACCCAGCTGCCAGTTTAAAACCGTAAATTTTACGGGATTTTTTTTACAGTGTAGGAGGAGGAACAAGATTTACACATTTTGAGTAGAGACATTTGAGAAAAGCGATGAGATCAGGTAGTTATTTCAATTAACGTCGTACTGGACCAACCCAAGGGCTATTGGTGACGGTCCGGGATCAACTATCGAAGAGAAGGATCGAGGACAACACCAAATATTTTTTACCTTACCATACTTCCACACCACGCCAACTGGAAGACATTTGAGGTCACGAGATTTAACCTGTCCCAACACCATCTTAAAAGTCGGTATTTGATTGAATCGAATTTCAAGCTTGCAATCAACCGGTTGCTAATTCGGGACCGCGTTAGCCCGGTTGGAAGAGTAACGGATTAATACTCTGAGGGTTACGAATTCGAATCCAAACAAAGACCGTATTTTATAAAGAGGGCTGGTGCAATTTAAATCTATCGTGGCCTCAAATGTTCTGCCATCTCAGGTGTGACCTCGTCATCTGACCGTGGTACAAAATTACGCGTGTTGTCCTTGATTCTTTCCCTTCGGGTTTGATCCCAGAACGTCGCCAATACCCCTTTGTGTTGCTCAAGTGCTACGTTAATTAAATATATTTACACTGCTGGCCACCGTAAATGCAACACCCTGAAGGAAGCATGCAAATAATATGAAATTTACAACATGCATTAGCGGAGGTGAGATATGCAAATGATTAGAATTTCAGCACAAACGCACATCACGCGCGCCTGTGGCGCCACTTCAAAGCGCTGTTTAAGGCTTGGAGAGTACGACGATTTCAAGTTCGGCAATTGTGTTTTTCTTGTGTTTTTTTTTCAAAAAAACGATCAATTATGCCTCGTTGAAAACAGCGATCATCTTTTGATCAATTATACGAGTTCGACAGAGGAAGGATAGTGGCCTACCGAGATTGTGGATTATCTTTCAGGAAAATCGGTAGTCGTGTTGGACGTAACCAAACAACTGTAATGCGGATATGTGATCGCTGGATGCTGGAGGGTACGACGGACCAACGTGTTCGATCTCATCCACCTCAGTGCACCACTTCACGTGATGACAGGCAAATTGTGCGTATGGCAGTGACTGATCGCTCAGCCACATCACGAACCATAGCACAGCACATTCAGTCTGTAACGCATCATCCAGTGTCTTCGCGTACCATTCGACGCCGTTTACAGCAGAGTGGTCTGTCCGCAAGACGTCCATTCCTTCGTCTACCCTTGACGCAGAACCACAGACGTCTCCGCCTCCGATGGTGCGATGAAAGAAGGATGTGGACGGCAGAATGGAATGAAATTGTCTTTACTGACGAGTCACGCTTCTGTCTGCAACACCACGATGGTCGGATTCGAGTCTGGAGACACCGTGGAGAGAGGATGCTGAACAGCTGCGTTATCCACCGCCACACTGGTCCTGCACCGGGTATCACTCTTGCACTCCTCTAGTACGCATTGCCGGTACTTTAAACAGCAATCACTACATCTCCGAGGTGTTGGAGCCAGCTGTCCTTCCTTACCTTCAGGGCTTACCCACAGCCATATTTCAACAGGATAATGCGCGACCACACGTGGCACGCATTGTCCAAGGGTTCTTCGTCGATCACCAGATTGAATTGCTTCCCTGGCCAGCTCGCTCTCCGGATCTTTCGCCGATAGAAAACACGTGGTCCATGGTTGCTCAACGATTGACCCAGATTACATCCCCAGCTGCCACACCAGATCAACTTTGGTAACGTGTTGAAGCTGCTTGGTCTGCTGTACTCCAAGAACACATCCAAAGTCTCTTTGAATCAATGCCGAGGCGTGTGGCAGAGGTGACCTCCAACAATGGCGGCTACTCTGGCTACTGATTTTGGCAGGAACCACACTTCACAGAAGTCTATATATTTAATCATTTGATACTTGGTCAACATGTTATCCATAAAATAAATTTTGTTGTGATATCTCTTGTCTTTCTTGGTGTTGCAATTTGGGTGGCCAGCAGTGTAATTACCCACCGATTGCTAATTCGCTACTCTTCAAACCGGACTAGCACGGTTCGTTAACGAATTCGAAGTAAAATAATTGAAACAAATTATTTTAGCGGGGGCCATTTCATACCAAATAGTCTGAGTATCGGCAGATTAAACAAGAAATATTATATATTAAGGGAAAAAAGATATTCTAGCCTTTTTGAAACAGCAAAAATAACGTGCAGGAAACCTGCGAAGCGCATTTTTATTGCTTTTGCATCGTCGGAACCCGATTGAAACTAATTTGACAGAAATATCCAATTTGTGATTAGCGTTGCAGATTTCCGCTCTATTTCTCAATGCTTTGTTTTATTTATGTATATATGTTAATAAGTGTTTTCGAGGTAATTATTTTCGTTTTTTATCAGTTCTTTATTCTTGACTAATGTTTTTTTACGTATAATGTCTTTCACATTCTCTTTTAATGATGCTCAATGCAATTTTAACAATTAAGCTTTGGATTATAACCAGAAACGACTACACTTTTAAATTTTCTTAGGAAGCATCATTAAAATTTAATAGTATTCCTATAATGGGCATGTCTCCCGGAAAGATTTTATGATTGTATGCATACTGTACGGTTTTTTTCTAAAATTCGACAGGAACTCATGGATAAAAAATGAAAACCAACAAAAAATGTTAAGTATAATAATGCTCCAAAAAGTTTTTACTTAAAGTATTGTAAATAACGGACAAAAACTTTTCGTTTGAATAATAGAAAAATTAGAAGTTAATTGAATTTTCTATTTCTTCTGGATTTTGCATAATCAACACTTAACTTCAGAAACTTGTTACTTTTGAGGAAAATTCATCCATTATTCAGAAATAACGTTCTGATAAAGGAATATTTTAATTTCTGGCGAAAATTAATTTGTATGAATTCCCAGTAACGAAGCAATGCACCCGGTATCTAGACGAAATTGCGAAAAATTTGTCAAGTCATCTGACGGAAGTGTTGGTTGCACAACACGAAATTAATCATGTTTAAAAAAAAAAGAAATGTGTGGCATTAGTTTTTAGTGAGTAATGAGGAAAAAAATATTTGTGCTGTTTTTAAAATTTTTCTTTATGAAGCTGATGGAAGTCGTCTAGGTTTAACTAATTATTATCTTGATAAAAAAATGAGAAGAAGCTTCAAACAATTTTTGTACGCGTATGAAAAAATAATATTTTATGTAATATTAACAATATAAATAATATTAAAATAAGATCCCTCATATTATTGCAGATCGGTGCCTAGTTAGCCTGGTTGGAAGAGTAAACTTGAGTTAGCAACTTGAGGATTGCGAGTTCGAATTAAATCAAAGAACGTCGTATACTAACGTTAAATCACGTTAAATCTGTAGTGGCCGCAATCTCCTCACGTTGGTGTGGGGTGGAAGTTTGGAGAGTGGGGTGACAGTCCAGGCGTGACTAGTCATCTGATCGTGATTGAAACTTACGTGGCGTTGTCCTCAGATTTGATTCGATTCCGGACTATCGCCAATAGCCCGTTATGTTGCTCCAGTGCGGAAATACCTATATATACCTACCTATTGCAGTTCAAATTAAGATATACTTATGAGCATTGTTATCTACTAGGTTTGTTATCCGTTGAGCGAAATGTTACAGGTGGTGAGAATTCTGCTTGCTTGTTAAACTATCTAATAATACTAAACTGCAGTACGGTGCAGTTAAAAAGCCGTCTCAAGGGGTCAGTTCTATTTCTATAATCGCACATGCGTATCAACTAGCTTTTACCTGCTTAACTTCCATTTGTGCAGACGTTGGGTTGGTGTGGAAGTTTGGAGAGTGGGGTACCAGTTCAGATGTTGCTTCGTTATCTGACCGTGGTTCAAAATTACGAGGTGCTGTCCTCGGATCTTTCCCTTAAGGGACTGATCCCGGACCGTCGTCAATAGCCCGTTGTGTTGCTCTAGTACGACGTTAACTAAAATTACCATTACCATTATCATGGTATTTTAAACCTCAGTAAGACCCTGTTCACATGCTGCATTTTCTAGCGCGTTTTTTAAGGTCAGCTTTTCTTATGCATTAAAATTATGCTTTTTATTCCCCTAACTCAAGTTTTGATGGTTGCGATCGTTAAAGATAGAGTAAAAATTTCAACGTATTTGAAATCAGCGAACACCAGATCGATACCTTAAATGGGATTTTCTTTAAATAAATAATTAATTGTTAATAAATTATTAAACAATCAAATAGTAAATAATTAAATGATAAATCTGTGTTTGGTATTGATCTGGCGTTGAATTTTACGCTGATTTGAAAACCGTTGAAATTTTTACTCTATCTTCAACGATCGTAAAGATAGAAACTTAAATTAAGGGAATAAAAAACATAATTTAATGCATAAGAAAAGCTGCCCTTGGAAAACGCGCGTTTGAAAACGCCTCTTGTGAACAATGCCGAAATGTAAAACTTAAATACCACTGACTTGAAAAAATTGCTTTTGCTTTATTATTTATAACTAAACGTTTTGATGTACTTGATTTTAATAGATATGAAGTTTATATTTTGTGGGGTGTAGGTGTAAAATTTGAGAATAATGACAATCGAGAGGTCGTAAACTTTAAGAGCGTCACGAGATTTCTGAGTTTGTACCATTGGTTTTCATAACACGTTTAAGGTTTAAATGACCATATTTCTATTTGATCTTTTCTTAGAATAGAATCCTATTGAAATATTCTATAGCTCCTTTCCTTAGAAAAGAATATCATTTAGAAATATTTATTGCTCCTTTTTTTAGAAAGAATCCTTTGAAAATATTGTATTGCTCCTTCCTTAGAAAAGAATCCTTTTGAAATTTTCTATTGCTCCTTTTTTTTAGAAGACTAATCGTTTAGAAAGATTTTATCGTACCTCAACTAGAAAAGAATCCTTTTGAAATATTCAATTGCTCTTTTCTTTAGAAAATAATTGTTTGGAAATATTTTATTGCTTCTTTCATTAGAAAAGAACATTTTGAAATATTCCATTACTTCTTTCCTTAGAAAAGAATCGTCTGGAAAGACTTTATCGTTCCTTTCCTTAGATTAGAATCCTTTTGAAATATTCCATAGCTCCTTTCCTTAGAAAGGAATCGTCTGAAAATATTTTATTGCTCTTTTCCTAAGGAAGGAATCATCTGGAAAGATTTTATTGCTATTTTCCTTAGAATATATTCCTTTATAAATATACTATTGCTCCTTTACTAAGAAAATAATCGCTTAGAAATATTTTATTGCTTTTTTCCTTAGGAAAGAATAGTTTAAAAAATATTTTATTCCTCCTTTCCTCACAATAGAATACTTTTGAAACATTATATTGCTCCTTTCTTTAGATTAGAATCCTTTGGAAGTATTATATCGCTCATTTCCTTAGAACAGAGCTCTTAGGAATGATTTCTATTGTTTAAGAAAGTCAAAATTGAATGGAAGTAAGTAAGCAGGTAATATTAGAGTTTGTACAGTGGAATGATCCGTGTAAACCCCTCGCAGGGTTAAAAGTGTTTAATTAGCTGTTGAAAGGTATTTTACAACAGGCAGTAAAACAACCGGGGTTTCCTTTCTTTTGAGGTCTTCCATTAGCGCGCAATCCTTGCAGAATGACAGAGCGTCTCTCTGAAAGGAAGCGTCATTATCTCGTTAAAAAGAAGCACGATTAGCGGAATAAATGTATATTTTCCACCCAATTAAAGTAATTAGAAAATTTCTCTTTCCCGTTTCCCTCCCTTCGTACAAAGGAGGCATTATGCCTTAATGAAAACCGGCGCGGTGCTGATAAAAATAACCCCTCTCTCCAAATTAAAGTTTGAAAGTGCGGGATTCGGAAACGTCAACATGTCAGAGAACACTCCAGTTAGCATTTCATTTAGAGAAGAAAGTGCGTTTTTATTTCGGTGTTCCCTACCTTCAAAAACATTCGTTTAATTCCTTTCCTCCCTTTTTCCACTCGCCCGCATAAAAAAAAGAGGCTTACAGATTCTACTTTTGAAAATTAAATTTGCCAGTGACAGCCCAATTTGGGAGGAGAACTAAACTGAACTGCATCCCCCCCTCCCTTCCCTGTGTGAACGTCTGGATTTTTTTATTTTCATTTTCAACGAGACGTGGTATGTGGAATTGAAACTTTTTAATTCGTTTTTTTTGTCTTAATTCCAGGCCTTCTCTACGCCGACTAATAATTTCGTTTTACCCTCTCACACAAGACCTGGGGGATTCGCTAACCACCGGTTATCAATTCCTGCGATGGTTGAGAAAGACGAGGCTTTAAAAAGGAAAGGGAAGGGTGGAAAAAAGGTTTTTGGAAATTCCGTTTTCGAATTGAAAGGAGATTGCGAATTCACGTGAAATAAACACATGGTGACCGTGACAAGCTTCGTCCTGAGTTTGACATAATGCTTTCCCGTTTTCATCGCGTGGGTTTTTCCCGTTTTGAGGTTGTTTTGGAATACGGCTTTTTGTGAGATGGCAAATGTCAAGCAAAAATTGAATTCGATAACTTGTTTTTCCGGTATTGGTTTTGAATGCTTTAAAGTCTTATTAGGTAGGCGTAGTAAACTGAAAATTCTCAGTAAATATGTGAGGGAGAAGGAGTTAATGTACCATCAAGAGGAAGTATTTTCAAGTTTGTCGTTTTTATTATGCATTGAAAAAACATTCGCCTTTTGGTGTGAATTTGAGGTAGGTAGATATTTTAAAAAACGTCGCACTGGAGCAACGCAATGGGCCATTGACAGCAGTCCGGGATTTATCCCAAAAAGATATTTGTAACCCTTTTTTGCATAATGGTGGAAATTTCCATCATAACGTTGAATGCCCAAAAATTATATAAAAGAACAAGTTCACTTCAAGTTGATCGTGTCTGGATACCTTTTTAATGTCCATTGCATAAAAAAAAACATAGCTGTCAAAAATAAGCAAGTGCCATTATCAGTAAAACGAGCTTGAAGTTGTCATTCCGCTGTTTGTTGTAGTTGTAATAAACGTATGGTTTCGTTTTTAATTTTGTTTTATTATGTTTGAGTTTCTATTGTGCTAAAAAAGTGAAAATGAGTGGAAGAAAGGTTTGTAACATGTGTTTCTGTTATTTTTAGAGCAATTTCTGAAAAAGTTTGCGTTTAATTTAAAAAATACCACATGATACCATCCTATTGTTTTTTGCTAAATTTATACTATAAATGTATACTAAGATTTTTTTAACCACTTTTCCTTTAATTTTGAACATGAATTATATCACCTTGATTTATTTCACCAATAAAGAAAAAATCATGCAAAGAAGGGTTAAGGAAACTGAATAGTTTTCAACGTATACCAAATGACAAAGTAACACCTGAGCTGACACCCAACTCTCTAAACATCCACATCACATCAGTGTGAAGTAGGGTTGCCAACTTTCTCTGACTCAATTCCGGGACATATTGCGCAAAATTGAAATATTGATACTGTCACTCAAAGTGGCAAAGATCGTATGTCTAAAACTGCATTTTTTAGGAGAGCAAAAAAAAACGAATTTTTACCTTGTGGTTTAATTATTTTATTATATACATTGGGTTTTGTTGTTAGTTTATTGGATCAGGTAATGATATAATAGATTTTGTCATCACATTGAAAATCTTAAAATGCCACACATGGCAATAAAAAAAATAGAATTTTTAACATACGATCTATTGTACTTATAAGTGACGATACATAGCTTGGCTTAGGATAGTAAGGGGAACGGACATTTGATGGACACCAAGTCATGTATAATAGAAATAATTATTTTGGATTGTAGGTAAAATTCCAGGACAGTTTAACATTCAATCTGGATTCTGTACAGGGACTTCAATTTCGAGACAATCCCAGCCAATCTGTGACGGTTGGCAACCCTAGTGTGCAGACCTTTGAGGCCACGACAGATTTAACAAGCACATAAAATTTCCAGGTGTTTGATCTTAGGATCACTCTATTCAAGATCAATCTCCGACCGTCGCTAATAGCCTGTTATGGTGAACCAGTGCGAAATTAATTAAGTACCTACCCAACAGGACATTGTTAAGTAGGAAGTTTGTTCTCGAAGATCAGAGCTCTTTGTTTCATCGATAAGATACGATTGCACTCAAAGGTAAGGTCACAAAGAAACAGTAGAAGGGATTGCATAACTTCCTTCATATAGATTAAAATAACTTCTCTTAGATTACAACGTCATCTTACCATTGTTCAAAATGACGTGGTATCCTCGGATCTTTCCCGTCAGGTTTGATCCCGGACCTTCGTCAATAGCCCGTTGTGTTGCTCCATTGTGTGGCATTTATGGAATACCTATTTACATCTTAGATTACAGTGAAACTTCACATAAAAAAATAAATGCCCACGCATGTAACTTCAATTAAAAAAGTGAACACACACAATACAAAATTTCACAACGAATTTCAGTAGGGTAAGGTGGGGTAATTGTAAACAAAATTTATGTGTTCACTTTCAATCCCTATTTTTAAACTCTTGATAAAATAATTGAACATTGTTCACCCTATTAAATTAACTTGTCATTATCATACTTTAATGCTTCATCATTACGAAGATTCCAGAAAAGAAATTTCCTACCATTTTCGGCTGTTTGTAATAACTCCACGTGTTTACAATTACCCCTGAAAGTAGGGTTAATTGTAAACAACGATTTTCCTCCTGCTATTGAATATTGAACAAGTGACTGTGCGAGCAGTAGTCATGGCAGTAGAAAGAACTCCAATGGTATTTTGACCCGTCAAATACCATGTTTACAATTACCCGATTCGATATTTACATTTAACACATACTCCCACTTCTTACCTCAGCAAAATATCGTGACACTTGAAAGTTGCATTGATCATGAGGTGAACTTCCAGGTATACATAATAAATTATTTAATCATTTACTGAACAATGGATGTATTTATTGTAAAACACAAAAAATTACAAATTTGAAAATTAAAAAAAATTTTAATTTTAAAATGCACACTTGGGTACAGGAAACACACAAACATTACATTTCTTGCACGTCAACAGTGCCCTCAAATTGGAAAATTTCTTTACGGCCTTTTTGGTTAGAGAAGGTAAAATTGCTTTGACATGGTTTTTCGAAACACATAATTTGTCCTTTCAAACCAGAACGAATTTAGTATGCATTATCAATGCTTTTGAGTCCAGTGACCTCAGACGTTTCTTTTAAAACGGCATCCTCTCAGCTCATATACGAAAAATGGTTTTCTTTCTTCCCACCTCAAAATCTACAAAGAAATGTCTTCCATGGATGGCTCTAAATATGTAACTTCCCCAAGTAGCTAGTCTTCCATATTTAGCTTGAATGTTTGGAGAACTTCAAACTCCTTATCGTCAATGTCAGTCAATTCTTTCAATAGCTCCTCATCCTCGCTGTCCTCTAGTATTCCTGCTTTCCTTACCACTTGCTTCTCTCTTGGTTTCTTGTTTACTCCTGGCTCTTTCATTTTATTCTCACTCGGCTTCCATTTGTTCCTTTTCTCTTCTGCCTCCTTCAGGCGTGATAGAACTTGGTCAGTTGTAGGAACTTCACCATATGTGAGATGTTTTAGTAAATAAGTCTTTTTGCTCCCCAAGAACACAAATAATGCAATATAACGCTTATTAAAACGTAGAAAATGACGAAGAAAAACACATTGGATTTCCATCCAAATTGAACGAAACAATTGGCAAAGTTATGTTTACAATTACCCGTCCCTTGAAAAATAGGACGTAACTGTAAACATTCAACTGAGGTACATTGAAGTTCCCAGAAGCAAAAGTCAATGATTTTTTGTTCGATAGTAACATAACTGTCAATAGTAAAAAATTGGAATTTTCTACATTTCAATAGATTATGGAGAGCAGTAGAAAATGCAGCACACATCAACTTTAAAATCCAAACGTTTCAACCACAAATTTTTCAAATAAACAGATTGCTATCAGCTATGGTTCAAAGAAATGCGGGATCGTCATATTGCATACCCAGGGTTGCCACCTTTCAGATTTCACAGCTTTTTAGTTTCTCGTAATCCCACGTAGGCGCTTGTATCGCTTGTTTACAACTACCCCACCTGACCCTAGTTTAATTTGTAACACTCTTTTTCAAGACATTTCAAAAGTAAATAACAAAACCTTTAAGCTTTATCCTCATTGAGTATGTGATTAAAACTATTTTTCCTCCGCGATAAGAAGACTTTTTTTTACATGAACAAGAGTGTCTTTTAAGATAATTTTATTTATTTTCTTTCGTGTTTTGAGGCTTTTTCACCGTTTGATGTCGCATTAAAATCTTAGTTTAACGCAAAGCGAGGAAGCGATTAAGTGGTGCGATTACCAACTGTTTAAGCCCCTATCCATATAAATACTCTTTTTGTGTGTTTGAAGAAAGTACAACTTTATGTCGCAGATTCTTTGCTTTTTTTATAGCATTTTACACATCACTCCCGTTGAATAAATAATTTTAGTTAAAAAACCACTGTATTTGCAGGGCACAAATTTGTTCAGGCATAAAATATTTCCATCTATTAAATAAAAAGTTTGTCCAAGACCTTTTCAAGAAGAAAACACACAAAAAAATAAATCAATACATTTTTGTTTACTTTCAGTCTCATTAACTCTAATTTGTTGCCCCAACTAAGACGATAACACCCATGATTACAACATCAGTGACATTTTTTTGAAGGCGGTTTTAATTTGGGGTGAAAAAAAGTTCGGAAAATTTTAATCCCTAATGTTTTAGCATTTATTGAACAACCTTTAGAATCAATTTTGTAACTGAATTAAACTTTTTAAGACATGGACTGTTGACTAGATATGACATAAGAGGTTATTAGTATATCAACAAATATTTATAAGTTCTCTTTTTGATTTATATTCCAAACAAAAAGTAATACATTAATGTCCATCTGAAAATCAAACCTCACCTATATTATACCGTTCAGAGGGTTAAATATATTACTACAGCTTCACCTTTGATTTATTAAAATTAAAACCGGAATTTTTTATAGGTATTCTATGACCCTGCTTATTTTAAAAAACAAGATGGAATACTACTAGATGGAATAAATATAAACGATTACATCTTCAGTGCATTAAAGTTTACAAATTTTCCCTTTCGCGTACCCTGCTATTAATAATAAATCGCACCCCGGCAGGAAAAGTGACAGAACTCAAAATTGCAGAATTTGAGAAACATCCATTTAAAGGACAGCATAAAACTTATATTGAAATAGTGTAAGATTATTTTAAATCTTAGGTAAGTATTCATGGTGGTAACTCCTATTATACAGATTCTATAGAATAGTAATATAACACGCTGGGGCACTTCATACATATTTTTCAATGACATAACATAAAAGTTTTTATTTTTTGACTTGTGTTACTTTTCTTACCGGAGTACGATGTATTCTATTGGGGCTTTGATTTATTTTGGACCACCTAAGTAATTATCTTGACATATCTCAATGTGGAAATCAGCCTGCAACTGAACTCAAACTTATTTAATATAAAGCTTTGCTGTTTCAACTATGAAAGATGTCTGAATATTTATCCAATATGAGAGAAACGTATAGCTAACGAATCAATTAGCGAAGTTGAATTTCTCGTCTCTAAGCAACCTCCCTTTGCTTGAGTGATAGAAAATTCGAAAGAAGGTCAAATATGAATGACCGCAATGCATAATTCATATTTAATGGCATTCTATTCGACGATAACTATTGCCCTGACGTAGTTGCAATTCTAGTTTAATTGCACAATCACGTGACTTATCTGCCGATATTTACTGAGTATTCTAGCGCATTTGAAACTTCAGCTGCCCGATTTGAAATGACCCTTTAATCAAATGTTCATCCAACGTAGCAGTGGAGATAATAGCGCATTAACAATTAATTAATTGATGAATATGTCACAGAATTTATAATAATTGTTGGACGTATTAAGGTTGAGTGATTGGGAATATATAGTGATAATTAACTTATTAAGTAAGAAATATTCGAAACTTGCTACGTATGAAAATTGATTTTAGACCATGTAAAAGCGAGATTATTTTGATATAAATTAAAAGCATTTTAATCCAAGCCCCTTGATACGTTAACGCTGGTTGCTATGAACTGCTCCAGGTAGAAGATAGTCCCGTTGGAAGAGTAACGGATTTGCAAACGGAAGGTTGCGAGTTCGAATCCAATCAAAGACAGACGAGTACAAAGGGGAATGGAGTGAGTTAAATCTGTCATGGCCTCAAATGTCCTAACGTTTGAGTGGTGTGGAAGTTTGAAAGGTGGAGTGCTATCTCCTCTATGACCTCGTCTGCTGACCGTGGTTCAAAATAACGTGCTGTTGTCCTCGGTTATTTATATCGGGGATTGATCCAGACCGTTTTATCGTTCTAGTTCAGGGGTTCCCAAAGTGTGTGCCGCGGCACCATGGGGTGCCACATAGATAGATTGGGGTGCCGCAAAGCGCCCATGAAGCAGTTGCTGTTATAAGGAGAAAATATCATTTGAAAATTTATGTCGCAAAAGAAATGCGAGTAACTGTATCACTAGCATATCGCGTATAGCTGTATCCTAATTCCATGATTCCAACAATTGTGCAGTGAGCAGCAGATTCATTCGTCGCACTAAACACACTCATATACTACCTCCAAGATCATGTTCAAAGTAATTTGCGATTTCTTTTATTTCAATTTTAACCTACACCTATGTTTTATTTTTAAGTACAAAAAGTATTTGTGTGGTTTTTAAATACGAGTTGTATTAATTATGTCTATGTTCTTACCACTTACTCTTATTTCGTCTTCAAAGTCATAAAAATATGAAACATATATTATATAATATGTATTGTATAATCATATGCCACACATAGATATTACATGCCGAGGGTGCCATGAGAAAATTTTAATTATCTTAAGGGTGCCACGATTTGGATAAGTTTGGAAACCCCCCTGCTCTAGTGTGAAGTTAATTAAAATACCTACCTACCAGGTAGAAGGTAGATGACCTCGGAGAAGCTCATATCTAGAATTGTAGAAATGGATGAGCTGACATGAGATTGTATCATGAACTGTAGCTCGACGGTCGCGAACCGAATCACCGATAGTTTGTTATCGATTTAATGAATCATGACCGTTTTCCATTTGCACAAAAGAACAGACCTCAGTTTTTTTTTCCTTACCAATTTTTCAAGATTGAAATTTATTGATGACTTTCAGTACGAGAACAGCCACAACTAAATGTCTACGAATAAATTTCAAAGTTGTCGCAGAAGTTTTACGTACGAAGAAGCTAAGTGACAGTCTACTAGTTTAACTGACGACAGCTGCGATTTATACGAAACAGGATAAAGGTTCAAAAACACTAACGAGTAGCTATATAGATAAAGTTGAAAATTCCATCGAATTCAAGAACTGTTAAGTTTTACAAGGAGGGGAATGAGGAACTTGCACACTTTTTGGTTGTATTTTTATCGTATAGAAAATGAAACGATATGATGGAAATTATCTTTCTTTTTTACCTTTATAGCACAGAAAGGTAAAATAAAAAAAATTCAAGTTCGCACTATTTACTTCATCTCAAAAACACTAGTTTTCCTACGCCGCTTCTTGTGACGTCACTGTGCCCCATGATGGTCTGTTTACTTTGATAGCGACGTTCAAATAGCAAACTGTCTTTCTTGTTGACCTAAAAAGGATTTGTATAAAACCGAATAAGATTTAGAAATGTCCACGATTGGAAAACCTTCTTTTAAATAGTGTTTAGTACTTTGCTGCACAAATACAAGGATTACAGCACCGGATAAGTGTTTTAGCGCAAACAAACAACAACACAAAATAGCAAGAAAAATATTTTAATTGCTTGTTTAAAACTTTAAAGAGGAAGCAATATGACATTTCTACGCGCTAGACAAACGTAAACATTAAATCGTGTTGCACAATGACGTCAAACCAATCACGTAACGCTTTGAGGTCATGTGCTTTGCCGTGCTTTTCGGTAATTTAAAACTTGAAAATGTAATTAATTAAGTCCATTTTATGGGTTTTAATAACCGTTTTCGAACATTTTGACGATCAATCTATTCATAAAACACAGAAATGAGCATTTTCCTTACGGGCGCAATTTCCTTATTATCTACCCCTACAATAATTGATTTGTAAAAAAGTATTAACATATCAGTGAAATAGATTAAAACCAAGAAGCACTTTATAGCGGGCTGAAGTTTCTAGTTTTTTCTTCTTCCATAGAATCCTCTCATGTTGGCGTGGTGATGAAATTTGGAGAGGGGGGTGGGTGCCAACTCAGATGACCTCATCATATGACCTTGGTTCAAAATGACGAGGTGGTGTCCTCTACCTTCGGGTCAGTTACCGGACCGTAGGCAATACCTCGTGTTGCTCCAGTGCGACATTAATTCATTTACCTACCTCTTGAATCCTTGGTCGTCATTGGTTCTTACCACGTAAAAATCTATTTCAAATTGTAAGAGCTAAAGGAAGACCAACATTAAATAGTTACGCAATATTCCAGCTATTCCATGTATACACAACCCTACAATAATGAACATGACGCCAGCAGATTTGCATAAAACTTGCATACTTGTTTGGGGTGTTTTTCGTGGTATGGCCTGGGACCTTTGCATGTTGTTCTTGGTCAATTGAACGTCGACGCCGCCATGAACATTTTGGACATTCAGGTTCTTCCTACACTCTGGCAATTTTATGGAATGGACGAATGTTGCTTCCAGCACGACAACTCTCCATATCATGTTTCACCCGCCTCTGTCAAGCATCGGTATCGAGATATGGATGTAAAACGTCTTCCCAGGCCTGCTCAGAGTCCCGATCTAAACCCCATAGAGCATTTACGGGACGAGTTCGAGCGACGCTTACGGATCAGGGAACCAGGTCCGAAATCTATTCCTGAGCTGGCGACATTCTTTCAGCATGAATGGACAGAAATACTCATAGCTGTGTAACAAAACCTTGTTGAAAGTATGCCAAGAAGGGTTACTAGTGTCACTGCAGTACGTGGGGTAATCCCCTTATTAAAGCATGTATTGTTTCCCTTATACCATCACATCTTGCTCAGGTCCATTATTGTAGGGTAGTGTAGGTAGGCAATTATCGTCGCACAGGAGGAGATGAACGGTCGATTGGCGATGGTTAGGGACCAAACCCGAGGAGAAAGAATCGAGGACAACCCCACGTAATTTTGAACCACGGTCAGATGACAGATCACATCTGAGCTCACGCCCCTCTATCCAAGCTATTGCATGTGTAAACGAGTCATTAAACACTTAGCATTGACTGCTGTTTGGAAAGAAACAAGCAATTATTCTGTAATTTAAGAGAAAGTGATGCTTCGTTTGGAAGCTCCACAAGGACAAATGCTTTTTACGACGAATTTTACCGCCGGCTTGCATCGTTATTTCTTACTCTTGTATTCCTTATTATTAAAAATAGTACCTTTGATTATTGTAAATTTAATTGCTAATTACGTGCTAATGAAAGCTCCGAGTCGTTTCGAAGAAATACATCGACAACTCATTCCCGGCTGCTGTATGCAGAGGTATTTTCGACCTTATTTAGAAAATGCCGTATGGATTTCTAGCGGGGATATTATTAATATCACGCAAACGCTCAGCGGATTGTTTCACTGCGAGATTAAAGTCAGATTTGAAAGAAAAATAACAAACGAGGGAAGAAAGACTACGTGTGAGATTTGAACGCTTGCAGGGAAAATAATATGGGGGAAAAAGGGCTTTGCAGCTTTCTTATCGCTCGAAGGGAAAAAAACGGAGGGGAAATAATTCAAATGAATTCGGTTTTTTTTATTATTAATTTAGAAAACTGGAAGCACGCAACGCTGAAAGAAAAATAAGCAACGGTTTTTATTATCAGGCATGTGATATGTTAATAGAATAACCGTGCAATATGTTCCACTTCCACTCAAAAGCGGTTTTTAATATTCCCATTTGGTCGGCGAATGAATAAATACATGTAGAATAGTTTATCGCCTTTGAATTATAAGGAAAAGGCGCAAAAACAAATGTTTTCCGGAAGGTTCTGGAACAAAAAAATAATTGTTCAGGAACTGGAAGTATCCATAGAGCTTCAGCAATCGATTGCGCATTTAAAAAGAGAGTACTTTGGCGATGATAATGTTAGAGGGCGCACTGGTGAATTATATTATAAGGTACTTCATTACGTTCTGGTTAATGAATGCAGTAGGATTTTCTTGGTTTGCTTTTTGGAATCTTTGTTTCGCCGTAATCGCTAATAAATAATGTTCGGTTGTTTTGTCTTCAGCAGAGTAGATGCTGTTTATAGTTTTTTCCCGACCAAGTTTATCAATGGGTTAAAAATACTGATGGTAATTATGATGGAAATAATTAGGCAAGATAACGCTTGTCTTTACTAAGGTTTCGTAATACAATTTCGATCATTGGTTCTCCTTTAGTGCATGTTTTTTCCCAACAAAAATTAATTTTTCCTGCGAGATTGATGAGTACACAATAAGATTATTAAGACGCTTTAGCTTCTACCTTTCTGAATTAATACCTGTTATAATCAAATCTAATAGTCTGGCGTCATGATAAATAGGAAAGGTACTAGGTACTGGTTTATTTGAAAGCACTAATCTATTATTACCAGAACATACCATTTAATTAAATATTATAACATATGTGTGAGACAGGGACCCCATCCATTTGGCATGCGAGCTTAATTTAATTAGAAATACTGAATAAACACAGGGCGCTAAGGGAGTATGTGCTCTATATAGACACAATAAGTCATTGTAAGGAGCTTGAACTGTCAAGGTCTCTTTAAAACTACAATAAGCAAACTGGCGTCTCTATAGTGTTTAAAATTCACTTGTTTGAGGTATAAAGTTCTGTTTCCATAATACGACGAAATGCGCTTTCAATCTTTTACAAATTGGTTTTGTGTCTACGAAATATAAGTTTATATTATATACCAAATACTGTACAATTATACACTGACAGCTGTAGCCCGGGGTTTTAGTAGAAGTTCAAATTAGTTAGAGTAAAGTTTAAGTTTGAGTAGAGTAGTTCTCTACAATTGCAACTTGACCACGGTATTCTGTTTGGAATAATAGCAGATTGGCAACCGGGCGGTTGTGAGTTCGAAACACGTTCCAATCAAAGACTGTCGTGTGCGTGGAGGAGTGAGCGGTGAATTTGTCGTTGCTTCAAATCTCCTCGCGTTGTTGTGGTGTGGACGTTTGAGAAGTTGTGTGCCAGCTTGGGTATTGACCTCGTCATTTGATCATGAATAAAAATTACGTGGTGTCGTACTCGTTTTTTTCTCTTCGGGATTGATCGGAATCCCGTTGTACTACTCCAGTACGTCGTTAATTCAACTACCTACAAATGTAATGTGGTAATGTATTTGAAACTAAACGCTCTTTACAATTTACAAGCTTGTGCAGTGGGAATTGTAAAACTTCCTTTCACAAGAATACTTGAAATATATGGAATGTGAGGAAACTTAGATTCGTGACACTCTCAGCACTATTGGAAAAAATGAGCATGATTTGGATTCTAGAAACGCTTAAATAATCCTATTTACAATACCTATTTTGAACTAAATATTATTGAAACAGTATCAATATTTACTGCTCAGTGGTTGCCCGGTAGGAAAAGTTACGGATTAGCAATCAGAGGGCTGTGAGTTCGAATTTTACCAAACACCGTGGTTTACACGTGTGCTAGTGCAAGCTAAATCTGCCATGGTCTCATGTTGGTGTGCTGTAGAAATTTGGAGAGGTGGAGTTTCAGCTCATGCGTGATCTGGTCATCTGATCCTAGTTCATAATTATGTGGTATTGTCCTCGGATATTTCTCTTCGGGGTTTGATCCCGTACAGTCGCCACTGGCTCGTTTTGTTGTTTACGTTTATTACATACCGACCAATATTTGTTTAAAATGACCACAGGTTAACCAGATACTTGTATTGTCCTTTACAGGTGTCTTGTAGGTAGGTAGTTAATTAATATCACACTGGAGCAACACAACGGCTATTGCTGACGTTCCGGGATCAGTCCCGAAAAGGAAGATCCTAGGACTGCGCCTCGTAATTTTGAACAACTGTCAGAAGAAGAAAACAATACCTGATCTGTCACCTCACTTTCAAAACTTCCACTCTATTTTTGCCCTATTTTCTATATTTTGCAGATTTGAAGCCCCGAATGATTTAACGTACTCCATCTTCGTTTACACGACGGCCTTTGACCTGACCACGTTTCGAACTCACAATCCACCGTGTAGTGAGTAGATGACGTCAATTTAAATGAAATTTGGATTGGAATAAAATTAACGTTAACTGTAAGGCCGATACATGATTGAAATAATGGTAAAAAATAAATTAAATTTATGACCAGGTTGATCTCCTTGTATAGTTTATCTGTTGACAATCACCTAGGAAATGATAAGAAAAGTAACATACCTCAAAGAAATGATGGGAAACGATTGATCAAAATTACATCTCCTTTATTGTTGGCATTGGACTTAAGAGAGGGTCATCCTGGCATTGCGGGAGGTGCTGACGATATCATAAGAAAGGAAAGCTAATATTATCTGAAGGGGAGAGACGCATTAATCTGAGTCATCTGTTGGGTCGTTGAGCCGGACTCCATGTCCTGTGCACACTTCTCTGTCTCTTTTCGAGAGCGTCATTCGCTTACGAGGTTCTGTGAAAGAGTCCTCCAAAATCAGTCTGATTCTCCCTATTAAAGCATCCTTCATTAAAGAGTGTCATCACAAATCTTCATCGTGTCCTGTCTGCTTTGATTTCTCAAAAAATAATTTTCTAGTGATCCCGACGGAGTTGAATAGTTTTCTCATCCCTGTTTGCTGCTTCAGCGGGAAGAAGCTGAGTGCAGTGTTATTTTAATAGCCTTGTTTTGTTTGTCTCTGGTCATGTTCTGTACCTACTATGGGTTCACTGACTCTTAAATGAGGTTTTGTTGGGGTTATATGCACATTGCAGGTCAAAGTGGTGGGGATGTGTAGGAAACTCAGACGTAAATCCAATAGGTCATTTTCCATTTTGCAGAAAACCGAGGAAAGTTATGTGCAACAGCACACACCGATTGGTAATCCGTTATTTCTCCCGTTACCTCAACCCTAATATTAGGGAAGCCAAACGAATATTAGCTTTGTATGACCTAGTTAACAAGATACTAACACAGGGAGATTCATAATTATGTATACAGTTACCAGATGCTGTAAAACAGGAACAGTTTAAGACACAGTCCCCAAATACAAACTGTTAGCTAGGTATACTTATAAAGTTTGTGTCCCCTTACCGAGTGAAGTGCGAGCGTGTCACGTGTCTAATCAGTGGAAATGGCTGCGTCTGCAGTGGAGAAGGCGTTTTGTGTTCTTGAATTGAGCAAAACGGTCACCGTTGTGCAACAGCATTTTCGATCACGATTTTCAAAGGAACCTCCAATCAGAAAATTCATTTTCGATTAGTTTAAAAAATTTGAAACTACGGGCTGTTTGTGCAAAGTTCCAAAGCCAGGACGGACAACCGAGTGTATCGGCAGATGTCGTCAAAAATTTTATTCATCCAATTGGAGAATAAAGTTGAAAAACTTTATTCTTCAATTGGATGGTGCACCACCTTCACACTGGTCAGGTGATATGCGAAATTACCTCTATTAACATCTTCTTCACCGATGGATTGGACGAACCGCAGACTATAACCTGCCACTAACCCAATGGTCATCCAGATGCCCTGACTTAACACCAAGCGACTTTTTCTTTGGGCTACGTAATGGATAACGTATGTAACCCTCCTCTTCCTGTTGATCTAGCTGAATTGAAATATCGTATCGCATCCACTATCACTTCATCTGCTTCAGATACCTTAATATGCGTCCGGGCTGAAATGGGTTACCGGTTCGATGTGTGTAGTGTGACTAAGGGTGCACACATAGAACATCTGTGACTGTAAAAAACTTGAAACATTCAACTATATTTCTGTTACTGGTAACTTAAAATATCTTACATAGTCACTGTTATATAGTGCGTTGAAATTGTATACATACTTATGAATCGCTATGTATATCTTTACAAATAGCCTGGACAAGCAGGCGCTGGCAACATCGAGCAAATAAACTTAATATTAACCCTTGATTCGACTAGAGTTCAATGTTTCGATAAATGGCGACGGGTAGCTCAACCGATAAGGACAGACAATTGGTTTACAATTTATTCAATTTGTTAATGTTTATTATTTGTTGTAAATATTTGATTTCTCGCTTTTTGCATGCTCGTCCGTCTCAAGATGCAGAAATACAAGCTACTGTCTCAGAGAGCAGAAATCTTTCTTCACTGGATGAAGACGCCAATCGACCTCACTGGTAACGAAGCAGCAGATGCTCTAACCAAATTACCAGCCAAGTATAGAGAATACACAATGACCGTCAACGTCAAAAGAATGTCAGACCACCAGATCAATAAAGAGTTGCTCATAAAATGACAGAGCGATGGAACGTAAAACGGATTGCTCACATCATGAAGCCAGAAGTCATCAGGTGAAGACCAAAATTAAAGATTGAAGTATATTTCAGAATTTCACAGGTCATGTAATCAACGTGTTATCTTCAAAAGCATTGAACTCCGAAGCTCATCCCCGATCTTCGAGTTGTAGGCGGCGCAGGTTCGTTTTCTATCAGATGCATTCCTCCCTGGGTATATTCCTCTCCTGTGTCGGTAAAAACTTTCATACGTGTGTATGTCTATTACTGGAAATTGTATGTCTTGCGTCTGATGCAGCACAATCAAATAGCCATAAAACCTCCATATCAACCGAAGATCATTCGTACGAATATGCGGATCCGAAGGTTGTTGAACTACGGCATGGAATGTTCACTCATGGAGTCCTAATATGCCCTACACCCTTCACAGAACATTCGATGTCAAGGGTAGAAGACATGCATTTCACCAGACGTCGATGGTTGGTTGGGTTTCGTGGAGAATTGGACATACTTGGTAATGCTGTTCCTAACACAAGATAGACAACATTGAGCAATAGTCACATACACATATAAAGGATACAGCTGTAGTCTACGATTATAGCGGTGCAAACGGCCTTGGCGATTTTTCTGGCGCACTTCTAAAGTCGCCAAGAAAATAATTATCTCAAAAATCTTTTTCTTTCACAAATATTTTTCTTTTTACTATGGAAAATGAAAATTCCTTTTATAAATCGAAGAGAAGTTGCTTATCCAGACATAAACGAACACAAAACAAACGATTAGGCACTCCCTCACTTCCAAACGTTTGCTTTCCAGCAGAAAAACTAAGTTGTTAATGATGGGTAAAAATACACTGAAACATCAATTACATTAAATACAGTAGGCATGTTGGAAAATAAAAAGATTTTTAAAAGAATAAAAAGCAAGAAATAAAACAACCTGATACGTCAGAACTGTTTCGAGAAAAAAAAATTATAATAAAAGAAAGTTCCCCAAATGGCGAAAACACAATTAAATGTCATAACTGTAACGTGAAAAAAATTATAAAAAAAGAAAATTCTACAACTGGCGAAAAACAATTAAAAGAACCAATGAAATCAATGGAAAAAAATCTATTGAACCGATGCAATCAAAGGATATTTTAAAATTAAACTAACCCATTGAATGAAAGAAAAATTTTCGAACAAACCAATGAAATCATATTGACGGATGAATTTTTTTGATGAATTTTAACGGATTTTGAAATAACTTTCTAGAATCTATATATATAAAACACTAACGTACGTGGACCCGAAATTGACGTTATTTGTGTATCGTCGAATGGCAACAATCAACGTAAATAAAATAACCTAGATATTTTGAATTGTTGCTGTTTTCAAATAGCCGATGTCAATTTCTATGCAAAATAAGGAATTAAATTGTAATATTTATGTTTGAACTGACTTTTTATTTCTTCCTTTGATGTAAAAGTAATTTTGCTACCCGGTATCTGGCCACGTCAGAATTAATGTTTACTTTTTTAATTTGATTTAGAATTCCGTGTTTGGGTATTTGAGCTGATTACGAGGTATTGCGGACATATTTGAGGATTCCCAAGTATTATGAATGTGTTCTTTTTGTTAATAAATCATTATTGTCTCTGTCAATATCGTTGAAAAGTCTTTTGCCGCATTATTCTATTTCACAATATATTCAGGAAGTCGAAATTCAACAAGTTTGAATAGATACGTATGTGTTTGGTTTTTTTTCAGAATATTCCATTGTTTCAAGGATTGGAATATTATTTTTGTTTGCATTATGTGTTACGGTATATTACCTATTGAAGAAATATTATTTAGGAGTTAGATTTTAATGATGTCTATTTCCTGCAAAATATCACTAGACATGGGTAATTTTGTAGCGGTATATGTATATTTCGACCAATTTTCATTAAATATTTTATTAAATAAGCAATGATTTGAAGAATTGCTTCATAAAAAGGTACAGCTACACTCTACGTTTATGACTGATGGCAACGGCTTGGCGATTTTTTTGGCGCACTTCTAAAGTCGCCAAGGAAAGAATTATTTCTTAACTCTTTTTCTGTCACAATTTTTTTTCTTTTTACAACACACACTTTTTAAGCACATTTCAGAACGTTTTGAAAAGTATATTTTTAAAAAAATTTCACAAAAAGTAGTAAGCTTAATCACATATCAAAACACATTTGTGCACCAGCAGAGAAACTAAGCTACGAATGGTAAGAATACCCTGAAACTTATCAATTAAACTAAATACAGTGAGCATGTTGAAAAAGAAAAAGATTTACAAAAGAAAAAAAAAGCAAGAAATAATACCTGATAACGTCAGAATTCTCTCGTAAAAAAATAATGAAAACGAAAATGGTCAAAAAAACAAAACTCTTAATCCTGTCGTGAAAACTATTATAACAAAATAAAAATTCCACAACTGTCAAAATACAAATAAAAGGACCAATGGTATCACAGAAAACGATTTAAAAGGACCAATGAAATTAAAGGATATTTTAAAAACAAAATAACCAATGGGAGGAAAGAAAAAATTTCAAACGAATCAATGAAATCAAACGATCTTAACGGATTTTGGAAGAACTTCCTAGAATATTCAAAAGGAAAATTAAAGTTTCCGTTTGCCGAGGTTGCCATGAAGACCACAACAACAGCAACGAAAGATGGGTTGCCTTAATTTATCGTAACTCGCTACTAGAAGTGCGCCAAAAAAAATCGCCAAGCCGTTGCCATCACTCATAAACGTAGAGTGTAGCTGTACCCATAAAAATAAATAAAATATACAAATCAAAGCATGTTTAATTACGGTGTGTAAAATAGTTTAAAAAAAGCACTATTACACACCGCCGAGCGCTAGCCGGCGTAGCCCGGCTAGTATTCAAAATGAAAAATTAAACTTTCCGTTAGCTGAGGTTGCCATAGAAACCGCAGTAACAGTAAATACCGATGGGTTGTCTTAACCTACCTAACTAGTTACAAGAAGGGCGCCAAAAAAATCGCCAAGGCCGTTGCCACCGCTATAAACGTAGACTACAACTGTATCCTATAAAATATTACGCAATGAGTATCTTCAACAAACTTTCCTGCCCTTCCCACGCCTCTGATTAAAACTAGCATGCAGTCAACATAGTCTGTGTGGTTGGTTCTTAAACATGATTTATCATTCTCCTTCCTCATATTCTCGCTTTAGCAAACGAGTGTATCAAGCTTTAACACTGCATTTGGATCATCCAGAGTTGCCAAGTATGGGCACAGTTGCGCCTTTTCAATTAGAGCTATACATAATTTGTGTTGTCATGACTGTGGAAAAGAAACAGTTGGTTCTTGCCACATGTTTTATAATTATCCCCTCCTTTTCTCGCATTTGCTAACGACTGTCTCAAGCTCTAAGTTAGCGTTTCGATAATCCATACAGAGTTTACAAATTTGAAAACAAGTGCGCCATTCAAGCTCCTTTTACATTAGGGCTAAACATTGATTGCATTGATGTGACTCTGCGGAAAAGAGTAGTTGCTTATTCTGCATGGTTTTAACATTATTTCCTTTTATTCTTGTCTTTGCATACGACCTTCCCCAGCTTTAAGACAGCGTGCGTTTGTAGCGGTATATGTATATTTCGACCAATTTTCATTAAATATTTTATTAAATAAGCAATGATTTGAAGAATTGCTTCATAAAAAGGTACAGCTACACTCTACGTTTATGACTGATGGCAACGGCTTGGCGATTTTTTTGGCGCACTTCTAAAGTCGCCAAGGAAAGAATTATTTCTTAACTCTTTTTCTGTCACAATTTTTTTTCTTTTTACAACACACACTTTTTAAGCACATTTCAGAACGTTTTGAAAAGTATATTTTTAAAAAAATTTCACAAAAAGTAGTAAGCTTAATCACATATCAAAACACATTTGTGCACCAGCAGAGAAACTAAGCTACGAATGGTAAGAATACCCTGAAACTTATCAATTAAACTAAATACAGTGAGCATGTTGAAAAAGAAAAAGATTTACAAAAGAAAAAAAAAGCAAGAAATAATACCTGATAACGTCAGAATTCTCTCGTAAAAAAATAATGAAAACGAAAATGGTCAAAAAAACAAAACTCTTAATCCTGTCGTGAAAACTATTATAACAAAATAAAAATTCCACAACTGTCAAAATACAAATAAAAGGACCAATGGTATCACAGAAAACGATTTAAAAGGACCAATGAAATTAAAGGATATTTTAAAAACAAAATAACCAATGGGAGGAAAGAAAAAATTTCAAACGAATCAATGAAATCAAACGATCTTAACGGATTTTGGAAGAACTTCCTAGAATATTCAAAAGGAAAATTAAAGTTTCCGTTTGCCGAGGTTGCCATGAAGACCACAACAACAGCAACGAAAGATGGGTTGCCTTAATTTATCGTAACTCGCTACTAGAAGTGCGCCAAAAAAAATCGCCAAGCCGTTGCCATCACTCATAAACGTAGAGTGTAGCTGTACCCATAAAAATAAATAAAATATACAAATCAAAGCATGTTTAATTACGGTGTGTAAAATAGTTTAAAAAAAGCACTATTACACACCGCCGAGCGCTAGCCGGCGTAGCCCGGCTAGTATTCAAAATGAAAAATTAAACTTTCCGTTAGCTGAGGTTGCCATAGAAACCGCAGTAACAGTAAATACCGATGGGTTGTCTTAACCTACCTAACTAGTTACAAGAAGGGCGCCAAAAAAATCGCCAAGGCCGTTGCCACCGCTATAAACGTAGACTACAACTGTATCCTATAAAATATTACGCAATGAGTATCTTCAACAAACTTTCCTGCCCTTCCCACGCCTCTGATTAAAACTAGCATGCAGTCAACATAGTCTGTGTGGTTGGTTCTTAAACATGATTTATCATTCTCCTTCCTCATATTCTCGCTTTAGCAAACGAGTGTATCAAGCTTTAACACTGCATTTGGATCATCCAGAGTTGCCAAGTATGGGCACAGTTGCGCCTTTTCAATTAGAGCTATACATAATTTGTGTTGTCATGACTGTGGAAAAGAAACAGTTGGTTCTTGCCACATGTTTTATAATTATCCCCTCCTTTTCTCGCATTTGCTAACGACTGTCTCAAGCTCTAAGTTAGCGTTTCGATAATCCATACAGAGTTTACAAATTTGAAAACAAGTGCGCCATTCAAGCTCCTTTTACATTAGGGCTAAACATTGATTGCATTGATGTGACTCTGCGGAAAAGAGTAGTTGCTTATTCTGCATGGTTTTAACATTATTTCCTTTTATTCTTGTCTTTGCATACGACCTTCCCCAGCTTTAAGACAGCGTTTTGACCATCCATACAAGTTTAGGCACAGTTGAGCTTTTTAAATTAAGGCTATACATGGTTTGTATTAGGGATGCGACATCGATGTTAATGTTTTCAAAACATCGATGTATTGGGGTCGATGTATTGGTAACATCTATGTTTTTAAGTTGTCGATGTTTTATTTTTAAATGAAAAAAGTACCGTTATAAAAATTTTAAAAATAACCAAGTAGCATCATTTTCATAATCAGCAAATTGAACATACTTTTAGACCAAAGTGACCAAGGATGAAGGGTCTGAAAAGTAGGGATGCGGCATCGATGTCAATGTTTTCTAAACATTGATGTTTTAGAAAAAAACATCGATGTATTGGAGCCGATGTCGTATAACTAGTTGCTAAAGTAGTTTTAAGAAATGGGGAAACAAGTTTAAATACACTGAATTTTAAAAACATCGATGGTTTGGGGGCGATGTATTATCAACATCGATGTTTTAATTTTGAACATCGATGTTTTGCTGTCGATGTCGCATCAATAGTTAGTAAACCAGTTTTGAGAAATGGGGAAAAAAAGTTTAAATACACTGAATTTTAAAAACATCGATGTTTTTGGGTCGATGTATTATCAACATCGTTGTTTTAATTTTGAACATCTATGTTTCAAAACATCGATGTTTTGTTATCGATGTCGCATCCCTAGTTTGTATTGTCACGACTGTGGACAAGATACAGAAGCAGTTGGTTCTTGTCGCATGGTTCATCATTATCTCCTTTGCAAATGACTGTCTCAAGCTTTAAGGCAGAGTTTGTATCATTCATACAGAATTGTACCCTTTAGGCTCTTCTTTTAATTAACTTAGGACGAAAATAATTCGCTTTATGCTGTCTTTGCCGAAAAGAAACAATTGAAAAGGGAGTTGATTTTTAAGGCTTTTATAACATTTGTTTCCGGTAACATTTCGATCTAATCTTGGCGTCCCCAGACACGGATGCAATGCTACGTTACAGCGCATTTCGCGTTATTTCACTTCACTTTTCATACATAAAAAACAATTAGCATATTTGCTATCCATACAAAACTCGGAACGAACGATTTCATTAATATCTACTTGATTAAAATCAATTTAGTCTCCCGAGTTGAAATAAAAAAGCCCAGAGGTATAAAAAAAACCTCCGCCGAAATATCGATACCAAACACAAATGGACGAATCCTTACAAAGAAAACAATGAGGGAAAAATAGGGATTTTTTCCCTTTCCGTTTCCCAAGCCACAAGGGGATTCCGCAACGAGTGCAATTACTACTTATAAAACAACCGAAAGCAAAAACTTCTTTCTTCGTTATATTCCCCGTTCTCCCTAGAATAGAAATTCTACCTTTATTACGTCTCTGTCATTAGGTTTAAAAACGAAGAGGGATAAAAAAAAAAAAAAAAGCTTACACACAGTTGAAGAGGGATTTTTTTGGGTGTTATTTTCCCCTACCGCGTTTATCGCGGAATCTATAACAGAAGAAGAATCCAATTCTCTTTATTTCTAGGACGTCGGCTCCACTTTCTGCTTATTTATTTATTTCATATTTCCCTGCGATGTTTCTATGGGAAGGGATTATTTTTTCGGTATTAAAGACACGCTGTTAAAAAGGAGGAGGACGAGGCAACGGTCGATGGCGGACCTGTTTTCTTTTATTAAAAGCCGAAGAGGGGAGCTGCAGCCTCCGTGGATATAAATAGCAATAAACCAATCGAAGGGAATTATTTCGTTCACTTTATGAAAGAAGTCCGCCGCTTCAGAGGGACATAAGCAAATTGCGGGAGGTCGATTGCATTGGGGTTGAAACGGAGGTGGAATATAACTTTATGGTAGGTATTTAATTAACGTCGCAATGGATTAAAACAAGGGGCTTTTGGCGACGGTTCGGGATCATATCGAAAGGGAAGATAAGAAGACAAAACCTGGTAATTTTTAAACGCTGTCAGACAACGAGCACCCACCTCACTAAACTTCCACACAACGCTAACGTGAAAACATCGGAGGACTGGACAGATTGAGTTGCAAGTGTTGCTGGGTAAACAATTTTTCCAAAAAAAGTACATTTTAAGAATTTAAATTCCAACACTTATGATGTTTGAATTTTTTTTTCATATTTTCCAAAATATCGATAATTTATAGGTATTTAAAGGACGGTATGAGAAAATTAAAAACATTTAATTTTACACAGCTCACATCTTACAAAGAAATGAATCTGGTAAAAGCGAAAAGTGCAAACGAATAACTGATATTAAAAGTGTAACTTCCAATTTGGCATATGGTAACGCCAGAATTTAATGGGTACAACTACACTTAACGTTTATAGCGGTGGCAATGCATGGGCGATTTTTTTTTTGGCGCACTTCTAGTAGCGAGTTACGGTAGATTAAGGCAACCCATCTGTCTTTATGATTATTGTGGTTTTCATGGCAACCTCGGCTAAAGGTAACTTTGAATTTTTCATTTTGAATATTCTAGAAAGTTCTTCCAAAATCCGTCAAAGTCGTTTGATATCATTGGTTTGTTTGAAATATTTTCTTTGCTTCCATTTTAAAATATCCTTTGATTGCATTGGAACTTTAAATTTTTTTTCTGTGATATCATTAATCCATTTATTTGTATTTCTATAGTTGTGTAATTTTATTTTATATCATATTTTTTACGAAACGTTTATGCGTTTTGTTTTTTAGTCGTTTGTGGAATTTTCGTTTTTTATAATTTTTTCTTGGAACAATTCTGACGTATCAGATTGTATTATTTCTTGCAGTTTTTCTTTTAAAAATCTTTTTCTTTTCAAACAGGCCTATTGTATTTAGTGTAATTGATAAGTTTCCGGTATTCTTACCCAGCATTCGTAGCTTAGTATTTCTGCTGGTTCCCAAATATGTTTAAGCTTACTATTTTTGTGAAAGTTTTTTTAAAAATATACTTTTCAAAACGTTTTCAAATGTATTTTCAAACTTTCATTTTCCGTTGTAAAAAGACAAATATTTTTGAAATAGTTCTTGCCTTGGTGACTTGAGAAGTGCGCCGAAAAAAATCCGCCAAGGCTGTTGCCACCGCTATAAAAGTAGATTGTAGCTGTACCATTTTGATGTATCATTTTCTAATCATATTTAGGTAGGTAGGTAGTTTAATTAACCTCGCACTGTACAACACAACGGTCTAACGGTGACGGTCCGGACCGAAAAGAAGACAAAGGATAAATACCGAAGAGGGGACAATATCTCGTAATTATGAACCACGAGTCAGTTGAAGAGATAGACACCTGAGCTGGCACTCCACTCTCCAAACTTCCATACCGCGTGAACTAATTTTATTTACAATTTTGGGTACATGTATCTGAGTTAAATACTGTGAAATAGTGAGGTTATATTTGAACCCTCAAAAGCTAAATACAAGGACGACACCACGTTCAGATGACGGGGGTTTGAGCTGGAACCCCTCAAACCTCCACACCACGCCAACGTGAGGACATATGAAGCCACGACTGATTTAAAACGCACCAGCTCCCTTTGTACACGACGGTCTGTGGTAGGATTCGAACTCACAACCTTCCAGTAGCTAGTCTGTTACTCTTCCAACCAGTCTACCGCGGCCCCTCTTTTCTGACAGGTAATTGGTAATTTTTTTTAAAATTAACATAATACTATATCAACACAACGGGAATTGACGACGGTCTGAGATCAATCCTCTAAAGCAAAGATCCGAGGATAACACCACGTAATTTTGAACCACTCTTTTCTGAGAAGAAAAAGAAACAACATTTAGAAGGGCAAGCCATTTAATCAGAGGTAACAAAGGGTTTCAAGAAGTGACGATTCATTATACATGTATTATAATTATTCAACCGCATCTATTCTAAATTAATCCATAAGGCCACAAATAGGGAAGTAGACTTTTGTGATTTGTCTATGGTTTAAGTAAATCTGCTAGACCGAGTTTATTCTGTAGATGCCAAAGTCAGGTTAATAAGGTTAAATAATTCTAGGACACAGATAGCGCATTAATTTTAATTTCTAAGCCGGCGGATTAAAAGACTAAGATCATTGATTTGATTTTGCGAAAATCTCCTTTTGAAATAGCTTTTGAGTTTAGATATAGAGTATAATAAATTCGAAATACATCCCCTTGTAATTTCACCTCATTTGGCACTTTAACCTTGAGGTATTTTAAGTTCCGAATAACAGGATATCTTAATCGGTTTGTATAAAATTGATAATTCACAATGCGCAAGCAATGATAGAGTAGGGACATCTTCTGAGATCAAGTTAATTTAGTTGAACCAGTTATTTCAAATTTTTCACGTGGGCACTTCTACCATAATGTATAATGTTGGGACATCTATTGACATCAAGTTAATTTAGTTGAACCAGTTATTTCAAACTTTTCAGGCTGGCACTTCTACCATAATGTATAATGTTGGGACATCTATTGACATCAAGTTAATTTAGTTGAACCAGTTATTTCAAACTTTTCACGCTGGCACTTCTACCATAATGTATAATGTTGGGACATCTATTGACATCAAGTTAATTTAGTTGAACCAGTTATTTCAAACTTTTCACGCTGGCACTTCTACCATAATGTATAATGTTGGGACATCTATTGACATCAAGTTAATTTAGTTGAACCAGTTATTTCAAATTTTTCACGTGGGCACTTCTACCATAATGTATAATGTTGGGACATCTATTGACATCAAGTTAATTTAGTTGAACCAGTTATTTCAAACTTTTCACGCTGGCACTTCTACCATAATGTATAATGTTGGGACATCTATTGACATCAAGTTAATTTAGTTGAACCAGTTATTTCAAACTTTTCAGGCTGGCACTTCTACCATAATGTATAATGTTGGGACATCTATTGACATCAAGTTAATTTAGTTGAACCAGTTATTTCAAACTTTTCACGCTGGCACTTCTACCATAATGTATAATGTTGGGACATCTATTGACATCAAGTTAATTTAGTTGAACCAGTTATTTCAAACTTTTCAGGCTGGCACTTCTACCATAATGTATAATGTTGGGACATCTATTGACATCAAGTTAATTTAGTTGAACCAGTTATTTCAAACTTTTCACGCTGGCACTTCTACCATAATGTATAATGTTGGGACATCTATTGACATCAAGTTAATTTAGTTGAACCAGTTATTTCAAATTGTTCACGTGGGCACATCTGTCATAGTGTAAAATGTTCGGACATCTACTTACATCAAGTTAATTTAGTTGAAGTTTTTCATCGATAACATTCAAACCCTGAAGGTAGGTAGGTATCCAATTGACTTAACATCGCACTGGAGGTACACAACGGGCTTTTGACGAGACCCTTCTCGAAGGGAAAGATTCGAGGACAGCACTTCGTTATTTTAAACCACGATAAAATGAGGAGGTCAACACGTGAACTTCCACACCACATGAATGTAAGGAAATTAGGGTACACAGTAGACTTAACGTGCACCATCCTCCTTTGTACACGACGGTCTTTGGTTTGATTCGAACTCACAACTGTCCAGTTACTAATCCGTTACTCTCTCTCCGTTTTCTCTTATCGCGGAAATACTCCAGAAAATAAACGATCTCAGAACAATTATGTAACAATCAAGAAAAAGTGAGGTTTAAATACTGCGCTTGATAAATAATTATCTCTGACCCGCGCCTCTTGAAAAGCAAAAAGGATTTTTTTTTATCAGAACAAAGAACCTTTTTTTGTAACTAATTGTCTTAATGTATAGAGTTTATAATTGTGAAGAAATTGAAGACACAGATATTTTTTATGTTGAGAAGAGAACGCTTTACCTTGAGTTCTTCTGTGGCCTCGGGGTTCTGAAATTTCGTTCCGAGAACAAGTGGAATCTTTCAGTTCAGTTCATTAAGTGAGAGAACGCTAACGACTTGGCATTGTTGAATGTTGATTAGAAAGTGTTTATCTAAGAATTACTAAGAATTCTTTAAAAAAAGAAAAGTGAGTTTGGTGTGAAAATATGTTTGCAATTTTAATGATATGTTTATTTATAGCAATATTTCATGATTCTTAATGGGGGGTTTCTAAGCGGTGATAAATGAGGAACTGGACGCAAGAGCAAAGGAAGAACCATACAAATAGTTGGTTTGGATTTGCGATCCAATGGCCATATTTGGTCATGCTGTGCCAGAAGTAACACATAAAATATCAAGTAATAGACATACACACAATGAAAATTTTATTAATGCAGAAGAGAGAAATACATTCTTGAAGGAATGCACCTGACAGGAATCAAACATGCGCAATATACAACTCGAAGGTTGCTAGAGCAGTGGCCATACCACTGAGCCACGACGCATCAACATACAAATGTCGAGGGTTAGTCGTAATTGGTTGAATCAATGTCGCACTACATCAACTCTATGGGCTATTGTCGACAATCCGGAATCCATCCCGAAGCGAAAGATCAGATGAGAACATCGTCATTTTGAACCATGGTCAGATGACGAGGTCGACGCCTAAGATGGCATCTCACTCTCCAAACATCCTCACCACGACAACGTGAGGACTTTTTTGAGGCTCACTGTGACAGCTCTGTGAACTAGGGATGCAACATCAATGTCGATGTTTTCAAAACATCGATGTATTTAACATAGATGTATTTAACATCGATGTATTTAACATCGATGTTTTTACGTTGTCGATGTTTTATTTTTAAATGAAAAAAGTACCGTTACAAAAATTAAAAAAAAAAAAAAACAAGTAGCATAATTTTTATAATCAGCAAATTGAACATACTTTTAGACCAAAGTGACCAAAGGTGAAGGGTCTGAAAAGTAGGGATACGACATCGATGTTTTCAAAACATTGATGTTTTATAAAAAACATCGATATATTGGAGCTGATGTCGCATCACTAGTTGCTAAACCAGTTATAAGAAATGGGGTAAAACGTTTAAATGCTCTGAATTTTAAAAACATCGAAAGTTTTGGGGCGATGCATTATCAACAACGATGTTTCAAATTTGAACATCGTTGTTTTGCTGTCGATGTAGCATCACTAGGTGCTAAACCAGTTTTAAGAAATGGGGGAAAAAGTTTGAATTCACTGAATTTTAAAAACATCGATAGTTTGGGGGCGTGCATTATCAACATCGATGTTTTGTTGTCGTTGTCGCATCCCTACTGTGAACTGGTACTCCCGCACTTGTTACCAACCCCACTGTGCTACGGATTTAACATTTTGAGCGTCACGAAATTTGTAAATAGTGTATAATTGTTTTAACACGAAAACACCCTTGATGACAAAAGAACACTACACCTATACCTCGCTTTACGGCCTAGATACGTTTCGGAAAAGTTGGCCTTTAACCGAAATGCCATACAACGAATCAATTATTGACACAAACTCATACAAATTCAACTGAATCGGTTCCAATTTTTTATAAAGTAATATAGTTTTTAGTTCATAAAGCATGTTATTCTTTTTATTTCCTATAAAAATGCTTACATAAAAATAAAAGTACAAAACGATGTAATAATAAAAATAAATTAAAAAAAATAATAATAAACAAATAAATTAAAAAACAAAAGAAATCATATGTACAGGTATAATAAAAAACTCGAACGTGACAGATTTACGGCTTCTCTTTTTATTTTATTCTGCATCAATCTTCAAATTCAATGAAAGTTTCGGTGGCATTATTTCCTTAAAAAGGGATGATTTTATTTAAAAGAATTAATTTAATCTGTAACAAAAATACAGTCTTTCTAATACATACGTACCAAATATGTGTACACGATTCACCAATTAATACAAACAGAAACCCAACCAGAAAAAAAAACCAATAATAAACACGTCTAACTAAACTAAAGCGCATTAAAATGATGACAATGGGGTTGTGCCAAACTTTCCTCATATTTTCGTGAGGCAAAAGTAACAGCGTCGCCTAAAGGGAGAAGCTGAAACTAAAGAGAAGGTTGCTAACAGTATGTACAGCATTTTTTTGGCCGTATAAAGAAACATTGTGGGCCGTCAATCGAAAAAGTGCCATAATTAAAAAAAGGCCGTTATAGCAAAATGCCGTATAAAGAGCGGTCGTATAGAGAGATATAGGTGTATTAATTAGCTGAAAGATTCAGAAAGATTCCACTGATCAAGGAGATCAAAACAGGTTAGAAGTCATTCAGAAGATCACGTGTTTGCAGATCGGATAATGCGTGGATATTATCGCTTAAAGGGTTAGATACAACCTATAAGTTTTTGGGTCGAAATGTAAAAGTGGTGAACATTTTTTGATTGCGTTATATTTTTTTAAACAGTTAACAATGTAAGAATGCGTAATTGTGAGTGGCAATGTGTATGTTACGAGTTTCTTTGACCTTTTATAATTTTTGATTGAAATATTCTTTCATTTATTTCACAAGAAAAAAATCATGTAAATTTTTGTGACAAATTATAATAATTTTTTGTGTACAGATTTTGATGTGATTGGAAATTTTTCTATAAATATTTAACGCATATTTTTTGTTTTTGAAAAACCATGGGTTGTTATGTTTAATGTATCTGTTAAAGATAACTTGCTTATTCGAATCCATCTTCACATGTTTGCACCTCTTTCTTGTTTGGTTATGATAATGTAAACAAACAAACAAGTTGAGTTGTCATGCTTTTGTGATTGGCCACGGTATGACATCACACCTATAAAGGGGTGTGGTCATAATATTATGGCCAATCATGTACTTAATGCAGTATTATGATTTTGTTTATGGCAATCTTTCCATTGAGATATTTATGCTAATTTCTAGAGATACAAGAAGTATAAAAGTGAGAATTCCTTTCTTTCAGCTCTCGATTGTTGTCATACATTGGACAGAGTGGTATCTCTGGTTTTCCAATCTTTGTTTCTTTTTCTGTAAATAGTTTTTAATGAATAAATGTTTTTAGCTCTTTAAATCTGATGATTTATTTTTTACTCCACATATCACTGGGCACTTTGCTTATCCACAATATGTGGGTGATAGTATCGATAGTCTATAATTGGATTTTATTTAAACTAAAACCAAAAATTGGGTTAAAACGCTGGATGCATAATTTTTCACATTCGGAGGGGTTCTTATCCATAATTCCACTTAGCATCATGCAGTCTTTTCTGCATGACTCTAATGAATTTTAAGCTTCTTGAGCAATAGAATTGTTCTAAAGGTTTATATTATGAGGAAAGAATTTATTGAAAATTTCAAAAGGATTGTATTCTAAAGAAAGGAGTAAAATAGAATCTTTCCAAAGGATTGTAATCAAGTGAAATGAGTAGTAGATTTTTGCAATGGATTCCCTTCAAACGAAATAAGCAATATAATCATTCCAAAGGATTCTATTCTAAGAAAAGAACCAATTGAATATTTCAAATGGGTTGCATTCTAAAGAAAGAACCAAAACATAATCTTTCCAAAGGTTTGTAATCTAATGAAATGAGCAGTAGAATTTTACAATGGATTCCATTTAAACAAACTGAGCAACACAATCGTTTTAAAGGGTTGTGTTCTATACAAAGAACAAATAGAATATTTCAAAAGTTTTGTGTTCTAGAGAGAGGAGCAAATTAGAATATTTCCAAAGGATTGTATGCTAATGAAATGAACAGTAGAATAGTTACAATGGATTCTATTTGAACAAAATGAGCAATAGAATCGTTATAAATTATTCTATTCTAAGCAAAGGACTAATATAATTTTCCAAAACGTTGCAACTATCTAGGGATTTCTTTGATAGGATTACTTAGTCATTAAGTGGGTTGTAGCGAAAGAGCAACTATACAGTACTCGTAAATCTCGTGGTGCTTAGGGAGTTTAGTTTTCTAAGTGGTTTCTTACATTAGCTGACGAGCTTAACAAACTAAACAATAAATCTGATGCAGTTAAAAAATTTTGTAATGCTCATAATTCAGTTTTTTAAGACCCTATACTAACTAAAAGTGTATCTAATGTCACACAAATGTATACAATCAACCAAATATATTTATACTAAGGGTAAAAATTCTAGAAGAAACTAACTAAAGCCAAAGGCATAAGACAAGGAGAAATATAATCTAAGTGTTAATTAGAAGAAAAACACGCATACCATTTTTTTCACCACCGGAATATTACGAAGTTTAATTAAAAGTAAGTAGCTTTTTATTTAAGAAATCTTTTTGAAATCTTATGGACAGAATTTCAAAGAAAATGACTACAAAAAGGATAGAGCTAAAAGAAAAAAAACCCCATCGACGATTAATATCCGAGTAATTAGAGTATGCCTTGTTAAAAGATGCGAATTTTTTTTTTAGTTTCGTTTTAAAAGGTTTTATGAGCTATTCTTTTTTGCGTCTAAAATGTAGTTTTTAAAACATTTCTTTGAAAGGACTTTTGACATATTTGTTTTTTTCGTTCATTCTTTTTTCTGTTTTCTGATTTTAATGACAATGTTGATCGATTTTTAAATATGTATCGTTAACCAGCCATATCCACTTCACTTTTTAAGGAGGATATGGGTTTTAAAAGTATTAGCAATGTTTTGATGATTAATTATCAGTATTAAAATTATCTTTATTCGCTAAAGCTTTGATATGTATGCCGGATTCATCATTTATAATCTATATCAGGAGACTACTTTTATGCATGAAGAGGTACAAAACAACTAATTATTTTCCAAAGGCTTTAGACCATGCGTGGGAAGTCAAAATATATTCGCGAATCCTTTGAACTACTCCCTAAGATATATTAAAGATGTGATAACAATATTCTCAATGCATCAGAAGCAGATTAGAATAATAACCAATTCCGTACAATATTTCAGAGTATTAGAAGAAGAAAAGAAATAGTAAAAGCTGTTTGCACAGTACAGAGGCTGAACCAGATCAGAGGAAATCGTTTGCTGCAAAAGAAATAAGTGCAGTTGTACTATGTTTTTAAAAGTCAAAATTATCGTCTGCGGCTTGAGAGGTTTGTTTTTATTCAAAATGGTGTTTTAACGAAGCAGAGTGGTTCGAAGGCTATAATTATGTTCTTTCCGAAGAGAAATATTCATATTCCGTTATCCAAAAATGATGTGAGAGTCATGGTTTTGTGATATTTAAAGCGTCCATAGTTAATATCGTCAACAAGAAAGGAAAAAAACGTTAAATTGGAGCCTCAAGTGGGACAAAAATTCCAAACAAGTATCCAAGGAAGAAACGGACATCTTCGACTGTTGCAAAGGTACGTTGTTTAATGTTAAAAAAAACCCCTTAGTCAAAGGACAGTTGTAAAATCATTAAAATGCTCGGTATCCACTGTAAACAAAATGATAAACGTTGATTTAAATCTTAAGAAAGCGAAAAAACGCAATGTGCATCGTCTTTCTCCAAAGCATATCGCTGAACGCAGGACACGCTGCCGAATTCTATATGAGAAACACTTATCCAAAGAAAAATGGAAAAAAATTGTCACAATAAGTGAATCATGGGTGTTTTTAAATGATTGCAGCAAAAAAAGAGCCATTTATTATCATAAAAGGGGAGACAAAAATTTAAATTCATGGTTCACAGAATCGAAAGAAAGTTTTTCTAAGGGATTCATGATTGTTGCTGGTTTTTCATATAATGGCAAGTTAAAAATGAAGAGAGTGAAAAAAAATGTCAAGATTAACTCCAAATACTATCAGGAACATATTGTATCGCCCATTTTTCTGAATGAAATACCATCGCTTTACCCACAGTGCCATCAATCTGTGGAACTCCATCAAGACAAAGCTAGCAGTCACACATCAAAATCCACTGTAAATTTCCTAAAAGAAATGGAACAAAAAACCGGTATCAAGGCCATACCCTTCACTGATATCCTTACTTCCGATCTTCCGATGCATTTTTTTCCTTCTTCTTCCGATCTTCCGATGCATCACCTATGGATTTTTGTGCTTTCGGACTTTTAAAATCTGCATTATCCAAACGTCGTCACACAACCCTTACAGGACTCTGGAAAGCTGTTCAGGAGGAATAGGATAGAATACCTCTTCTGACACTTCAAAAGGCATTATTATCCTGGAAATTACGGTGTAGAAAGATAGTTCAAAATAAGGGCCATCAAATAGAACATTAAAAAAACACAAGAATTTTACGTAATTTAGTTTTGTGGATACAATATATATTGTCTAAAAAATGTGTGAACAGCCTCTGTATACAAATCAAAAGGTATTTACAAATATCTGCAACTTCATGCAAAAGTGGGGATAACAAGTAAACATTCGTTGTAATGAAAGGTATCATATACCTTCCAAGTGGTTTCGATTCGATATTTCATCCATCAAGATCTGATCAATTTCGTATGCTAATGACAAGATATTTCGCCATCCAAATATAGCAGATTTTTTTGATGGCGAGATCAATATCTGTTTCAGATCAGATCAAGATCATTTGGTTTTCTTCTAACGACGAGATATCTCGTCCATGAAGATCTGGCCAATTTTGCTAATGACTAGAAACCTACTTATTGTTTTCTAATGACGAATACAACCACCTGGAGTTAACACGTGATCGAAAGAAAACTCTCAGCCAGTCTTCATTTAACAATAATACAATTAAGTTGTAACAAATATACAAAATAACTTTTACATAAAAATAGATGCACGAAAATAGTAGTTAACAAGAAACAGCATCATTTACCTGCGGTTTGAAAGTAAAAGGAACTGTCCTTGGATATTTTTGCTGCCCAATCGGTCTGGTGGTTAAGGGTGTTAGCCTCTAGATCGAAAGTTTCCTGGTTGGAATCCAGGTCAGTGCATGGATGTTTGTAAGCGTATGTAGATCCTAGCGTATCTTGTATGGTGTAGAGGCGGTTGGTGCATCTTAAATCTGTCGTGGCCGAAAGTCCTAAGTTTGGTGTGTAAGTTTGGAGAGTGGGGTTCCAGCTCAGGTGTCGCCACGTTATCTGACCGTGGTTAAAATTACGGGGTGTTGTCCTCGAATCTTTCCCTTAGGGCAGTGCTCCCCAACCTTTTTATTGCTGCGGACCGGATCAACGTTTGATAATTTTAACGCGACCCCATGAGGGGGGGGGGGACGTTGATTGTTTATATATTAGATTGTTTTGATTTAATAATTTTAATTTAATTGTATTTAAACATGCCTTAAAAATAAAATACAGTTACACCAAAAAATGCATATGAAGTGATTTAACATTTTAACTCACTAGAACGCAAAATCAATGAGAACCCTGATCTTGTTTCTTTGCAACTAGACGGTTTCATCTGGAGGTAATAGGAGACAATGAGTGTCTTACTTATGTCCAGTTTATTCCGTTGTTTTGTTTTGGTTGCTGTCACTGCAGAAAACCCCACTTCACACGGATAGGTTGTCGGAAATGGCAATAGGGGTTTAAGTTCTGTGGTGGCAATCTCAGGGTATTCTGCCAGGACTTTAATCCAGAACACCGGCAGAGTTGTTATCTCGAATGTAGTTTTAAGGCCACCTTCATTTGCAATTTCCAGCTGTTGATCTTCTTCTTGCACAGACATGCTAGATTCGCCTGATTTGTTGACATATGGGTCGCGGATCTATTCCTTACCACTTCGTGAGTCTTTTGTGGTTGGGAAGTAGCGCTCGAACTCTTTTAAAAGCAAAGGAAGGCAGTTGATCGTGCACCAACTGGGAGAATGAATGTTTAGGCTCAGTCTCGCCTAAAATCCCTGCTAATGTTTGAAACATGTACAAAATGCCTCGGTTCTCGCGCCGTCCCCACAACTTCAGTTCGGCTTTAAATGCAGCTACTTTGTCTGCCAACTTGAAAACAGCTGTCACATTTGTCAAAATTGGAAATTAGAGACATACAGAATTCAGAAATCATAATTGAAGCTCTAGTAACAGAACAAATTTCAAATTCTGATTTACCGCCTCCTAATTTGAGTGGACATTTCATAGATAAGAGCCGCACAAACCCGAGAGAAATACACCACAGTAAATAAAATGGAAATAATTTAATGTTCCTTGGGCGGCCCGTTGTCATTTGATCCACGGACCGGTACCGGTCCGCGGCCGGTGGGTTGGGGACCACTGCCTTAAGGGATTCATCTTGACGGTCGTCAATGGTCAGCTGTGTTTCTCTAGTACGACGTTACTTAAATGCTCTTCTAACTGTGGAATTGCGGCCCATTACTACAATTAGTCTCTTATCACTAGTTTATAACTATTGAGTGAATTTGTGTCTTTTAATAAGGACACATGATTCCTTGCAGTTTCACTGATCTTTCCCTTTGTGTTGATCCCGGACCGATGCCGACAGCCCAATGTTGTGCTTCAACGCGACGTCAAGTCCACTACCTACCTTGCTGCTTCAACTATTTTTTCAGTTAATTGGAATACAATATTTTCATACATATAAGACGAGGTTTCCTACTGAAATCACGAATTAATAAAATTGAATTGCTCCAGTAACACGGTAACTTCCATACCTAGAAACCCTTCGTGATTGATCCCGGACCGTCGCTAATAACCCGCAGTGTTGCTCCAGTGCGACGTTAATTACCTTAAACAGGTCTGAAATAGCAATAGTATCGTTGTTTTTGTAACCATACACATCGTCTCCCGAATAGTTTGGATTAGCTCTGTAGCGAGCTTAGCTCCAAAAAAAAAGCTTACGATGTTTGGTATAAAAAAAGAGTAACCCAACTCTCCCATGAAGTACTTTTTGGTAGATATTAAGTTACGTTGTATCATTCCGGCTTGTTATATTGATGACAGATGGACGTGATTTGAAAATACGCATAAATTTACAAATTCGATGGATGGCCCACGATGGATAGTTGAATCGCCATGGTGGTAGGCCTCCATCTTTCTTTTGCTAAAGGCATCACGGGACTGTGATCGTAATACAGCTCACAGACTAACGCAAAAATGGCTATCATTCTACTAGTGACGTCATCTATCGAATTTCGGCTACTGCTAAATTCTAGAGGGGGAGTAATGTAGCGAGCTTTGCTACCAATCAAAAAATTAACTTACGATTGAGTAGTATATACAATACCCTACAATAATGGACCGGACAGCAAGATGTGATGGTATAAGGGAAACAATACATGCTTTAATAGGGGATAGTCCCGCACGTGCTGCAATTACACTTGCAACCCTTCTGGGCATACTTTCAACAAGGTTTTGATACACAGCAATGGGTATTTATGTCCATTCCTGCTGCTAGAATGTCACCAGCTCAGCTGTAGATTTCGGACGTGGTTCCCTGGTCCGTAAGCGTCGCTCGAACTCATCCCGTAAATGTACCATGGGTTTTAGGTTGGGACTCTGAACAGGCCAGCAAAGACGTTTTACATCCATATCTCGATACCAATGCTTGACAAAGGCGGCTGCAACATGACATGGAGTGTTTTCGTACTGGAAGTAACATTCGTCCATTCCTTAAAATTGCCAGAGCGTAGGAAGAACCTGATTGTCCAAAATGTTCATGTAGGCGTTCATTTGACCATGAACACCATGTAAAGGTCCCAGGCCATTTCACGAAAAATACCCCCCCAAAAGTAGTCGAATTTTAAGCAAATCCGCTGGCGTCCGGTTCATTATTGTAGGGAAGTATATCTCAGTACAACCCAATTCCACCATGAAGTACTTTTTGGTAGACAAAGTTTCGCTTGCCCGTTGTGTTGCTCCAGTTACATTAATTAAGAAATACCCGAACATTTTCAAGCATATACTTTCAGATGAAAACGCATTTGGGTAAACTTTAACGCGACCTCGGGGAAGATCACACATTGTCTTAGATTACCACAAAAACGGGACCTTTTATTTTTAACGAAGTCGCACCGTTCCGTTCGAAAATGAAGCAAGTCCGCTAATGTTCCGAGACCAATTGTTACCGAAGAAAGGCAATATTTTAGAATAATGAGAATCTGATCTTTCAGAAATGGATCATTATGAGAGGGTGAGAAGAACACGGGGAAGTAATTTTACACCGAGATTACTTTCCATCAGGGCAAGAAGGATCGAAGAGGATATTACAAGCTCATAACGTATGGGAGAGGGGAATATGCTGATTTTAATAAAACTTAAATTGGATGGAACTTATGCGGGATTCGTTCTCTTTTGTCGCCACTTTACAGTCCAGGAAACACCCGGTATCTGTTATTGCGGGTGTTTAAATTGCTTTTGAGTTTGTTCCTTTGTTTGTTGTTATTGTGTGTGTGTGTGTGTGTTCGCAGTATACTTGCTTGGTTTGAAATCAGAAAAATGGTTCGAAACTAATTGGTAGGTATTGTCGGAGGACCCAACATTTGATTTGATAGTGTCTGAAGTTGGATTCGGGAATGGTAGATACATAAGTAAGTATTTTAATTAACGTCGCACTGGAGCAACATGACGGGCTATTGGCGACGATCCGGGATCAGACAAGACGGAAAAGATTTGAGGACAACGCCACATCATGTTGAACCCTGGTCAGGTGACGAGGTCACATCTGAGCTGTCACCTCACTCTCCAAGCTTCCACAATACGCCAGTAAACGTAGTGAAAAAAAGAATTAAAATTCGCTGCGAAAAATAGAAATTGAGACGACTTGAAGCAAAAACGTCGAAATTTTTTTTGCGTAAATCTGAGTGAGACGTTATTTCTATTGCAACGTCCTCGATTTTGAAAGTAACAAACCAACCAGCGAACACGGATAATTTCAGCTTTAAATGGTTTCTTGCTGTGATTGGCTGATTGTGTTTGGTGGTTAAGGATAAGGTCCAACGTGAGGACATTTGAGGCCACGACAGAATTGACGTGTAACAGTTCTCTTTGTGTTCAATGGTCTTTGGTTGGAGTTGAACTCGCTACCCTTTGGTTGCTAATCCATTACTCTTCCAACCAGGCCACCGCGGTACTGCGTATGGTAGATTTAACACCTAAACTCTCCTTCGGTCGTGTGCGTGCTACTGAGTTGCTCTATTAATCCGTCAGAGACGCCTTTAAACAACGGTTTAAGCTACGGTTTCCTAAGAAAGCAGAGCCGTTATCTAGAAGCCGTAATGTAGCTGTGCATGACGTCACTAAAACGTTGTTTATACAAACTGATGGTGGTTTATTCCTAGAGAGCGCTGATTGTGAGCGTAACGACAATTAGCGGAACCGCCATTTGCATGACGATCGGCATAGCGGTCTCAAACAGTTATGGAACGTTTTTTCTCTTGTAGCGGTGGACATTTGATTTCCTGCGCACAAACAATTCGAGCGAAGAGGAGCAAAACAAATAAAAAATTTTGACTGGTATTATTTAGTTCTTTTTTGTAAAATCGGGATCGTTAAAGATGGATATAAAATTGTAACGGTTTTCAAAGCAGCTTAAAATTATGCGCCAGATCGATACCAAAAACAGATTTATTAATTAATTATTTACCATTTGATTTTTTAATTATTAATGAATTAATTATTTAAAGAAAATTACACTGAAGGTATCGATCTGGAGTAAAACTTTCCGCATATTTCAAATCCATTGAAATTTTTACTCTATCTTTAACGATCGCGAAGATAGAAACTTGAAATAGAAAATAAAAAAGCCCTTTTGTTTAGTTTCTAGAATAAAAGAAACCACGACCGCCGTCTGTTGTAGTGGCAGCGGACCACAGAAAGGTAGAATTAATATTGATGGTAGGCTCGTGTGGAGCGAGCATATCGACTCTCTTATTTCCAGATGCTACGCAATAGGGGCGCATATGGGAAGAGTGAGTGGTTGGGGCCACATTGGCCAGCTTCAGAAGGTCTGGTATCTGACCTTAATTGAAAAATAGTTACTTTTTGGAGCCGGTATTTGGAATTTTCCATATTAACAGACACAATGATGGTAATGCTTCGCACTGGTTGAAAAACGTAGGGGAAGACGGGGTACAACGAAACATGGGGTACAATGAAACATTACTTCTAAAATCAGTAAAATTTGTCACAGAAAGTTGCAATTTATATATATGTTATGCAACTATGTGTTCCAATTACTGATGTGATTTGGATTCATTTGCACTTTTACAACATGAACAATAGAAGATTATTGGTTTTTCACCATTGAAAGTAAGTTTCTTTACTAAAAGTAATTTAGTTTCTTTTTCCTCGTTGTTACATGTAATAATTATTTTTTCTATACATTGTTATCTTTGTGTTGTCTTCATACCTCCAAAACCAAAATTAAAAATAAATAAATATTAGATGCTTTAAATTTTTTTTATTTAGTAACCTCAGTACGGGGTACAATGAAACACTTGCAGACGCGGTACAATGAAACATGTTTCATTGTGCCCTGGGTGAATGCATTTACTTGAAGTTATATATCACTGGTAAATATAATATCACTGATATAAAATAACATATTACTGGTTGTCACTAATATAAATAAAGTCTAAATTTTACGTAAGATAACAGAATTGTTGTAACACTGCCCCCACATACCAGTAACAAATTGCAGCCTTTAGACAAAAATGTGTTCAAGTCACTTAAAAATTTCTTCAATCTAGCTGAAAATGATTGGATGCTGTGTAATCCTGGTCATACAATCTATATATGAGATATCTTCTTTGCTTGGCATTGCTTATTGTAAGTCTTTCCCTCCACAAAATATTACAAAAGGTTTTTAAGAGACTGGAATATGGCCTTTCAATAGAGAAATGTTTTGTGACGAAGATTATTTGTGTTCGTACATGTCAGAAAGGCCTAGTCCTACTGAAAATTATTTCCATGTTCAGATCAATGAAACTGAAGAGATGAAACTAAAGAGCTGACTAATGAAACTGAAGACCAGACAGACAAAACCCAAGAATCAGAAGTGGTGGATCATGCCATTAGTAGATCAGAATCACAGACTGCAGATTATTCAGCAACTGTTCATACACCATGCACTAGCTCTCAACCTGTGAGGAAATACATTTCTCCTCAAGAGATAAAACCTCACCCCAAGGCTGGTCCAAGAAAATTAGTAAGAGTAGGAAAACAGAAAATAAAAAGAGTTTTGTTCTAACCACGCCAGTAAAAAATGCTCTTGTTAAGAAATTAGAAAGTATTGTTTTCAAAACAAACTACCTCCTACAGACTCTGATGATGATCCAGATTATTTTCCAACTCCAGCTGATCACCGAAGTACTAAGAATGAGATATCCACACATAACATGTGTGACACAAGCAGTATCTGTACAAATGATTAGGTATGTTTTAATCAAGGAGGGTGAACTGAAACATAAGGAAATGTATTCTGTTGCAGAAATCATAAATTTAAATGAAGTCGAATGTGACTAAAATAATCTATATAGGGTGAAAATTGCTTGCATCATTTGGAGTGTTTCATTGTACGCCAGTATGTGTTTCATTGTACCCCACCATATGGGGTACAATGAAACACTGTGAGACATTTACTTTTTGGTATTTTTCAAGCATAAAGATATTGTTTAGAACCAAATAAAAATTGATTTAGGTGGGGAAAATACAAGATTAAAAGTATGAATTAATTATATTTTAGTGCATGCAAAATTGTGGATAGGAAAAAATAATTAGTAAATTTTGTTTCATTGCACCCCGTCTTCCCCTACTTAAAAAAAAAGGAATGGCTAATTATAAAATAAGATCCTCTATGTTGATGGTGGATGTGCTTGCTCCCCTCACCCTAAATTTATGCCTATCCTAGTCGATCCTCCACTTCCTTTGTGTTGGCTCTCTTCGGTGATTTCCCTCTTTTATTTATTTGTTTATTTTTATTTTGGAAGGGGACAAAGAGTACTAGGTTCGGTCCCATATTATTCCATTCTAATGTATTTTATATAATTTTAACTTATCTTATAGTAACTTACTATATTTGTTTAATGTTTTTATGTGCTTGAGTGTACTGGATCAGGGGGTGAATGCATTTAGTGTATATAGCAATTTTAAATTATTAAACAATTACTAAACACATATTTTATGGATACTGACAATTTTCGTGCCTTGTTTACCTTTAGTTTTACCCTAGACGTCCTTTTAGGGCCTTGGTAAGTGGGGCCAGCATTGTGAAACGGTTTGTTCCCGGTCTTCCCTATCCTATCCAGGAAAGTTTTCTTGCTCACCGGCTTTGTTGTGAGATTTGTTTTCGGCCTGTTGGCCTTTGTTCTTAAATATTTTTTAAATAAATGTCGATATAAGTCGCCCCCTTTCTTCCCGTAGAAGGTCTAAACCTTTTTTGGTGAGCTGAGAGGGGGCGAGTTTATTCTCTTTGCTATCTAGGTCCATATACGTGGACCTCGACCCTTTCGCCTTAAAAGTAATATTTCTGATATATTTGATAGTTTAGAACTCTGGTACACCTGCGTGGACGTCTAAGCTTCCGATTGACACCAATGGATGGCAATATAAATCGGAAACTCCTGTGGAATGTTTATTATTCAAGAGCAATTTGGAAGAAATGGCTTCGACTGAACGTGCTCGTAAAAGTAAGTAAATTTCATTTGTTTTTAATGATTTATAAATCCTTTAGTTAATGTGTTTTAGTTGATAATTTCTGAGTTCTGAAGCAATGTATTATAATTTGAAAATCATTACATCTTTAGCTTAATTGAGACCCGGGGTACACATATGTGCACCTAAAATGTTTATCACCCTATGACTCCACCATCTAAAAGAGGAATTTACTTGATAACTTTGAAGTAGTTCATAAAAGTTATCAGAAAAAAATGATTTTGATACAATTTTTATATGGTTGGTAGTAAAGAGGTTACAAAATACGTGATATAGTATGTCTTGTGTCTGGTGCAGCATAGCCAACATTCAAATTCCGAGCTACGTGAAACTGCAATATTTCAAGTCATAAGACATGATAAGGGGGAGATCGAAAAGTTTGAGCATTCCAGAATTGGAAGACATTCTACCCGAGGTTGGTAAGCAGAGTTGAATTTAAGACCCAACAACAACTGGCTCTAGGTGACGATCCGGGATAAATTCCGAAGGCAAAGAACTGAGAACATTCCGTTACTGTCAAGCACAGTCAGGGGACGAGGTTAGTATCTGAGCTGACAACCCAGTCTCCAAGTATCCACAGCGAGCCAACGTGAGGACTTTTGAGAAACTGACAGATTTTTTTTCTTCAGAACCTCGCCTTCCGAACTCACCATAGAGCCTAGAGCCACGGAAAATGGAGGCAAGATGACTTCTTTATTCAAATTGTGAAAATATACAAAATACAGGCAAATCTGGTATGACAGAAGCAGCATTTGTAATTTTTTCAACAAAGAGTTAAACCTAGAATGTGTAAAAAATAATTGAAGTTGAGAAGTTACAGAAGAAAGTCAGTCCAGTTTAGTTCAGTACAATGCACAGCAATACAATTTAGTGATATTAGAAATAAAATAAAATAAATTAAGATAATATATATACTCAAAGTATAGTAAATGAAACATAAAATCGAAGAAACGGAGAGGGGGAGAGAGGAGATAGAGAGAGGGAGAGAGAGATCAATTCCTATGTTTATGCCTATGCCCAACTCTTATGGACCATATCATTTTTAATAAAAACAATGTTTCTTTGTTTCTTTTGGGGTACTCTTCCATTGTTTAATGTTTAATGAAAGAATTTCGGATTTATACTTGTAAATCGATTTATTTTCTAAATGAAACATGCATAAAGTTATTAAATTAAAGTTTTATGACCAGAAGAGTTTTAGAATTTTTGTATGGGTAACTCATATTGTGAGTGAAATAAATTCTACATTAGTGTTCCATGTGAAACGATTGGAAAGCTTAACCAATATGTTCCAACCATATTTTCTTAAATACGTTAACGTTCTGGAGATAATGTTGCTTTAATTTTAAATGCGCGATGAATCATTAATTAGTTTTCTTAGACAGATGAATATTAATCATATTTTTCTCATAATATTGGGCAAAGTCTTAATCGTCTGTATTTGGGGTTAAATATACTATAAATAACTTCAACTCATTATACACGATTCTTTTTTAAATGAAATTATATGTTTAACATCTATTGATTCTGATGTTTTAATCTCAGTGAAAACTTTGTCATCTGAACGTGGTTCAAAATTACGTGGTGTTTTCCTCGGATCTTTCCATTAGGGAATTGATCCCAGACCGTCGTCACTAGCCCGCTGTGTTGCTCTAGTACGACGCTAATTAAAAATTACCTTACCATTACCAAGTGAAAACTAATTCTTACTATAAACAGTTGATTTGATATAACTTCGATTCTTTATCATAACTTCGAAAAGTTCTATATCTTCGCGTAGAAAAATAATCCAATTTCAGACAGGATAAACTTTAAAGAGCATTTATTTTCGAAAGACAAACACAGGAGAAGTCTAACTAGAATGGACCAATAACATTGCGTAGAATAAATATCATAACCTTTCTGGAAACTTTTATGAGATCAATTTCAAAGATATAAGTTTAAATGAAAAAATAGGTATGGAGGAAAATATCATTTGTCCAAATCAAATACTGGACCGAAAGTCGAATGGTGGTTTTAAACTTTTTACTTATGGGATCCATGGGTATTGCTTAAGGTAACGGTTCGAAAGGGATCGACCGTTTTGACCGCGATCAAAATAAAGGTATATGAGTATTTTTATCTTGTCACACGCGGTAATTGGGGCCCGGTTGGAAGTGAACCGGATTAGCAACCAGCTGGTTGCGAGTTCCAATCCAGACAGTCGTGTACAAAAGGGAGCTAGTGCAAGTTAGATTCGTCGTGGCCCCAAATGTTCTCACTTTGACGTGGTGTGGAAGTTCGGTAACAGGAGGGCAAGGTCAGGTATTAACCTCGTCATCTGAACGTGGTTCAAAATTACGTGGTGTTGTATTCGGATCTTTCCTTTCGAGTTTGATCCCGAACCGTCGTAAATAGCCCGTTGTGTTGCTCTAGTACGACGTTAATTAAAAGACTACCAAATTACCCGGACCGTCGCAAAGAGCCCGTTGTATTGTTCGAGTGGGACGTTAAGTAAATATTGTACCCATGCGATAAAATATTTGTAATTATTTTTTATTCTCTAAACACCAGTGTCCTACGACATAATGAGATACTCCGTCCGGAAAACAATCTTAGGCATTTCTGATTATATATTCTGATTGGTTGTAATTTGGCTCCAGCTGCTATTCTTGTGTCCTAACGAATTGAGAAGCGCAGGTGAAAATAGAAGCGTCATTTGCAGGTGGTGTTCTTCCAGAATGATCTCTGATTGGTCTTTGACTTTTGTTGTTGGGCGATTTAAAAAAATAATTCAAAGGCCGTTGAGGAGACGACAGAGAAGAGAGCCAGAAGCAACAAATGAGGTTGTTTACCCCATGCTGGCCAGTGTTATACATATTTTGATGTATGGGAATATGTTGAAACAGTGATGTAAATATTGGATATATTCTTCTTCTCGGAATAATAAGAACGTAAATATCTTAGCTGTTGGTTGTCTTCTCCTTTTGTACGATTCGTACAGTTTTTATACTTTTATACTACCGGTTTTGATCGACGATACCATAGTTTTCATTGGAAATAGCTTAAGAGTTTTTGTTTATAATTGAGAAGGAATATTTCTTTAGTTTTTGTCGTCAAACTTTAACTTGTTACTTGGTAATTTATTAAAAACATTTACAGGAGGAGAAAGTGGTGTAGCCACTTACGCCAAGAATTAAATACCCGTCCGAGACAGTAAAGTGTTTCCAAATTACGTGCAAAGCGTTCAGGTTGCTGTGGTATATCTCAAGAAAAATCTCCGATCAGCCATGCTGTATGCAAAGTCCAACTTGAACCTTTGCGAAATATTATCTTAACCCTCATGGGGGTTTCTATTCGTGACAAAAACTACCTTGTAGTGGTCAGCCTCTGATGCAAAAACTTGTTGCAAACAGCCACCAGGCAAGAGACAATATGTTTTTTTCTACTAGAATCTTCAGTCGCCTTGGAGCTATAGAGCAGTTTTGCCTGGAATAAATGTTCATCATTAGCAAAATGGATCAGAGGAAACCACATGAAGGGTTAAATACTGCTGAAGTAAGTCATATTTAGCTACAATATCCTGCTGTTCGGAAAACTGACTAAACAATTCACAAATAGTTGGAGAAAGACATGATAGTTAATTGATGTCACACTGGAGAAACACATTCCGCCAGGGGAGACCCCGCACTTATCCTTGCAAGGATTTACCGGTTTAGTAGTCTTCTTTTGTTGTTTATTAGTTTCTTATTTGCAAAGTTTCTGCTAGGTTTTCTTGATGGTCATATGAGAACTGGTTTACGTCGTTGATATAAAATCCATGATGCGGATTGTCAGAATATCATTGATTTTTCAAATGTTTTCAACACAACGGAGTTTTGGCAACGGTCTGAGATCCATCTAGAAGGGAAAGAACCGAGGAAAGCACCCTGTAATGTCTAACCACGGTCAGATGACGAGGTAACACCTGAGCTGGTACCCTACTCCAAACTTCGACACTACGTCAACCTGGGGACATTTGAGGCCGCGCCCTCCTGACCTCAAACGTGTATCATCCGCCGTGTACACGACGGCCTTTGACTGAATCTAGTTTCGAACTCGCAACCCTTCGGCTGCTAATCTGTTGCTCTTCCATCCGGGGTACCGCGGTTCCTACAAATACATAAGAGCAGAACCCACATGAGTCCCATTTTTGAAATTTAATAAACGTGTGTGGTAGAAACCCAATTAGTTAGGGATTCATGTTTCTGAACCAAAAGTAATTTTTCATGCCCTTATGTTTACTAACTAAAACCATCGATTAATGTTTTTATCGGGGACTGGAGTAGTAATCAAAGGCTTAAGAGAAATAGTTCATTTAGCCCGGTAGCATCTTACAATGTAATCGCTGGTACTGTGGAACAGCATCACTTGACACAATACATTGATCCATCGGATGGTCTTCCTGATGTCTGTCTCTATACTGAACTTCCTGTTCATGTGAACAAGCAAATCGATCTTCCTATTTATCTGAGGCAACTGGCTCTCGAAAGAATTGGAGATATTCCAGTGGACGCTGTTCGGGTGTTTACGGATGATAGTGACTGTTCTGGCAGTGAAATTTACATTAAATTACAAAAACACTATACAAGGATTCAGAGGAGGAATCCTGACTTCTGCTCTGTTTTTCGTAGTGAACTAACAGCCATAAAAGAAGGCCTTGATTTGCTTATGTCGCTCACTTATGGAAATGAAATCTGTATCCTGTCTGATAGCAGGAGTACCATCCAACATTTGGTCAACCATAGTGTGCGGGTTATTATTGGAGTGACTATTCTTAAGAAGCTGAAACGACTCTCATTGTCTCATAGGATACACCTACAGTAAATTCCTTCTCATGTCGATCTAAACGGTTATGTGATCGCAGACATCTTGGCCAAAGCGGGTGCTTGTGATGCCTCGGCGCCTTCCGCGTCTCTCACCTATATGGAGCTTTTATCTAGGACAAAAAGCGAAAATAAAATCAATGGGCTCGTTCCACCAGTGCATCACTGGTATCAGACTACTCGACCGGGTGGATCTCTGGCACTTGGTTGCAACAGGATGTACCAGACCACTCTCACTCGATTCTTTAGTGGGCATCTTAGATCTCTGAAGTATACTGAGGGTTCTAAGTGTTTTGAGGTTTGCACCATGTTTTCTACTGAGCAGGCTTCCCCTGAACATATTCTTGAGTGCCTTTAGGCTCTCCAGGCTTGCTGCCGATCCGTATTGGATTTCTTTAAGGTGTATAATGTCATGGATCTGGTCAAGCTCTGAAAGCCTTAGGGGACATGCAACAACAATATCGAATTATGTGAATTTGTTTCCTCATTAAATGCCGACCTTAGATAAACCCATTCATGTAATAAAGTCAGTTTTCAAAGTTTTTGAACTTATGGGGCTTCCGAACCCACTGATTGAGTCATAAAAGACTTGGCTTTCATGGGTAACTTATGTATTGAAATTCATTAAGACTTATCTTAATATTTTTCTTTTAGGTATCCCCCTGTAACTTTTAAAACAACATTTTCACCCAAATTTCCCATTTTTCAAATTTTACAAATTATTGTACTACAGCTCTTGAAAACGGACTTTACTTTAACGAGAAAGGACAATATATTTTACATGCGAGTTTTTACTGATTTTGGTTTTGTGTTTCTCGAAATTCAATTTTTGTCAAGCGTTACTCTTCAGAAAACAAAATATCTCAGAATGCATCCTATTAAATTATTAATTTGAAACTTATATGTTCTGATGATTATAAAGCAAGCAGCGTTTGAACTATTGTCATTAAGATATATGTACAGGCTTGTATTGTATTTAAAAAATTGAGAAGGATACATCAAGCATATTTTTTTTTTTGCATTTTATTCTTATTCATGTTTTTTCAGGGATAACTCATCTTAAAGTCCACAATTAAAATTTAAATACAACAATTTGGTAATGATTGCAGTTAAATGCCTGAATTAATGTTTTTATAAGCTTAGTTAACTTTATGAACTGGAAAAATGCAAACTATTTTTTAATATAGAACGGTTGCGTAAATGGGGTATTTTTGGATGTTATCTACTCTTTTACTCCATTTTTATAAGGTATGTAAGTAAATATTTTAACTATCGTCGTGCTGGAGAAACAAAGTGGGCTGTTCCATTTTTATAAAAGATAAATTAAACACCCTATATTTTCTGCCAAAAAACGATTTTTCTTGTAGAAATCACAATAACAAAATCTATAAACCACTTAGTTCCGTTATAATTTCAAAAAAACTTTCTCCGAATGCACCTTGCCTCGTATATCTTAATTTCAAACCGTTTCAATGTCGATCGGTATACTGTGTAGTTTGTACTGTTCGGCACATGGAAATGCGAGTTTCAACAACACCCCCCCCCCACCCCCCTAGACCTAAATTTAAAAGAATGTTCTACCTAGGACAACCCCTCGGTTAGACGAGCAAAAGTTTCTCTTCACTTTCCACCATTGATTACCATGGCGACTACAAGTGGCTAAATTTCCTGGTAGGAATTTCTGCATACCCTGTCATAATTCACCTCTTCTAATCCTTTATTGAATTCCTATCCGAGTGACGGGGAAAACGGGAAAGAAAATGTCCCTTTCTTCTCTCTTGTCACTTTGCATGGGGCTCAGGTGGCGGCCGAAAATCCCTAAAACTACATAATGCCGTCTGGCTTTAGAGCAACTGATGATTGATTCGTTTTTTACTCGGCCGCATCCTTTATTTGTTGTTGGCTTTTTCAAAGCATTTGCATGTCTTGCTTGGGAAGTTTACTCCTTTTGACGTGCCATAGAAATGAAAAGTTGCTTCAAGGGAACGTGCTATTGTAAGGGTCATGTCATGCCTTTTTTGATTGAACCATATTTTTTGGTAACACTAAGATTTGATTTGGGTAACTGACTCAGGTCTTTGCATTTGGTTTCAGTTAAGGAAATAGTAGAGATCTATTGGGTTGAAGTAAAAGTTATTCCCGTTTTTTAACAACATTTAAAGACATTTTTTTATTAACTAAAAACTATATTTAATCAATCGGAAAATAATACCCGTTTGAGCAAGCGCACCACTGTGACAGTGACAGGTGCATTGGTCATGGTCGATCAGTTTTAGGGACTCGTCTGCTAGCTCTTTACTGAATTGCATCGCATTACAATGGTAATTGTTGTTTTTTTAAGCAAACAAACTGTCCAAGAAAATCGATCGCTCCGCCAAATGTAAAGTGATAACAGTGACTCGATTTCTAAAACCAAAAAATGTGCTACCAAGCGAAATTTATCGTGAAATTATAGCAGTGTATAGTGATGTGATAAATGAATCATGTTTCCGTCGTCGGTGCCGAAATTTTAAGGAGAGAAGAGAGAACGTCCATGATGCGGAGCGATGTGGCCGCCCAAGTGTCATTACGGATGAGCTTGTAAATTCTGTCTACAAATTCATCAAACAAGATCGGCGTGTGACTTCGTATGAAATATTCATGATAAATTTTCACATGTGTCTCGCACTGGTAACAGATCACCTCAAATTCAGAAAAATTTGTACAAGGTGGGTGCTACGTCTACGGTGGGTGCTCAATGACGACTACAAAAGCTTAATGACGTCACTGCTTATCTCAATGACTGGCGGTAGAGGAGTATGACGCTGGTATTTAAAATCTGCTCGACATAAGATACGATAGATATTTATATTTGCAAGGGGACTATGTAGAAAAGTAATATAAGGTAAGAAAATGTAAAATAAAAAGTGTGGCTTAAAAATTTTAATTAGCCTGTATTGTACTTAAAAACGATGACATTTCTCTATTTCTCCCGTTGTTGCATCATCCTACGCTCTTAGAAGTAAAAAAGTTTATGGATTAAGAACTAGACTCCTCGTATACAAGGGACGAGCAGGCAAGCACGGCGTTGCCCGTGACAGAATTCGGACTATCTGAGGAATAGATCTGGTGTAAATATTCTGCAGATTTCAAATCCGTTGAAATTTTTGATCCATCTTTAACGATCGCAAAGATAGAAACTTGGACAAAATAATAAAAAATGAAATAAAAGGAAAAAGCAAGAGACAAATATAGATTCTGTGAATGAGAGGAAAGAAAATAACAATCAACCATGTGTCTCAAATCAAACAGAACACTTCGTTAGTAGTCAGTGACGTTACTGGAGATCTGGCATGCATCCAAAGAAATGATGAAAGGATAGGGGAAAAACTGCTCTGCAATTAAAGATCAGCTGGGGAAAAATTACGTAAATGAATTAAAACAATTTCTAGATTAGATTTTAAAATTAGAGCTACGCGCAAAATCCGTATAAAATTAGGAGTACCTATGTGTCAAATTTCAGGACTTACTGTCCTGAAATTTGAGTTACAAATGGTACAGATCGTCAGAACACACAAACACTTTCTTTTATAATAGTATAAAAGCTTGAGATTTGAATAGAGAAACAAGAGTGAGAATGCAAGAGAGGTAAAGAGGTAGAGAATATTGGAAAATAAATAAGACAGTTGAAGAGGAGACTTGGACATGAACGATGAGAGCAGCGTGAATTAAAGAGCGAAAGAGGATAGAAAATAATAGAGATGGAGTTGAAGAGGATAAGGTCGAATAGTTGGTTTCTTGAGGCCATCGACCAGGTTGAGCTAAGCTGCACCAAGCAATGTATTTTGTGTCAGGTAAATGGACAGACACTCCGAAGTGGAGAAAGAATAGAATTGGAGAAAAACATGAGGAAAATTTAAGAAAGAGTTTGAGAGTGGAATGAATGGGGAAAAGAGTTGAGAGGAGACAAATTGAGTGTTATAGAGAAAAGATGTATATAATTCAATAAAGAGTTGAAGAGGAAAAATGGAAAAAGAAAAAAGTTGAATATGAGAGAGAGAGAAAAGAACAGATTTGAAGATGGGAGAGAAAGTTGAAGATGAGAGAAAGAAAGAGTTGAAGATACGATAACGAAAGAGTTGAAGAGGTGAGAGAGAGAAAGAGAGTTAAGAGAGAAGATGAGAGAGAAAGAGAGTTGAGAGAGAAGATGAGAGAGAAAGAGAGTTGAAGATGGAGAGATGGAAAAAGAACAGAGTGAAAGATGAGAGAGAGAGAAAGAGAAAGAACAGAGTCGATGATGAGAGAGAGAGAAATAAGAGCAAAAAATGAGAGAGAGAGAACGAACAGAGTCGAAGATGAGAGAGAAGGAAAAAGAATAAAGTTCAAAATGAGGGAAATAGAAAAAAATAGAGTTGTGTGAAGACGAGAGGAAAAGTGAATGAGCGAAAAGAGAAAAAGAACAGAGCTGAAGATGAGTGAAAGAGAGTAAGAAAAATTTGACATAGAATGATGAGAATTGCGAGTGTTCAAGAGAGAAAGAATTGGAGGGTGTGGAAGAAAAAAAAAGATAGAGTTGAAGAGGAGAGAAAAAGAGTACTGAGAAAACGATGAGAATGGGAGTTCAAGAAAAGTTGGAAAGTGGAGTTTTAAGAAACGAAAAATAAAAATGATTGAGGTTAAAAAAGAGAATTTAAGAGGAGAGGGGAAAATAGATAAAGAGTTGAGAGGAGAGCAAGATAGAGGGGGAATATTTCAGAGATATAATGAGATTGAGAATTCACTAAAGTTGGAGAGGAAAGAGAGTAGAAGATAAAGTTCGGGAAAGAAAGAGAGAAATGGAAGATAATACGATTCAAGAGGACAGACGAATAGAGAGTCAATCATCGAAAGAGACTTATTGGGGTAGAAAGAGAAAATTTGATTCAGCTTTTCATTTTAAGTACATATTTAAGGCAAAATATTAACTGTCTATATTCGGCCCAAAGTAATCCCGAAAGATTTATAAGGGAAATAATATTTGATTATATTCGTTTATGCCAAATTTAGGAAAAAGTATGTCCACGTAGTAGGTAATGTCTAGGTATAAACCGATCGAGTTAGCATTAGAAACTAGAATTTAAATTTGATAAAGAAACAGAGCATAGCAGATCACACACACACACACACACACACACACACACACACACACACACACACACACACACACACACACACACACACACACACACACACACACACACACACACACACACACACACACACACACACACACAGGAATCTAAAAAAAATGAAGAAAAGTTGGTCGATTAGGGGGTCATCAGGGAGGAGTCTGAACCAGACTATATAAAATGGTGTGTTTTCTACATATGAGCAGCATTATGCTGAAAAAATTGCTCATATACTGCCCCAAACACCATTAAAAAGCAAAAAAAAAATCACCAAAAATAGAGTAGAAACAAAAATAGAGCAGGAATTTTTGGTGTTTGGTTGCATTTTAATGGTGTTTGGTGGGAGTATATGAGCAGTTTTTTCAGCCTAATGCTGCTCATATGTAGAAAACACCATTTTAATGTTGTCTGGGTCAGGCTCCTCCCTGATGACGCCCTGATCCACCAACATTTGACCATTTTCTATCATTTTTACCACTTTTGTTGTAATTGTTTTGAAATTCCTGTTCTTGAAACTATATTGTTTACTAGCCACTGCGTGGCTAGCATGGCGTTGCCCGTGCTGTACTTTGTGGGGTTAGGTGTGTCCATTGTGAACGTTTGTAAACCACCGGTGTTTGCTACGCATTGCCATTTGGTTTGCTTCGCAAACCAACACCACGGATCTCGTTATTGTGAAATTGGAATTGCGAAGAGATCCAATTGGTGTGACGTGACAATTTCTTGGAGGGTGGGGTGCCATCTGAGGTGTTATGTTATAATTTGACCGTGGCTGTACACGTATATTTGCCTTATTGGATAAAACTTTGACCCTAGTTAATAGGTAGTTGCAGTGCTTGAGAACGTTAATTAAAAATTACCCAATTTTCTCGGATACTTTCCTTAGGCGATTGATCCCGGACCGTAGTTAAGAGCCCGTTGAGTTGCTATAGTACGACGTTATTTAAAAATTACCTCGGATCTCAAAATTAGGGAATTAATCCCATACCCTCGTTAATAGCCAATTGTGTTGATTTTGTGTGATGTTAATTAAAAATTTCCTCAGATTTCAAATTCGTTGAAATTTTTAATAAAAACATGTAGAATTTCTGTTGATTGTTGTATTATTTTTAAAATCCGTCTCACATACACATGCATATTTTATACAATTTACTGCAATGCCAAAAATTGTATTTTCTAAGAATTAAGAGATTTAAGTTTTTGGAAAAGGCAGTTGAGAAATTGAAGGGAGAGAGAAAACACGCTTTTGTACTAAAAACCGAAAAAATGAGTCTCTTCTTTTTAAAATTTTACAACTTGAATGTGTGGTGTATCTTATTTTTAACACAACAATGAAATCTGTTGATTTGGGCAATACAGTATATTTTAACCCCAAATTACTTAAATAATAGGGAGACAGAAAAATTATAAATATTTTTATAAGTTGAGGTAATTTTGAATAAAAGAGATTAATAGACCAAAATAAAAGGTTATTTTTTTTTATTTTGAGTACAAAGTGAATTATTTTATTCCTTATCTGAATTTTTAAAATTAGCAATGTTTGTAGATGTGAAATGCACCTTTAGAAACAATTAAATGAAATGAAATAAGTCTGTGCCATGTGGGAAAGGAAAACAAATTATAAAAATTAGCATTTTATACTTGATTATTTTTCCCCGAGATAGTATACATGTACACTTATTAAAATAACCATATGTGGCAAGAAATTGAAGTGATATCTATTTATAAAAAGTAAAAAGGTATTAAATTGTGTTGAACACTTGACCGTGGGAGAAACACGGTTTAATGAGACCGAGTCGTATGATAACATTTTTTTTTAATTTACAGCCCCCAATATGCAAAAAATGTAGTAATATAAGAAGCCAGCATTGGCAAAATGATGTTTAAATCCAAGACTAAATTTTTTTGCATATTTATAAAAACGAAACCGTGATTGGCTGTTACCTAACACATTTAAATACTTCCATCTTACTTTGCAGCAAATTGCAGCCTCTGAAATTAAGATTGGCTTCTGGAAATTGAACAGAAACATAACTTCCAAAAAGATATAAAAAGCAAAAGTTAAAGTATATGCTTTTGTAAATTTATACGTTACATAAATTAACAGAATTAAATATTGCTATGCTTTCCAAAAGACACCCAAACACAGAAACAAACAAAAATAGCATAAAAAGATGAACAAAATAACATCATTTCGTAATAACAGTATTATTTAATTTACAGCCTCCAATATGCAAAAAAGGCAGTGATATAAAAAGCCAGCATTGTGAAGGGTCAGAGCATTGGTGTCATTAATAAAATAATGTTTAAATCCAAGACTGCATTTTTAGCATATTTCTAAAAACAAAACCGTGATTGGCCGTTACGTAATACATTTTAATACTTCCTTATTTCTGTAGAGTGTATTGTAAGACGAATATGAAAAAGTTACTTATGTTTAACTACACCTATTAGACTGAACCGACTTCAGTTCGTATCGTAGGGTGTAAAAGTAGCCTCGCGATAGGATTTTGAGTTGTGACGTGGGCTTTGTATAAAGTCGATGTTGGTTTAAGTGCACTATAGCGACAACGCAGTAAAATTATGACAATGTTATGCAAACATTACTGATATTTTCGTGAGACAAAATGTAGCAGTGTCGCCTAAAGGGAGAAGCTGATACTAAACAAAAGCATAAAAACAGCATTTGTTTTGGTAATTTAACAAAACATTGTGGGGAGTAAATTAAAAGAGGCCGTTTTAGCGAAATGCCATAATTTAGTTATTATTTTATGCAATTTTTTGTTTGTTTCTGTGTTTCGAGTGTGTTTTGGAAAGAATAGGAATAATTAAGAATAGCAATACTCAAATTTTATAAATTATGCAACATAAAAATGTACAAAAGTATCACCTTGAACTTTTGGTTTTGATATATTTTTGGAAGTTTAGCGATTTCTGTGTGTTTTTGTTTTGCAACATTTCCATCCTTCATCAACGCATCTCTCAAATGTGCATACTGTTCCATTGTGAGTGATCTGATTCAGTCGTATCTACAACACCTTCTCCGATTGAATCTCGGATTACATGGCGACAATAAATTGATGGAACATGTGTTTGCTTCTCAGTAAAATGTTGAAATTCGAAGAGTATATCATGATCCTGTGAGCGTAGAGTTACATAGAAGAAATGTTCTTAGTTTGCATAAATGATAGAAATCCAAGATTGGCGTGAGTGCAGTAAAGACCCTTTCAATACTGTGGACATTTTTAGGAAACCAAATAAAACAAAAATATAATAATAAATTTATTTTTAAATGTTATACGTTAAATATCGCTTTTCTTTCCATAAGACATCAAAACAAAAATGATAAAAATGTACTATATAAAAACCGAAGTACTATACAGAAACAAACAAAAGATTGCATAAATGAAACAAACCATAAATTGCACATAAGATTTAAAAAAATATATCGCTAGACTTTGAAAAAAATATCCAAATAATCGAAACTAAAAGTGAATATGCTTAAAAAATCAAATCCCAAACAACGATAGTCTGAAAAAGAAACAATAACAAATGTATTGTACAACCGTTATCCAGTTAAAAAAATGAAGTAAGCACAATATAAAAATACAAATATAAAAGATTAAAAGTTAATATGCTTTTAAAAAAGCAATACATTTCATAAAGGATATTCAGTAATACTAAAAGTGAATATGCTTAAAAAATCAAATCCCAAACAACGGTAGTCTGAAAAAGAAACAATAACAAAGTGTTGCACAACCGTAATCCAGTTGCTAAAATTAAGTAAGCACAAAAAAAAAATTCAAATATAAAAGTTGACTTTAACTAAAAGTTAGTATGCCTTAAAAAAGGCAATAAATTTGAAAAAGGATATCCAGTAATTGGGCGGCTACACACGCGCAGAAAATACGGATTCATTCAATACCGATCATGACTGTTGCCATTCGGAGGAAAGGGAATAATAATTAAACATCGCATTAAATTAATTTTAAAATTTTCTAGATCAAATTTTAAGAATCGGGCTGTTTATAAAATTGCTAAAAAATTCGGACTACATGTGTGCCAAATTTCATTAGTGTGAATGCCATAAATTCGTCAGGGCAACCATTTCACGAACACACACACACACACACACAAAAAAACTTTACTTTATAATAGTAGAGACAATGCTTAGTCTGCAGCTTCAGCGTGCTTGCATGGGTAGTTTCGAGTTTCGTTTTCTGGTTTATTGCTCCTCGGCTGTTTAGTTCTTTGTATATATATATATATGGAGAGAGAGATATATTATTTATATCATTCAAATACTTAAATTAACGAAAGAGCAAAGTAAAAGGCAGGGGTAATCAACCAGAAAACGAAATTTAAAGCTAAACATGCAAGCGCGCTGAAAGCTTTATACAAAGCATAGTAAGTAATATAAGTTTTAACACAAGAGGATATTCGAAATAAAATCAAAACGAATTTATTAAAAATGCAGGTGTTGGTCGTTTCGGCGTCATCAGGGAGGAGCCTGACCCATACAACACGATATGGTGTTTTCTACGCATATGAGTCGCAAAATGGTAAGAAATTACTTCTATGCTCCCCAAAACACCATTAACAGCAAATATACAAAACAAAACATTAAAAGAAGAAGAACTAAAGCAAACCAGCAACAGCAGTCGGGTTAAGGGCAACACTAAGCCAGAAGATCGCATCAAATGCCACTTCATCCAATGACTCAGAGGAAATTACGAAATAATGTACTGTACTTAAACATACTTTTGGACAAAAACATAAAATATTCGCATTTGCCTTTTAAGACACGATAATGTATTAAGATTTAAAACGTTTCGAACGTACTTGAGCATACTCTTCGAAAACAAATAGAAATTAACTTGAAACATCAGATTTCGCCTTTTAAAACAGACGGAATAAATTATATAGTATGCAAATAATACGAAATCAATAGAATGAATCCTAATAAAAGTATACATCAGAGACGGAATTAAAATCCGTTGAGTACAATGGCAGGCAATTTGTACCGCTAACTAGAGTATCTTAAATGACACAACTGTTGAATAATACATTCAGGATGACTCAAAACGAGTATTATGGTGGTATATTTTAAGCACTGATCGAATAAACATGATTCGATTTGAGAGTGCTCAAATCAAGTGTAGATGTGGGATACATAATTTATTTTCAAGGGATCGTCTGAACATGAAACTACGAAACTTCATTTTTATACAGAAGCTCTAATAAGAAACTTGAAAGAAAAAATTTCCTATTAAAAACTGACGGATAAAAATATAATTTTTCTTGATTATTTCCTAGTTTGATGAGTTGTTTTACTTCATAAGATCTTACCTGCGAGTTGGCTACTTTTTTTTGATAAAAGAACATTCATTTAAAGGACAACATAGGAAATTTATTGAATGTGCCGTTGGTTTACTTATGAGATGTTCCCTATTTTCCACAAATGCTCAAATTTTAAAAGTTAGATATCACAGTTAAAATATGGATATTTTATTTGACCAATTAGTCAATAGAAAACTATATTTTTAATTGGAAGTGCTTAGGTGAATCGCTCAAAATGGATTTTCTATTTTTGCTACAGAGTCGATCAACCGGTCTAGTGGTCAATGTGTTTACTTCTGGTTCAGAAGGTACCTGGTTCGAATCCGGGGTCAGGGCATTGATGTAAATTGTGCTGTCCTTTGTTAGGGGCAATGATGGTCCACTCATTGGGTACCCTTTCACAAGTGACCATAGTTTCTGGCCTTGTAGTGGCCAAAGGACAAATTCTTAGTGACCGCCATTGGAAGTAGTGACGATTAACACTTGTTGACTAAGAATGGTGTCCAGTGCATCGTACCAAGTGTATTATGCATGATGTCCTCCATTGGAAAGAAAAAAATGTTTGCGACCGGAAAGGATATTTCTTGTACAGTTAAAAAGGGGTGGTGGATTTGTGTTGATGGGGTCGAACGTGCTCGTAATCCGTATTGGATAAGCGGAAGTAAATTTATTGTCTTCCGGTGGTTTATTTGACTAAAAATTCTTCTCATACGATCTCATTTAAAAGTGAGAGATGAATCAGCATTCAAATCTTTTACGAACATTTTCTACATCTATGTTTCTACGACTAATGGTTAAAAGCACTTTAAGATTTGATCACTTTAAACTGAGACTACGTTTATGTAACCCTTCTAATGATTGTCTTGGGGAATCGATCCCGGACCGTCGTCAATAGCCCATTGTGTTGCTCCAGAACAATGTCAATTAAAATACCTTCCAAATAATTTTCTAGACAAGGTGTCTTGTTTTTAGAAAACCGACCAGATCTCGATGGACGAGGTACCATGTCATTAGTAGAAAACGGATCAGATTTTCATTTAGTCATCATAAAAAGGAACAGGTAATATAATCCATTCACTAGTGTCTTCACTGTCGTTGCGTTGATTTAATGGAATGGTTCAGACAAAGCCGTGACTTAACCATCATTGTCTGGTGGTTGTCTCGACGAGATATCTCGTCATTTATTAAATTTGCTCAAAACTAATCAGATCTTTATGGACGATGTACCTTGTCAATAGAAGAAAACTGACCAGATCTTGAACTCGTCATCATCAAAAAATGGCCAGTATCTGGATGAAAAGCCATCTCGTCATTACAAATTTAACCAGATCTTGATGGACGAGATATCTCGTCAAAACCACACGAAGGTTCAAGCACATACACTAAAATTTAGTTGCCTCTGAAATATTTACTGAGTTGATGTAACTACATTTATTTAATTCGATCGAAAATGCATATAGAGATAAAAAAATAATTATGTTCCTGAATACATCGTAGAAGACAGAGTCGTGCTGTGATTACAGAGTTTAGAAGTTTCTAAAATATCAGAGATCAGTCAAACATCCGCATCTTCCTTAAAATCCATCCCTTATATCAGACATAAGTCAAACTTCTGCAGGTTCAGAGTTCAGTCAAACATCCGCAGCTTCCTTAAAATCCATCCCTTATATCAGACATAAGTCAAACTTCCGCAGGTTCAGAGATCAGTCAAACATCCGCAGGTTCCTTAAAATCCATCCCTTGTATCAGAGATCAGTCAAACTTCCGCAGGTTCCTTAAAATCCATCCCTTATATCAGAGATCAGTCAAACATCCGCAGCTTTATTAAAATCCATCCCTTATATCAGACATAAGTCAAACATCCGCATCTTCCTTAAAATCCATCCCTTATATCAGACATAAGTCAAACTTCCGCAGGTTCAGAGATCAGTCAAACATCCGCAGGTTCCTTAAAATCCATCTCTTGTATCAGAGATCAGTCAAACATCCGCATCTTCCTTAAAATCCATCCCTTATATCAGACATAAGTCAAACTTCCGCAGGTTCAGAGATCAGTCAAACATCCGCAGGTTCCTTAAAATCCATCCCTTATATCAGAGATCAGTCAAACATCCGCATCTTCCTTAAAATCCCTCCCTTATATCAGACATAAGTCAAACTTCCGCAGATTCAGAGTTCAATCAAACATCCGCAGGTTCCTTAAAATCCATCCCTTGTATCAGAGAACAGTCAAACTTCCGCAGGTTCCTTAAAATCCATCCCTTATATCAGAGATCAGTCAAACTTCCGCAGGTTCCTTAAAATCCATCCCTTATATCAGAGATCAGTCAAACATCCGCATCTTCCTTAAAATCCATCGCTTATATCAGACATAAGTCAAACTTCCGCAGGTTCAGAGATCAGTCAAACATCCGCAGGTTCCTTAAAATCCATCCCTTGTATCAGAGATCAGTCAAACTTCCGCGGGTTTCTTAAAATCCATCCCTTATATCAGAGATCAGTCAAACATCCGCATCTTCCTTAAAATCCATCCCTTATATCAGACATAAGTCAAACTTCCGCAGGTTCAGAGTTCAGTCAAACATCCGCAGGTTCCTTAAAATCCATCCCTTGTATCAGAGATCAGTCAAACTTCCGCAGGTTCCTTAAAATCCATCCCTTATATCAGAGATCAGTCAAACATCCGCATCTTCCTTAAAATCCATCCCTTATATCAGACATAAGTCAAACTTCCGCAGTTTCAGAGATCAGTCAAACATCCGCAGGTTCCTTAAAATCCATCCCTTGTATCAGAGATCAGTCAAACTTCCGCAGGTTTCTTAAAATCCATCCCTTATATCAGAGATCAGTCAAACATCCGCATCTTCCTTAAAATCCATCCCTTATATCAGACATAAGTCAAACTTCCGCAGGTTCAGAGTTCAGTCAAACATCCGCAGGTTCCTTAAAATCCATCCCTTGTATCAGAGATCAGTCAAACTTCCGCAGGTTCCTTAAAATCCATCCCTTTTATCAGAGATCAGTCAAACATCCGCATCTTCCTTAAAATCCATCCCTTATATCAGACATAAGTCAAACTTCCGCAGGTTCAGAGATCAGTCAAACATCCGCAGGTTCCTTAAAATCCATCTCTTGTATCATAGATCAGTCAAACTTCCGCAGGTTCCTTAAAATCCATCCCTTGTATCAGAGATCAGTCAAACATCCGCAGGTTCCTTAAAATCCATCCCTTGTATCAGAGATCAGTCAATCTTCCGCAGGTTCCTTAAAATCCATCCCTTGTATCAGAGATCAGTCAAACATCCGCAGGTTCCTTAAAATCCATCCCTTATATCAGAGATCAGTCAAACATCCGCAGCTTCCTTTAAAGACACCATGGTAGCTTCAATGCATGAAATAAAATATATATTTTACTGTTGATATGAGTTTTATAAAACCTTAGGTTACTATGAAATAATGTCTAGGATTGAGATTATTGTCGGCATAAAATGAAGCAGACATTGGTGCTAACGCTTCATTCCAAATTGTAAAAGAATTGTATTTAATTCACGTTTTTTTCTGTGATCGCACCCAATATTTCATATTCTAAATCGTAACAGAATCCATACATTGTCATCTATCGGTGTTCATTTACTGGAATAAGTAGCAACTAGAATGCAAGAACAACTGTTCTTGTAACATATCGCACTCGCAGAATGGACGTAGTCTTTGTAGTATCTCACAGATCTAATTCAATAAAGCTGTGTTCATAACTACATAGCATTTCTTTTTCTCAAAATACTATCGCATCACATTTATCGTATCTCAATCAACAACATAAAATATGGCTTAGGCCAAAAAATACAGACGATTTGAGCTGGCAGAGGGATAGTGAATTTCAATTTCACTGAGCAGGATATAAACTGTAGGGTACCAGAATAACTGCTGCAGATGGAAAGTATAGTCGTGTTTATGAGGTTTTATACGTCTACAAGTAGTAGGTCTGATCTGTGTCTCCTTAAAGCTGTCTAAACAGACATTTTCTCTTCTAAGGAAAAATATTGCAGTTTATTCTAAATTTTTCTTTGTTTCTCTTTGTTTACAGTGGTTTATTAAAATTCTTTTAAACTAAATCGAAACAGTTAATTAAAATTATTCAATTATTAAGCAATTAGCTTAAATATTTAGTTAAAAGCGATTATTTTAAACGTTTAATTAAAATGAGATTGGGTTTAATATTTAGTTTAAATGCAATCAAAATATTCAATTAAAAGACAGATTTTACACAAAGGTGCCACCAAAATATGCGCTTTAGTTAAAGGATAAGTGGTCATAAACTTGAAAAAAGCCGACATAACTATTTTTAGCATAACGAACAAAGCGATAAAAAATGCCAGGTTCGGAAATATAAAGCCTTCAATTTTCTTTTTTTTTTAAATACACAAGTATCCTTTCCGAATTCTGCAATTAATTTTTCACAGTATAATGTTACTTTTGAAAGACTAAATATAGTAAATGTTATACTTTTACGCGAGATCTGCTTTCAAAAACATTCCAACTGAACGAAGAAAAATGAATGTATAAAATTGTATTATGTTGCTGAAAGAAAAAATTGCTGAGGTAACATAAATTCTACCTATTCTTTCTATAAAAACTGATAATACACATTTTAACACAAAGTTGGAAGGGAAAGATTGAAGAAAAATTCCGGCATTTTAAAGTAAAATAATAGGTATATTTAATTTTCTACTAGAAGAATTTACTCAGTGATTTTAATATTAAAGTGCGTGTCAAATGCAATATAACTGAATTCCTTCATTAACTTTTAAAACTATTGTTAAAAACAAAAACACAGTTCTAATTAAATTCTCGGGAGAGCAAATTAAGATTTACTCTCTGAAGGCCTTTTGAATAGTATAATTTTATAGATGCTGAAAGGATTTCATTCATTTCGAGCAGTTCGTAACTATAAAGACAATAAAAATCGGAGACAAAGAATTCAATGCCATCTTGTTTGTCTAATGCCCTAAAAGTGCACAGAAATGCTATTTCATAATTGCATTTAACATACTTTTGGACGTTGAATATAATTAATTTCACGTTTATGGCTTAACGAACTTTTAATAAACAAACGTCTCTCAAACTAAACATTTTCGAATGAATATTTTAAAATAAACTGCTTTCCATTAAATACTTTACATTCTTTGATTTCTTTAGGAGTTTGTTGAAATCTCATCAAACGAACGATGTTAGGTTTTCTTGTTAAATTAAAAATGATTGATTTTCTCTTAATATAGCTATTATTTTAATAGATTGAAATGGAAAAATAGCGGTTGCACTTAAAGAGCTAAAGGGATTTACTGAGAGATCTGCAAACCCAAATAAATACTTTAAGCCGAATTTTGCAAAGAATTCTTATTAGCTCTTAAATATATAAAGCTCTTACAATTCGAATAAAATAGTATATATACTTATAGAAAGCTTAGAGGTTTGAAAAAAAACCTTCAAGCATCTAACAATTTTATTATTTTTTTTATTCATTCGCACTCAAAATTTCCATTTAATTCAGTTCCAGTGGATTATAGTAAGAGTTAATTTCTCCCAGTTACATGAAAATGAAATTAAATGGTGTGAAAAATTCTTGTGCCTCAAATGTCTATGGCTAAATCTATTGATTTTGCTGGAAGACAACACAAGCCAAATTTCCAAAACACAATCATACATTTATCACTAAGCAATATTCATTAAAAAAATTTCGTAACTTTAGTATAGCCATTATGGTAACAGAAATTTCATCACCCTTTTATATCAGCTCTACACAACTGAAAATTAAATCCCAATATCTTATTTTTGTTCTAATTCCCGCCTAATCGAACATTATTTATTATGGCAATACAGGGGCGAATTCGTGAACCACCCTAGTGCAACCGGGAGATAGGTGACGACTCAGTTTCCATACCACACATTCTAGGCACACACCTCTCATAATAAGACCACTCATTCATTGGTTCCCAGAACTCAGATTCAAACCAGAAACCTTTCAATTCATAATGAGCATTGATCGGTTTACCTTTCAATGTAATTAGCTTGATGGGATGGCTTTGTGTGGTGGAATGGTCATATTAGGCCAAGCTGATCCATACAAAAGACAGATAAAGTCAAGTAATTGAGGTACGCGTACAAGGTAAGTTTTAATGCCATTGAAAAAAAAATACACTCAGGGTAGGTAGGTATTCAATAAACGTCTCATTGGAACATGAAACGGTCTATTGGTCATGGTCCTGAACTTAACCCCAATGGAAATATACGAGGACAATACCACGTAATTTCCAACAACTCTCCAAACTTCCACACCACACCAACGTGAGGACATTTGAGGCCATGGCAGATTTAACGTGCCAGCCCCTATGTACCCGACGGTCTTTGGTTGGATGCGAACTCGCAACCCTCCTGTTGCTAATACGTCACTCTACCGAATGGGCTATCGTCATCGTAATCGAATCTCATCGCATTCAGCTCGAATGTTGTTAGCGCAGTTGGCAAACGCGCTGATCTGTTGTTGCACTATAATACACTAGAACATAACGTCATCTGACCGTGGTTCAGAACTACGCCGAGTTGTCTTCGAATCTTTTACTTAGGGATTGATTCCGGACTCCACCCAAACCCGTAGTGTTGCTTCAGTGCGACGGTAATTAAAACACCCGCCTACACACGAATTTGTAATTTAAATACTAAACTGTATTACCTATACAGTTAGTTTAATTCAGAAGTTTCTGCCATTATCATTCAGCATGCAAACAAGCAATCTAAAAGTTTAAAACAAATAATTGAATTCGCGTGCTGATTTCACTTTTTAATTCCGCGGTTTTTAAAGGCAATTATTCTACCGGGATATTTATCGCATTACTGAAGCATGGAAGTTTTACACATTTCAAAATTCACGCACCCGATTTTCAGCCAATGAAATTAATATCTTTCCTGAGCAATAAGAAACCAACAAACAAAAAAAACCTCTCAATTCCACCCACTGCAAGACCCTTTAATCAACCTACATAAAACAATTCCACTAATTCTTTTCAAGTCATTCCTGTTTACACGCATTTTTCACCCCGTTCTGGAAAGTGGGACTAGTTAAGAATAATTCGAATAACGAGGAGTCATTTTTAATAAGTTCGGTATTCGGGATTGAGGAGGGCGCAAAACCTCGCAGTGGGCGAAAACTAATTTGTCAACCGAGGCGCTATTAATTTCCACCCGCCTGCCCACCGTCGATAAAATGCATTCGGGTTTCGACTTGATTAAAGGCACGAACGATTCGTGATATTTTCATTTAAATGGATAAATTCAGCTTTAAAACTAATGAGCTCAAATAACGTTCTCCATTAATCATCTTGAGTAATACGTGTAGGACCCGAGAGATAGCGCTGAAGAACGGAGGCATAAGTTCCGCAAAATAGTCTCTTTGGTTACATTTCCTTTATTAATTAATCACGGAGAATAATGTGTTTGCGGTTGTATATAATGCTGCTGTCCTAAAAACATAACTGCACTCTGTACGTGAAAACTAATTAGCATTAATGTAGGTATTTTACTTAACGTCGCACTAGAGCAACACGGTGGGCTGTTGAAGACGGTCTGGGAATACCACCACGGTCAGATGACAAGGTCACACCTGAGCTGGCACCCCACTCTCCAAGCGTCCACACCACACCAACGTGAGAACATTAGAGGCCACGACAGATTTAAATAATGTGCACCAATATCCTTTGTACATGGCGTTCATTGGTTGGATTCAAACTCGCAATCCTCAGTTTGCTCATCTGTTACTCTACAACCGGGCTGCCGTGGTCCTGGATTCAAGGAACAATGTTGCATTGATGGTTGAAAAATGTATATGTTTAACTAGTGGATTCGTTATCTACTAACTATTAGGTATGTAGTTGCATTATTGTCGCACTGGAGCAAGACGACGGGCTGTTGATGAATATATTCGAATACTTAATGTGCACCAAACTCCTTTGTACACGGCGTTCTTTGGTTGGATTCAAACTCGCAATACTAAGTTTGCTGATCTGTTACTCTACAACCGGGCTACCGTGGTCCTGGATTCAAGGAACAATGTTGCATTGATGGTTGAAAAATATGCATGTTTAACTAGTGTATTCGTTATCTACTAACTATTAGGTAGGTAGTTGAATTAGTGTCGCACTGGAGCAAGACGTCGGGCCGTTGATGAATATATACGAATACTTAATGTGCACCAAACTCATTTGTTCATGGCGTTCTTTGGTTGGATTCAAACTCGCAATCTTCAGTTTGCTGATCCGTTACTAAACAACTGGGATATCTAGGCCCTGAATTCAAGGAACAATGTTGCATCGATGGTTGAAAAATGCGCATGTTTAACTAGTGTATACGTTATATACTAATTATTAAGTAGTTGAATTAGTGTTACACTGGAGTAAGACGACGGGCTGTTGATGAATATATTCGAATACTTAATGTGCACCAAACTCCTTTGTACACGGCGTTCTTTGGTTGGATTCAAACTCGCAATACTCAGTTTGGTGATCTGTTACTCTACAACCGTGCTACCGTGGTCCTGGATTCAAGGAACAATGTTGCATCGATGGTTGAAATATGTGCATGTTTAAATAGTGGATTCGTTATCTACTAACTACTAGGTAGTTGAATTAGTGTCGCACAGGAGCAAGACGATAGGCTGTCGGTGGCGGTTCATGATCCATCCCAAAGGGAAATTTTACAGGAGACCCCCTCGACTTTTTGAACCACGGTGTAATAACGAGTTAAATACCTGAGATGGCACCCCACTCTTCAAACTGCTACACCACACCAACATGAGGACATTTGAGGCAAAGTCAGAATTTGAATCAGCCCCACGCACACGAAGGTTTTTAATGTGATCGAGTTTCGAACATGTAACCCTCTGGTTGCTAATCCGCTATTCTTCCAATGGAGGCCCATTATTATTCTCTGTTAGTCTTTTATAACTGATTTATTACTATTGAAATAGGAAATGCCTTATAGTAAGTTAATATGACTTATCGCAGTTTCCCGCATCTCTACATTTTGATTGATCCCGGAAAGTCACCAATAGCCGGATGTTTTGCTCCGGTTAGGTTAGATATTTAATTAACGTCGGAATGGAGCAACACAATGGTCTATTGGCAATGGTCGGGAATCAAACCCCAAGGGAAAGAACTGAGGACAACAGCATGTAATTTTAAATCATGGTCAGATGAAGTGGTCACACATGAGCTGGTATCCCTTTCTCCAAACTGCTCTAGTGAGACGTTAATTTTACAACCTACCTTGCTCTGTTTCAACAATTCTTTCAGTTAGATGGAATACAATATTTTTATACAGTTTTTATACATATATGTTCGATTCTTCAATGAAGTTGCTTTACACTGAAGTACTCACTTTACAAGCATCAAGCATCTTGTAAAGAATTGGGAGATTTCTATTGAAATCACGAATGAATAAAAAAAACAGGAAAATAGAAAAAGCACGAACATTCTTTCAACAAAATTTCTTTAATTTATCCGAAATTGTATGACTATTTGGAAGAAAAATGTGTCCAAACTTCCTCATTCTTTCAACATTATAATTGTATGCAAATACTAAAAACCTCTAAATTTTTAAATTTCACTATTCTAGACTTTAGGCCGAGTTCTTGGTAAATTGTATAAAAAATCAGCAGTTTCTAACTTTTTCTATCATTGAGCCAAGAAAAAGATTAGGTTTATAATTTCATTGCATTCACAAGTAACTTTAGAGCAGTTAATCATTTTAAAGTAATTCAACGAGACGTTAATTAAAAGACAACATTTCAAGATGCTTGCAATGTGACTCTTTCAGAGTAAAGCGGATTCAGTTTAGAATCGAACGGCAATGTTGTTTCTTATCAAAGTTACCTTTCAAGCTGAGAAGCGACAGTGCAAATTTTATGTTTTAACTCGCTAAAAAAAGTTTGCTAACGTTCTTTCCCAGCGCATGGATATCGGTTATAAACTAGTAAAACAAAGACTACGTGAAGATTGTTTTAGTTGTTACGACTTCAATGTGATATATACATGTTCGCGAAAGAAGTGTGCTGATGATTTTAAATAATTGACTATTTGAAGAGTTAAGTTCTTTGTAAATTGTACAAAAGAATGATTAGTTTTTCTAACCGTATCTACCAGTAAGGAAAAACATTAGACTTATAAATTTCATTATGTTCACAAATAACTTGAGAGCAGTTAATTATTGTTAAATAATTGAACGAAACGTTAATTCAAAGACAATATTGTATTATCCATGAATGATGCTTCTTATGTGACTCCGGTGTAAAGCCAATTCATTGGAGAATCGCACGGCAATGTTGCTTTTTAACAAAGTTACTTTCCAAGCAGGAAAGCGGAAATGCAAACAAACTATTTGAACTCGCTAAGAAATGTTTCGTAACGATGTATCCGAGCGATGGGATACGAATTACATAGTAAAACAAGTACTGTGCGAAGATTGTTTTAGTTAATGTAAGAATTCTAAGTGTGGCTCTCTCCTGGGGTGTATATATCGTTACCACCACTCCAAAGGCAAACCATCTACATTTTGGTGAATTCACTTAACTGCTTTTTTCGAGTCACCATTTTGTTACGAGCAAAAATATTCATAAAGGGTAATTCAAAATTCTCTGGTCAAATTTCGAGGGAGAGGTAGTATTAATTTTAAGACTGGGACTCATGTGATTCGTACTCTCATCTATTTCTGGATTATCTTGTGTCACAATTTGCAGAACAGCATAAGAATGTAACTGAATACAATACAAAACTGCACTGTTATTCCTAGTGGAATGAAGATCCAAGTAAGAAAAACGAATTGTTACTTGTCCAGAACTGATGCACGTTTGTAACAGGTTTCGGCACCAGTGACTGGCCACTTCAAAGCAGATTTCGACACAAAGATAAACCACCAAGGGGATCAAAATTAACATATCTTCGTTACAAAATGCATATCCACGACAGCTTAGCGTGCTTGCAAATTGCTCTTTGTTTCAAAATTTATTATTCGTTACGCGGAATTCGCATTTGATTGAGCATCACACGAATATCGAGATGGCTTAAATGTATATAATGGAGAGGCTACCCATGGAAACGGAAGCTGCTGCTTTAAGATTGCACAGTGAACCCTTTGACAGTCGGCGTATGTCGAATCGTTAAATATATGAGTGTTTTGAACCGCCAGCAGTATGAAACCGGAGTATTTCACCTCACCTGGCAAGATGTGGGATGGCCGAGAAGTTTAATCACTTCAAAAACGGAAGGAAACGTCCGATACACCTTCTATTTCGCATGGATTCGCAAATTTCTTAAATTAGTTTCAGAGTTTCTCTTACCAGGCAGACCGGTAAAAGGTAATGCAATCTTTCATTATTTTTATTTTAGTTTTTTTTTGTCACAAGACAACATCACAACACAAAAGGAAAAGCACACAGTATATGGATCATGTCTTATCACATCGTTCACAAAGCAGTTCTTACTAGAGCTTCAACATGGAACATGTCAGAGTACACGCAGCGCCCTCTGGTCAGTATTTGAGTTTCAACAACATCCTTTGTGAGGTTGAGAAACATCTCAACGCTAGTTCAATTTGGTACACTCTAAAATCTTTTTACCCTCCAAACTCTTTGGAAGAGCTATCTCGTCCATTAAGATTGTAACAATTTAGCTACTGACAAGATAGCTTCATCAAGATAATGCCGATGTTTTTATAATGACGAGATGAAAACATGGCAAGTTTTGTAATGACGACAATGTCCATCAAGACCTGAGCAACTTTCCTAACCACAACATATGTTATCAAGAAACTACCAAATTTTCGACAATGACGAGATCAATAATTGGTGAGTACGCCGAAATTTCTCGTCCATCAAGATCTGTTAAGTTTTTTTTAATAATAAGATACTCAGTCGAGACAATCATCAGGAAGGTTAAAGTTTCCTGAAGGAATTTTGGAACACCCTGGAAAAGAGGTGAAACCGTCTTCATATTCTAAACTTCACCAAAGCTTTTTTTAGGACATATAGGATCCCTCAAAATGTTAAGTAGCTTGAAGCCATTTGGTCTCGACAAGGCATCTCGTGATTGGCAAAATTAACAGATTTTGATGGACGTCGTCAAAACCACTTGGAGGTTTAAGATTGAACCAAAATCGCTCTAAAATATTATAAACATCAAAATCCACGTCAAAAACTTAAATATACGATTCTTAGATGATTGGTTGGTTTTGGGGTTTTATGGAGCAAAAGCCATTCTTGGCCGTGGTGCTTAAATATAAGATTCTTAGATGATTGGTTGGTTTTGGGGTTTTATGGAGCAAAAGCCATTCTTGGCCGTGCTGCGAAAGACAGGACATACAATACCAAGCAATAGACACACACAGTGACATTTTTAGTGACATACAAGAGAGAAATACACCCAGGGTGGAATTCATCTGACAGGAATCGAACCTGCACCACCTGCAACTCGAAGGTTTCTTAAAAGTGAAACAGTGTGGAAGTAATATACTTCAATACCTATTCTACGTTGAAGAACGCTCAACTCAAGCGAAAATGTCCCACGTTTCATCGTCCAATAAACCCGCACTTGCATTTCTCTACTCAGCATATACATTTCCCAAGCCTTTCCAAATAACCCATTCCTTGAAATAAAAATCGACCGTTTTTTATTCTTCCCATGCCATGGCAAAAAAAAACAGGGCAGGGCATTTGTAGCCCACGTGTTAAATTTTCAATCGACTGCGAAGGTTCTCTCTTAAAATCAATAAACGAGCGTTTCGATGAGAGAGAAAAAAGAATATTTTTATCTGTGAGAGAAAGAGCAGACGATAAAAAGGAAGAGCAAAAACCTCCTTTGAGTCCCAGTGATAACAAATGCCGCTTGTCAGATGGTGAATCGGAAGGCCTGGTGGATGAGCGTCCCGCACCACAAATGTGTTTTTAATTCCGGTTCCCAGGCTAAGAATGGGAAATCAATTTTCCGGATCGTTTTTCTCTTAGCCTTCTCAGTCGAGTGTAAGTAATTCCGGTGGCCTTTTTTTTATTCATCGTTTCCTTCCGCCGCAATTTGGAGTTTTTTAAATGCAGCCTTACCTTGTTGCACGGTAATTGCACTGGAAGAAGCTGACATATTTAATTGTCCGTTTTTTGTGCCCGAGAACTTTTCACTAAGAATTAGCGCTGCGAGGTATAGTTTGGAATATTCGTTAATTGAAATTTGTCCGGCTGTGTTGATGCGCTGCAGATTTCTACTCGATGACGGTGGACGGTTGAATTCATTCTATTATTTCGTGATGTCATTCGTTCTTGAATTTAATAGCATGCCAGCTGAAGGTCATTTTTGAATTTTTATTCTCTGGCAGTCAAGTTATTTCCAAGGAGTGTAGGCCCTGCTGGAAGAACAAAGGATAAGCTGTCGCAGAGTTGCGAGTTCGAAACTAGGTCCAGACAAAGACCGTCGTGTGAAAGGTAACTCTACCGTGGACTCAAATTTCTGGCGTGGTTTGGAAGTTTGGAGATTGGGGTTCCAGATCAGGTATTACATCGTCATCTGTGTTCAAAATTTCGTGGTGGTGTTCTCATTTGAGCATGAATCAAAATGGCGAAGAGCTGTTGTCGAATCTTTCCCTTTGGGATGTATGCCAGACAATCACCGCCCGTTGTACTGCTCGGGAGTGATTCGGGAGTTCGAAAGATTTTAAACGCACCTGAAAGAGTGTCGCTGGAGATAATAAGGATACTACCCAAATGTTTTCGATTATTTTATTCATCAATAATTTTTTCATTTCCATGGGGATACATCCACTTATCATCAAATGACGACAACACTTGTTGAAACCGTCTCTTATTTTCTTCTGGTTTATGTTTTCGTTGCAGTACTTTCTCAAATTTCTATTTAACGAATTCTAGATTAGATTACGCTATATCCACATACCTATTTCTATCAACTATCTCGAAATGAAATTAATAAAATACCTACAAATTGAATTAACAAGCTTCGTACACCTTCTGCTGATGCGACTTCGATTCTTTATAGTGTAGTCTTTTTTTCTTAATAGTCCTCAGAAGGCACATTTCTTAAGGTGGACCTCACGGACCTGAGGTACTATAGTCGTCTTTTCTATTTACTCAGGGTTTACTGTATTTAGAAAACACTAGGGTCGTGCTGGTGGGATACAATAGTGATATTTTATGCTTTCATCCCACAATCAGTTCACCAAGCCTTTTTTTCCATACTTTCACGACATTTTTTACTCAATGCTGTCTTGTGTTTGGCACAGTTTGGCAAAATATGGTCCTTGTCTAATAAAACACCAACAACAAACCAACCTCTCCCTCAATGACGGTGTCTTAGTTGACCACTTGTCTAAACATCTCTTCTCTTTTATTCCATCTGTTGAGAAAGCTCATAGAAATTTCGGAGTTAGTTTTCTTGAATGAAGGTTCTAGGTCATCCAATGTTCAGTGTTGTTTAACCATTCAAGGGGTTTTGGAATAGAATTCTAGTCATCAAGATCTAACTAATATTGCTGATGACGAGATTTCTCATCATCAAGATACTGTCAATTTTTTGATGATGAGGAGATCAAAATCTGGCAATTTTTCTTCTAGTGACGAAGCACATCGGCCATCAACATCAAGTAAGTTTTGACGTTATCTGATGAATGACGAGATACCTCTTTATGGCAACCACCTGACAGTGAGGGTTTAGTCACGACTCTTTGCCTGAACCACTCCATTAAATCAACACAACGACAGTGAAGTCACTACTGAATAGGAACTAATTAAATCCGCCTAAATACACTCTTATGTTTAGACAAACTGATAATGCCGAACCGTAAAAGTCTAAGTTTCCCACGCCGAACAACAGGTTTGGTGGTTAAGGAGGTAGCCTATAGATAGGAAGGTTCCTGATTCGAATCCGGGTCAGCACATGGATGTTTGTAAGTTTGTGGTGTAAAAGCGGCTGGCGCACATTAAATCTGTCGTGGCCGAAAGTCCTCGTGTTGGGTTGGTGATGAAATTAAGAGAGTGGGGTGTCAACTCAAGTGTTGTCTCGTCATCTGACCGTGGTTCAAAATTACGTGGTGTTGTCTTCGGATCTTTCCCTCAGGGAATTGCTCCCGGACCGTCCTCAATAGCCCATTTGTGTTGCTCTAGTACGACGTTAATTATAATATTACTTTACGTTACCCAAGCTTCCCCACACACTTCGGGCCGACCAACCGGTCTGGTGGTTGAGGCGTTAGCCTCAAGATCGGAAGGTTCTTGGTTCGAATCCTGGTCAGTTCATGGATGTTTGTAAGCGCATGAAGTAGAGGTGGCTGATGCACCTTAAATCTGTCATGACCTCTTCTCGCATTGGGTTAGTGTGGAAGGTTGTAGAGGGGGGTGCCAGCTCAGTTGTTGCCTCGTCATCAGATTGTGGTTCAAAATTACGTGGTGTTGTCCTGTCCTCGGATCTTTCCTTTAAGGAATTGATCCCGAACCGTCGTCAATCCCGTAATGTTGCTCCAGTACGGTGTTAATAAAAAAAATTACCATTACCATTACCCAAACACTTCCGGTTTGATCACGGACCGTCGACAATAGCTTATTGTGTTGCTCCATTGCGACGCTAATTAAAATATAAATTTACCCACATGTTCCGTCAGTGTAATTAGAAAGTCTATGCAGTTTCCTCGCATTCTCTAAGAGACAGACATTTATGGGAGTTATAGAGATTTAAAATGCCACTGAGAGAGTCGCTAGAGATAAACAGGATACTCAAGTGCTTCCCGTGTCACCCTCGTCGTGAAACACAGTCCGAATCATCCAACGGCGACATCCCTTGTGCAACTTCCGCCGGGTCGGGCGGGTTGATCCCCATTCCGCTTCATAACTGTCACGCAAAGCACGTTTACACGGAGGAAAACGCATTTCGCGTGAGAGGAAGCTTCACGAATAATTCAAAAGCTAAGACATTCTCGCGCCTGAAACATAGAAACAAACGGTTCCTGTGAACGCGGAAAAAGAGAGCGTTAATTAAACGTCAAAACCAAGTTCCCGTAATTAAAAAGTCCGGATTCCGAAATCTGTGTAAATTGCTTCCCGGAGCATAGCGGTGCAGATGGGTAATGAAGTAAACGTTCGGTTAAGTAGCTTCGAAAGCAAACAATTACGGGAACGGCCGAGAAAGTCTGCCGGATTCTTTCGGGATTGAAGACTTATGGGAAATACATTTGTGATTATGCTTTGTTCCAAGTTTAGAGACTGGCTTGGGTGAATCGTCATCAAGAGCATTCCAGTGTCACGTATGGGGACACACAGATTTTTGTCACGTGAAAATGGCAGTACAGTTTCATTATTCTTTATTAATAAAATTTGAACTCAAACTGCCTACTCTTCAAGTAAACTCGAGCCACGGTAACTCACTAAAGGATTGTCAATCGGAGGGTTGCGAGTATGAATCCAGAAAAAGTCCGTCACGTACAAAGAGGGATGGAGCAGGTTAAATCTGTCGTGAACTCAAATGTTCTCATCTGTGGAAGTTTAGAAAGTGGGGCGTCAGCTCAGGTGTGATGTGTCTTCTGACCGTGGTTCAAAATGACATTATGTTGTCCTCGGGTAAGGTAAGGTAATTTTAATTAACGTCGTACTAGAGCAACACTACGGACTATTTACGACGGTCCTGGATCGATCCCCTAAGGGAAAGTTCCGAGGACAACATCACGTCATTTTGAACCATGGTCAGTTGGGTGTTGTCCTTGGATCTTTCCTTTTTGGGACTGATTCCAGACTGTCGCCAATATCCCGTTGCATTGCTCCATAGCATCGGAAATTAAACTACAATTGTTTGGATTCAAGTAAGCTCGTCTTAATATAACCCAAAACAGACGAACTTAAAAAATATTTTGTTTCTTCTGGGAGGTGTGTAGTTAGTTTGCAATTTAAATTTATTTGTGAATTTCCCTTGTAATATAACTGTAAATAACTTATGTAAATAAAATTGTCATGTTTAGCCGGTTTTTATGTCCAATTTGTTATAAATATACACATCACCAAACCTATAGCTAACTCCAAAAAGCTCAGTTCTCTTTTGAGGTGTCACATTCTGATTATTAAGAATAATTCTTTACAAGTATTCGGTTATGGAAAATATGCATTTTTTAAGATTAAGTAAATTCTATTCCAAAAGGCATGTAAAATGTCATGGAAAAACTAAAACTTAAATTAGCATTTGGTTTTAAGCCACATACTTTTAAACTCAAGACTGAAGACACAAAACATATGCGAGATTGATTTACAGATAAAGTAAACAACCTTTGAAAAAAAGTACCACATGCTTAAAAAAATTAAATTTATCCTAACTTGTTAAATAAAACGAACTATAATTTTTTGTCTATCATCATCCTAGAAGATAAATAAAAAGAATATGCAACCATTGCTCTTGCTTACAAATATTAGTCTACTTTAAAAGTAACGATAACTCTGATTGCACAACATATTTATACCGAGGACCCAGAATTATAACATGAAATTGCAATTAATTTAAGTATCAATATTCGAGGAATATGCATAACTTAATATATATTTGAAACATTGCCACATAATGAGACCATCGTGGTACATAAAAGGATTCCGTACAAAAACCGCTTATCTTGGATTTCTCAATCAATTGCGTCTGCGAAGCAATTTGCAAACACAAGATACGAATTTGTTTTACTTCTAGTACTGGTATATTCATGGCACTGGAAATAACTTGCCAAGCTCTCTTTGCAAATACGATCCTTGTATTCCGACAAACACGGATGATATAATACAGGCTGGTACTCATACAATTCCAGAAAATTTAAAACTTCTTTTTCCTACACTAATGATTTATTGCAACCAGACGTGGAAGCCATTTTAGCGACAGCTCGCATCAACAAGCACACAATTTCCAACTGAGACTGCGACTGAGGGATGCGACATCGATGTCAATGTTTTCAAAACATCGATGTTTATTAAAAAAACATCGATGTATTAGAGTCAATGTTTTTGTAACATAGATGTTTATATTTTTCGATGTTTTATTTTTAAATGGAAAAAAAAAAGTACCTTTTTAAAAAATAACCAAGTAGCATAATTTTTATATTCAGCAAATTGAACATACTTTTAGACCAAAGTGGCCAAGGGTGAAGTGTCTGAAAATAGAGATGCGACATCGATGTCGATGTTTTCAAAACATTGATGTGGTGGAAAAAGTTTAAATACACTGAATTTTAAAAACATCGATGTTTTTGGGGCGATGTATTACCAAAATATATGTTTTAATTTTGAACATCGATGTTTCAAAACATCGATGTTTTGCTGTCGATGTCGCATCTCTAGTGTACACGTGAGAGATTGGATCTAGATCAGGGGTGGCCAACCTGTGGCGCATGCGCCAAATGTGGCGCATTGTATGATTACAAGTGGCGCATTGCATTCTTGCGCCTACTATTTTTTCCCCAAGTAAGTGCCATAACTGAATCTATCTTCTGTTATGCCTTGTAATGTAGAAACAAAAGTGCACTCTAAAGTTCAACAAGACATTTTATAATTATAAATAGACATCACAACAGACAAGTGAGACACAGGCAATTTGTTCAATGAATTCCGTCAGACAAAGATTGTTTCCGACAAAATTAATTGAGCAGTAATGTAAGCACAGCAAATAGTAAGACACTGACAGGAAATAGTATTATAAACACTCACAGGAAATATGCAACAACTTCATATTTTCAACACCAGAATGTTCACAGTTCAATCTATACAGCCTTCTTAGTACGGAAGAAAATGAGCAAAAGAAGCGTAGAAAGTGATAGTAAGCGTGAATTCAATGAACAGTGGGAAAATGAACTGTTATTTGTAACAAGTCCATCATGAAAACAGTTTTGCATTGTTTGTGAAAGTGCACTTTCACATAATAGAAGACATGATCTTAATAGACACTATAAAACATAGCATCAGGCTAACATAGATGTAATAGTGAAACTCGTTCTTGGGTCTGAGTTACGAAAGGAATACGTGATTAAGAAAAAAGAAAGAAATCAGAAAGAAGACAACATATTTTTGCAAAAGCAAGTTGTGAAGACTTGGCAATGACAGAAGCGTCCTATGAAATAGCTTCAACATTGACGATAAATCGAAACCTTTTTCTGACGGAGAAGAAATTGTTAAGCCTTGTTTCCGATTATTAGCACGTCATCTTGGTAACAAAGGTGTTGAAAGGAAAGCAGACGAAATTGCTATATCAAAGTAGACAATTACGAGACGTATCGAAGAAATCTCTCAGGATGTATCACAGCAACTGAAAGACCTTGTCCATTCTTGTACTTTCTTTCCTCGAGCTTTGGGTGAATCAACGGACATATGTAATGTAGTCCAGTTAAGGTACCCGCCTATACGTTCGACAACATTTTTTTCAAAAACATGAAAATTTACTGATATTTTTAATTTTTTGGATGCCTTTATATTAGTAACCATATAACTAAACACTTAAAACCAAAAAATGTTTTTTATTTTTTTTTTAATTAAAAAAAAAAGTAAAATTTTAAGCAAATTTTAAGTTTACGACAAACCTCATAATTAAAAAACTAACTAAGTTAAAGTGATTTTTTAACTTGCAATGCAATTCTAGTATAATTATGTAGTGAATGTATATAAAAGTTTCTAGATAAATGAATTTGTTTAGAATTTATAGCCTTTTTTATAAGGAATTCATGAATATTCACCATTTTTTTCATATCTTTACACATAAACAGGCTACTACACTTACTAAAAATCATCTAAATAAGATTCTTTTAGCTGATTCACTAGAAAATAATATCAAAAACATTCATGCCAAATTTCATAACAATATAAACAATATATTTTGAAATATCATGCATGTCGTATCTGCATTTATCAAAAAATATAGTTTTGAGAAAAATGAGTTTAAAGGTGATAGTTGTACATTTCAAGTATAAAATTTGTTTTGAATTCCTATTAATGTTTCAGATTTCTAAATCTATACCCACTGACCTTAAAACCCTCCCTTTTGGTATGTTACACCTTCTGACTTTTCAGTCTTGGCATATTTTCTCTTCTTCTGTGCACGATTTTTTTTTCGGGCAAGTCAGGTAGCGATTCCCTTTTTGCCTCGCTGATACGGTCCTTGTCAAAGCCTTTGAACAAGGCAACAGTATACTGCCCAGGATCTATATTCAGAACCTTCAAAACTTCAAAAAGGCCTTGGTACCCTTTATTAAAATTTATTACCGCAATGTATGCACCTAGAGTAAATGTTTTCAATTCTACGAAGGTATTCTTAGGTACGATGTTCCACAAACAACCATTAAAACTTTCATTACTGTTCTGAGTCTTCCCATGAAGACATTTTTTTAACTGCTCTCTATCACACAATTCCATATATGTTGGTTTAATAACATTCAAAATGTTTTTTGGCAAACCGTCACCTTTATCGGTGTAGACATTTCCTGTAGCTTTTGCTCTTTGAAAGGCACACCAACTATCTGGCCCTAATGGACATTGCCCATGCATTTCTTGTTGTGCACTTGAACTGCAGTGAAAAAGTACGGCTATGGCAGCACGTTGCATACCCTCCAAGTCATTTACATTGCTACGAATAGCAATGCCATAATAGTTTTGTAACCTATTAATTATCCTGTCGGTCAGTTTTTTTTTCCCTCCAAGGCTCTTCTGTTTACTTTTAAGTTTGCTAAGTGTAAGTAAGTGTAAACAAACGATTGAGAACTAAAATTTCCCTTCGTTGCCAAAACTTGAATGCAAAATCTTATTACAAATATGTTTCGCTTCGAAAGAAAATATTAAAAAATGATTGTAGCAAAAAAATGTATATATTTCAAGCGAAAACAGAAGCATCAAAATCAACCCCGGTTTCGTTATTCCAACTTCCGGTTTCATTTTGCAGCTGACATTCTTTCTTCAAACAGCTGTAACTTTTTTTCTAGTAGCCGTAGAATAAAAAATAAGACTGTTTTAAAAAGCTAAAAAGCTGCTCTGTAATATGGAATTATAAACAAAAATCGCTAATTTTGGTCGAAAATGACGTTTTCAACGTAGGCGGGTACCTTAAGCATTTTTATAAAAGGAATTGATGATAATTTTAATGTATTTGAAGAACTTGCCAGTCTATAGTCATTACATCGTAAAACAAGAGGATCAGACATATTTGAAAAAGTAAAATCATGCTTAGAAAACCTAAAATTAGATTATAGTAAACTCATCAATGTGTGCATTGACGGAGCGCCGTCAATGATAGGTAAAAGCAATGGCACTACAACTTTGCTTGAAAACTTTTTTAATCGTCCTGTACTAAAATATCACTGCATTATACTCCAAGAGGCACTGTGGAAAAACTTTAAAAATGCAGCATGTTATGTTACCTGTTGTGAAATGTGTGAATAAAATTAGAGCAAGAGGATTAAACAGACGAGAATTCAGAGAATATTGTGAATTGTTAGTATTGGAATATGGTGGAATTATACTTCATTGTGAGATGCGCTGACTTTCTAGAGAACAGGTTCTGAGTAGATTTTGGAAATTGAAAAACGCTGTTCATAATTTTTTAGAACAAGGAAATGAACTTCCTGATGAAAGAACCCTGTTATTTGATAATACCTCGCTATTTGATTTAGCATTTTTAGTTGATGTTACTAGTCATCTCAATTATCTAAATTCGAAACTACAAGGCAAGAATAAATTATTTCCCATCCTAGTATAATTAGCATCAATTCATTCAAAATGAAATTAAAAATCTTCATCTCTCAATTAGAAAATCAGGATTTGAGTCAATTTCCACGCTTCAAAGTGCAAAGTAAAACGAATGTGCTGCGGATAATAATTTGACCAAATATATTGAAAGAGTCAAGTTATTGCAAGGGTCATTTGAAAGTCTTTTCATGATTTGGCTAAAGAAAACTGCATGCTCGCATTTATAAACTCATTTTCACTCAGTGAACAAAACGTTATGAAGATGCCTAATAACAAATAATTGAAACTTATTGAGTTAAAACAAATTCATTATTAAAAATGAAATTTGATGAGCTTTCTCCGGTCAAAATGTTTCCGACATTATTAATATCTGACGTTCATTCCCTGTGAACATTTCCCAGAACTAAGAAAATTTGCAAAAAATTATATATGTCGTTTCGGAACGATATATAGATGTGAACAAGCATTTTCAGCCATGAAAATTATTAAAAGTAAAACGAGGTCGCGAATGACTGATTCAAATTTGAAGAATTCTCTGGTGCTCTCTGCAACAAATTTAACACCAAACATTGAAAAACTAGCTAAATCCAAACAGGCTCAAAAGTCTATTAATGGTAAGAAATGTTTATGTGCTGTAATAGATAGTTTTATGTAAAATAATTAAATAATTTAAAATGTTAATTACGTCTTTAAACATACTTTTATTAAAAATTTTATTTTATATATACCAGGACCGTAAAAGTAAGAAGTTAGAAAAGGTGTTTGAGTTGTATGGCGCATTTGAACTCGCATGTGAAAATATTGACGCATTGTATGTAAAAGTTTGGCCATCCCTAATCTAGATTGACACTCGTGCAAGTTTTCTCGCTTGTGGACACTTACTTTGACAATGGAACTGATCCTATGGAAAGGACTATCCATTAGAAGTATAGGGAAATACTATGGATCTTAGCCATAGACTCCCATTTCCGATGGGGTTTAATTGATTATATAAGCTATTAAAAAATAAGGAAAAATGCTTGTAATAATGATTTGTATCTGTAATAAACCCTTTTTCTGAAGAAATATATAAATTTTTGAGTTTTATACCTGACAATTAACATATGAATCAAGCGAAAATGTGTAACACGATCTACAGAGTTTGTATTATGAAATAAAAACACAAACAATTATCATTGCAATTGGTAATTTTAATTAACGTCGTACTAGTCCAACACAACGGGCTATTAACGACGGTCCGGGATTAATTTTTTTAAGGGAAAGAAGCGAGGACAACACCACGTAATTTTGAACCACGGTCAGATGACGAGGCAACACCAGTGATAGCAACCGCACTCTCCAAATTTTCACAGTAACCCAACGTGAGGACTTTCGGCCTATACAGATTTAAGTTGCACCAGTCGCGTCTACACTATACGCTTACAAACATCCATGCACTGACCTGGATTCAAACTAGGAACCTTCCGATCTTGAGTTGAATACCTTAACCACCAGATCGGTTAATCGACTAGCAAAACGCCGGTCTTGACTCTTGATAAGATCTAAAATCCACCGATAGTAAAAACCGTCTTCAACATCTATTGCACATGGAATAACGTCACGAAATAAAGCAATATTTACGAAATAGGTGTTTTAATTAACGTCGTAATAGAGCAACAGAGAGCTGTTGGCGACGGTCCGGGACCCAACTCGAAGGGAAAGATTGACCACATCACGAAATTTGAACCACGGTCAGATGACGAAGAAAAATGTCAAGAGATAAAAATCATTATTGTAATACAAGAAGGGATATACCATTGTACACTACCATATAAAGCCACTATAAATAACGTGGTAAAAAAATTACACAAAGTAATGTGAAGTAATATTTAAAAGGGTGTTATGAGATAGAAATGAAAACACGACCATCAGAGTTTATAGAGTGAAATAATAAAACTATAACATCTTATTTGCTTAGTGTAAATTCCAACCCTCGTGTCAAGGTCTGAAATCAACCGTTATAAAAAATCCGCTACGACTGCATCCGACACGATGTCACAAAATGAAGTAATATTTATAAAAATAACGCGAGATAAAAAGTCATTATTGTGGAACAAAAATTGATATACCATTATACTCGTGCTGTGATATACCATTATATACAAGATTATTATATTTGGTATATACAATTATATACCGTGATATGCCACAATATACGGTGATATACCACGATATACGGTGATATATCATTATATACTGAGTCATTATATACGGTATATAGCATTATATACAGTGATATACCATTATATACAGTGATATACCATTATACACGGTGATATACCATTATATACTGGGTCATTATAGTATATGGCTCTTACCATTATATACAGGGATATACCATTATATACTGTAATATACCATTATATACAGGGTTATTATATACGGTATATAACATTATATACAGTGATATACCATTATATATGGTGATAAACCATTATATACTGGGTCATTATATACGGTATATACCACTATATACAGTGATATACCATTATATACAGGGTTATTACATACGGTATATAACATTATATACAGTGATTTACCATTATATACGGTGATATACCATTATATAAGGTGATAAACCATTATATACTGGGTCACGATGTCATTAATATACAGTTTATACCATTATGTATTATATACCATTATATACTGGGTCACGATGTCATTAATATACAGTTTATACCATTATGTATTATATACCATTATATACAGTGATATAACATTATATACGGTGATATACCATTATATACTGGGTCATTATATACGGTATGTGTTGGCAACCCTATGTACAAGGGCCAGGCGGTGACACCTCTTGAATACTATTACTATATACTATCATATAACCACGTAATGAATAACATGGTAAAAACAAGGCACTACGTAATGTGAAGCAATGTTTAGAGGGGTGATATCAAACTGAAGTTATAACATGGTTAACATTTTCCCCGGTGAAATAATAATACCATAACATTTTACTTTCAAAATGCAAATTCCAACTCCTGACAAGGTCTGATATCCGGCGTTATTAAAAACCCGTCACCTGCAGCGACTGCACCCGAAACGACGTCTGACACGCGCATCACCCTGAAACAAAACCCCCAGGATCAAACGCCAGACAGGAAAGCCCCCTCTCTGAAGACTCGAGCAATAAAAACCACCCCGACACCATTGTTTCCCGACACATCACCCCACCCTACCCAGAACTCCAATAACAATGAAAGGCATTCAAACGATCTCGAAAACCGTTTGGCAAATTTTAATTGGATCGAGGAGGGTAACTGATGTGTCACAAACACGACTTTGAAATGTCGGGCTTGAAATTTCATCTCGTCGTCGTCTTCGACGAAAACGACAACAATGCGAACGCCCTTTCCGTCTCATAAACATCGTCTGCTTCTGCCCTATCCAAACCCTACAAGAACAAGAAGAGTGATAACAAATGTCGTTGTCGGGGGGGCTTCGTCCATTAGCTGTGTCACACGCTTCCTGATAAATTGAATGCCCATCTTCGTTGCGAAAGGTGCAAGACCCACTTCTGGTGATAAATGTAGAAAGAAGAAATCTGCTTAGAGGAATCTGCACCGATCGGCTGGATTTTGTACGTGAAATTTTTATCGGGTGACTAATATTTAATTTGATGCGTGAGATTTTCGTGTTCATGTTGGAGACTGAAGATAAGAGCTGGCGTCGTGTTTCAAGTCTTTCATAAAAACAAGTCTCCGTCTATTCCGTTAAGGAAGTTTGTTGTATTTATATGAAGAAAACAGAAACCCAATAGACATGACACAGCATCGTGTTACGTCGTGTGTCACGCTGACGACAACATGCAGTTTCTGCTGTTTTCAATTTGGGATTGTTTGAGGGATTATCTAGACAAGGAGGGGGTCGGCAATAAATTATTACTTTTGGACATTGATACGATTTAGTTTGCTAATAACTTTGTAACAAGAAATGAAATAAAACAATTACTGACGGACATTGATACGTTTTAGTTTGCTAATAACATTATAACAAGAAATGAAATAAAACAGTTGCTTTTGGACATTGATCAGTTTTAGTTAGCTAATAACTCTGTAACAAGAAATGAAATAAAACAATTACTTTCGGACATTGATACGTTTTAGTTTGCTAATAACATTATAACAAGAAATGAAATAAAACAGTTGCTTTTGGACATTGATCAGTTTTAGTTAGCTAATAACTCTGTAACAAGAAATGAAATAAAACAATTACTTTTGGACATTGATACGTTTCAGTTAGCTAATAACTCAGAAACAAGAAATGAAATAAAACAATTACTGATGGACATTGATACGTTTTAGTTTGCTAATAACATTATAACAAGAAATGAAATAAAACAGTTGCTTTTGGACATTGATCAGTTTTAGTTAGCTAATAACTCTGTAACAAGAAATGAAATAAAACAATTACTTTCGGACATTGATACGTTTTAGTTTGCTAATAACATTATAACAAGAAATGAAATAAAACAGTTGCTTTTGGACATTGATCAGTTTTAGTTAGCTAATAACTCTGTAACAAGAAATGAAATAAAACAATTACTTTCGGACATTGATACGTTTTAGTTTGCTAATAACATTATAACAAGAAATGAAATAAAACAGTTGCTTTTGGACATTGATCAGTTTTAGTTAGCTAATAACTCTGTAACAAGAAATGAAATAAAACAATTACTTTCGGACATTGATACGTTTTAGTTTGCTAATAACATTATAACAAGAAATGAAATAAAACAGTTGCTTTTGGACATTGATCAGTTTTAGTTAGCTAATAACTCTGTAACAAGAAATGAAATAAAACAATTACTTTTGGACATTGTTACGTTTCAGTTAGCTAATAACTCAGAAACAAGAAATGAAATAAAACAATTACTGATGGACATTGATCAGTTTTAGTTTGCTAATAACTTTGTAACAAGAAATGAAATAAAACAATTACTTTCGGACATTGATACGTTTTAGTTTGCTAATAACATTATAACAAGAAATGAAATAAAACAGTTGCTTTTGGACATTGATCAGTTTTAGTTAGCTAATAACTCTGTAACAAGAAATGAAATAAAACAATTACTTTCGGACATTGATACGTTTTAGTTTGCTAATAACATTATAACAAGAAATGAAATAAAACAGTTGCTTTTGGACATTGATCAGTTTTAGTTAGCTAATAACTCTGTAACAAGAAATGAAATAAAACAATTACTTTTGGACATTGATACGTTTCAGTTAGCTAATAACTCAGAAACAAGAAATGAAATAAAACAATTACTGATGGACATTGATCAGTTTTAGTTTGCTAATAACTTTGTAACAAGAAATGAAATAAAACAATTACTTTCGGACATTGATACGTTTTAGTTTGCTAATAACATTATAACAAGAAATGAAATAAAACAGTTGCTTTTGGACATTGATCAGTTTTAGTTAGCTAATAACTCTGTAACAAGAAATGAAATAAAACAATTACTTTCGGACATTGATACGTTTTAGTTTGCTAATAACATTATAACAAGAAATGAAATAAAACAGTTGCTTTTGGACATTGATCAGTTTTAGTTAGCTAATAACTCTGTAACAAGAAATGAAATAAAACAATTACTTTCGGACATTGATACGTTTTAGTTTGCTAATAACATTATAACAAGAAATGAAATAAAACAGTTGCTTTTGGACATTGATCAGTTTTAGTTAGCTAATAACTCTGTAACAAGAAATGAAATAAAACAATTACTTTTGGACATTGATACGTTTCAGTTAGCTAATAACTCAGAAACAAGAAATGAAATAAAACAATTACTGATGGACATTGATCAGTTTTAGTTTGCTAATAGCTTTGTAACAAGAAATGAAATAATACAATTACTGATGGACATTGATCAGTTTTAGTTTGCTAATAACTTTGTAACAAGAAATGAAATAAAACAATTACTTTCGGACATTGATACGTTTCAGTTAGCTAATAACTCAGAAACAAGAAATGAAATAAAACAATTACTTTTGGACATTGATACGTTTTAGTTAGCTAATAACTTTGCAACAAGAAATGAAGTAAAGCAATTACTTTTGTGGACATTGATCAGTTTTATTAAAAAATATCACACAAACATTTTATTCGTATAAGAACTGCACCAATCGGCGGAGAGAGCTGCGCTAAGGTCACGCCTGATCTAAACCAATGATTCCCAACCTAGGCGCAGACCAACCGGTATAGTGGTTAAGGTGTTAGCCTCTAGGTCGGAAGGTTAATGGTTCGAATCCGGGTCCGGGCATGGATGTTTGTAAGCGTATAGTGTAGAGGCGGTTGGTGCACCTTAAATCTGTCGTGGCCGAAAGTCCTCACGTTGGGTTGGTGTGGAAGTTTAGAGAGTGGGGTGACAGCTCAGGTGTTGCTTCGTCATCTGACCGTGGTTCCAAATTACGAGGTGTTGTCCTCGGATCTTTCCCTTAAGAGACTGATCCCGGACCGTCGTCAATAGCCCGTTGTGTTGCTCTAGTACGACGTTAACTTTAAAAAAAAAAAAAAAAAAGGGGGCTCCTCTACCGTTCCAGGAAAATAAAATAAATAAAAATTAAATGAAGTAAAGAATGAGAACCAAAAGTAGAATCAAAATAAGAAAACTAGAAATTATATTCGGTAGGAAGATATTCAATTAACGTCGCATTGGAGCAACATCGCTACTGGAGACGGTACACGATACAATCCGGTAAGATAAGGTAATTTTAATTAACGTCTTACTAGAGCAACACATCGGGATATTGACGACGGTCCGAGATCAATCCTCTAAGGGAAATATCCGAAGACAACACCACGTAATTTGGAACCACGGCCAGATGACGAGGTAACATCTGAGCTGGCACCCCACTCTCCAAACTACCACACCACCCCAACGTGAGGACTTTCACCACGACAGATTAAATGTTCACCACCAACCTATACACCATACGCTTACAACAGGGCTCGAAATACCCGGGTGCACAGGTGCACTGTGCACATGAAAATAAAATTGTGCACCTAGTTTTTTTCCCGCTAGGTACACGCAGTGCACCTAACGTTAAAATTAATTTGTTAATTATGTTATTTATTTATTTGTTATTTATGTTATTTTGATGTTTGAACAAAATGTTAGTATCTACCTCTCGATCTAATGGAACGTAATTGAAATTCCTAAGTACACAATATGCGAAAACAAAATCGCTGGGTCATAACGGGTTTATACAAGAGGAATATTTATTTTGTCACTGCTACCAGAACTTTCCTATGATCGAAACATTTTCCAGCTTAGTCTGTTGAAGCAATAGCCGTGCGCAGGAGAAGGGAGAATATTTTTATTCACTATCTACTACTAACCAATATAAACATACCCAACTAATAATGTACTTTCACTCTATATTAAAAAAAAGTTACCACCGCCGTTGCAGGATTGAAAACTGTGTTGTTTAGCTCGATTCATAGACAGTTTCATGAGAAAGTACGGATCCGAAAATTACGAAAATAACATGGTTTGTTCTTCATTGTGTTCCCTGGACAATTTTGAAGTTTTTTTCCGATGCGGCTATTAGTTTAGAGTTTATTAAGTCTCAAAGTTGAAAAAGCAAAATTTCTACAGGGGGTTGGCGAGCGTAAGCGATCAGGGGGCGAAGCCCCCTTGTATATTACATTAATGCTCTTATATTACGTTTTTTTAAAAGGGGCACCTAAAATATAACCTGTGCACCTAATTTAAAAACTTAGGTGCACAAGGTGCACCTGTATTGAAAAGTATATTTCGAGGCCTGGCTTACAAACATCCATGCACTGACCTGGATTCAAACCAGGAACCTTCCGATCTGGCGGCTAACAACTTAACCACCAGATCAGTTCGTCGCAGGTAGCATCTTAAAAAGAGCCATGAATAAAAACACTGATTAAATTTATTAATATTTTTCGTACACCGTCCTTTTAATTTGATCCATTTTTATCAAGTCCCATTACACACGTAGGTTGATGTAGAATTTTTCAATCCGTCTCCGATAGATCGGTCACAGGAGGGTTGCGATTTCGAATCCAACAAACACGGTCGCGTACAAAAAAGGTTGGTGCATGTTAAATCTATCGTTGCCTCAACTGTCCTCACGTTTCTGAAGCGTGGAAGTTTGTTGAGTCAGGAGTCAGCTCAGTTGTTGCCTCGTCATACCGTGGCACAAAATTGCGTGGTGTTGTCCTCGATCAGACCCTAGGTGGAATGATCCCGGACCGACGTCAATAGCCCGTTATGTTTATCCAGTACGACACTAATTAAAATACCTAACTACCGGTAGATTAGTCAACCGAGAGAGTTCTGAAGTGTAAAAATTTGGCTTAAACCCACATCTACAGTGTTCTGTCAGAATTTAGGGCAGTCCTTTAGGTAGTTTCCAGTGATTTTGTCCTGGTTGCGAAGGGTACAGATATCAGATATTGCTACTCCAATACGATATTAGTGAATTTGTAGGTAGTCATTTAAGATTCGAAGTCGGAACCATGCGATTTAATTTTTAGTAGAACTTAGAATTAAAAAAGTTTGTGAATAATCAATAGGGGAAACATTTTTTTTAAACTGCGAGTAGTTTCTCAGAGAGTCTGTATGAAACATAAATTTCGTATTTTTTAATAATCATGCGACAGTTGCAATTTTACGCACATTTTATACATACCACGCTTTGTGGAATAAAGTATGTATCCTACATCTGTATTGTGGCGTTTTTGGCGCCACAGTAATATAGTGAAGTCGGACTCAGCTGGTTACCTTTACAAGTTATTTATTACACTTAAAAGGTTTCACTTAACAAATGGAAGACTGTCTACACGCTATTTACAGTGAACAATCAATGAACGAATGTTCGTGATGAAACAATAGTTTCTCTTCACACTTTTTTGTTCTCCGATGTTTAACCTCACCGTATAGCTATTGCAGAGGTACTCCTTTGCTACCTCGCATCAAGGTTCCCTCCTCTTGTCTCTGTTTTTACCGAGGTAATCTGCCTCCCTTTTGGAATGTTGATTCTGCCCTCTTTGGATCATCTAAAACGTTCGAAAATGATGTATGTGATAGGCAGGTGCAAGTAGTCGGATAAATTTCCTCCACGATATATTTAATGTCTTTCTGGCCTGAGTTACCACTGAGCTGTAACACACATGCTCTTTTTGGGTGACCGTTTGCTTGTGCTTAAACGTATATCAGTGTGAAAAGTTCAAATTAATCTTATCTTAAATGATCAAATTTAGATATAATTAGATAATTAGCATGATGTTTGAAGAGTAATAAATCGTAAATCATATAATTTGTTAAGAAAGACAATTCCTCTGGGATTATTTCTAATATTATTCTTCGTGTTTTGCCACTCAATAAAGTTGTGCTAGAAGGAACACGTTTTTCGACAATCCAATTTTCCCAGGAAAACTAAAAATTATTTAAAAAAATTTAAAGGTTAACTAAAATTTCAATTCTTTGTTATAATTGTGATTGAGGTTCACAATATTGCATTATATATATTATCACGACACAAAGATAATTACAGTAGATAATTTCATTGACTTGCATCACTGAACAAATAGTACTGCAAAACCACAGTTCCCCAGAAATTCAGTCTAAAGTTTCGGAAACACGTTTGTATCAGGCGGCAGAACCTAACTAATACCCTTGTAACTAAAAAACAATTTCGAATAGATACAATATCTTGGTATCGTTTGAAATCTAAGGATGGTAATATTTAAAATTAATAAAAAATTATCGATGCCATCTGGTTGATTTTCATGATTTATAGTGTATACACACACCGTAGGAGAACTAAAAATCAAAAAGGTTGTCCCAAACACATATGCGCCATTCCTGGGAATTTGCCATATCTTTTTTTTCCAGATTCGTAATCAGCCTGCATCTCGTATAATAATGGGAATATATTACAAAACAAAACACCCATAGCGTCATTATCCACCACGACGAAATCCCAATCCACTAACAAACACATCGCAGTATGTCGTCCAGCACCTCTCGCCAATTCAGAGCGATAAACTGAAAACAAGCGCCCCTAATTCGTTTCATTACTTTAATTAAATATCCAGAAGTAAATAACAGATTGCTGCGTCTCGCTGTCACAGCGCTCGTGCTTCTGTAAATTATGCATAATCACGAGTTCTGGAATATTCGGAAGCACAAACAAGTTCCCACGAAAATTCCACGCGTCGTGCATCAAATTAAGTATTAATCACTCGATAAAAATTTCAGAGACAAGCTCGCCTCTGAATCCGGCTGATCGCAGATTCCCAGAGGAAAATCTTTTTGTGTCCTCAAGGGAGGCGTTGCAAATTTCCCACATTTTCATTTCAATCCGAACAATGCATTTTATTAGTGAGTACGGGATATATCGTCACTCAAATTGCAAAAGGTCGTACGCTTAAAAGTTGCATTTTTCAGGAGAGTAACAAAAACTAATCGTTTTCCTTAAAATTTGATTCGACGAATTTTGTCATGTATACCCGTCAAAAAAACCAACTCAAGCGATCGCAATTGACCAATTTACATCGCAGAACAAATCGTAATGCAGTAATCGATAGGAATTAATGTTTTTCAATAATATCAATATTTAAAATTTGTCTAAGGGGACGTCTTCTTATTAAATTGGGTGCTTGCTCCGAAAATTTCAAAGCGAACCCCTGTATTTTATCACAAATTTGGAATCTACACACAATTTCAGACGACAAAAGAAATTCATCAATTTTATTGGATTTTTCACCGATTTGTAAGCGTTTGAAAATTAGATATCGTAATGTAAAATTGGTGTTTCACTTTTTTGTTATATTTGCTATAAACATTAATTTTTTCATCCTTTGCAACCCAAAAAAACCCAAACACAATTTATAAACATTTTAATAATTAAACAAAATTGACTATTTTTATCAACTATGAAATTAAAATTCATAAAAATAATGAATAGAACTATGAGCAGGTTTGACACCACATGATTCAACTGTTACTGAAACATCGGAATTCCAAATTCAGCTCATTACGTGCATAATAAGTAGCGCAGATCGTTATTGGGGATTAAACACAAAGTGGAAACCAAAAGTTCTGTCAACAGATCCTGGGAATCAATCAGAATGGATTCTGACTTTGTCACCATCTTAATGGACTCCATTCCAAGGCGCCTGCAACAAGTCACTGACTGTGACGGCCACTACACGTCTTTATTATTTTTTAATTTGTGATTGAACTCCGAAAATACATATCAATATCATAATTGATAACAAATAGCAAATTTAGTCTGATAATTCAAATGTGTATAGACTGTGTTTGGGATTTTGGGTAAGAGAGGATGAAAAAACCATTTTTCCAAACAAAAAACGTGATACACCAAGTTAACATTAGGAGATCTAATTTTCAAACACTTACAAATAACTGAAAAATAAAATAGAATGGATGAAATGTTTTTTATTTCCGCCTGAAATTGTGTGTAAAATCGAAATTTGTGATAAAAGACTGTTCGTATTGAAATTATCGGAGCAAGCATCCAATTTAATATGAAGACGGCTCCTTAGACAAATTTTAAGTATTGATATTTGTAGAAAACATTAATCCCTATGAATTGCTAATTTCCTTTTTGTTCTATGATGTTGATTGTGCAATTGTGATCAGGTGAGTCATTTTTTTTGACGGCTGTACATGTAATTTGTGCACACAGACTTCGTAATATATTTCCCCTTTGAAAAATGTGAGATATGATTTATACGATTTAAAATACGATTTAAAGTTTATAAACGCCTTAATACATTATTTTAATTTAATTGTTATATTACAGTTGCAACAACAACCATATATAGCATTGTTGATAGGAGCATAGTATATATTGTTCAAAAGATTTTAAACAATACTACAAACTAAACAGGTAAAATAATTGCTTTTAATTGTTATAGATTCGAATTCTAAATCGTGTCATATTATTTATTTCACACTTATTGCTTGAATTGATATTTGAGAGCATTGAATGTTTTGCTGCGAATAAACTTGAATTGCACCAAAACGTTACTTTTCATAGTTCAAAGCCTGAAATTGAACAAGAATTTTCCAAACACCGCTTTATTAACTACACTTTTGGATTTGATCAGCTATTTAGTTGTTGAGAAGCCAAAAAAACTGTTTTGCCATGAAGCGAATGTGAGTCCATTTAAAACTTAAAATCTTAGAGAATTGAAAATATTTTACGTTGAAAGACTTAAAACATATGCATTTTAAATTTTAATTAAATGTTTTTGAATATAAATATGAATGTTTTCGATGAGCATTTATAATTTAGAAATATGTAACCTATGAATTTTAAAAAGAAACTTTTTTCTAACAGATTTCGTAATGTGTTTTTAACTATCACGGACGCTTCCAATTTTACCAACGTATCGCCAAAGGATTATGCAGTAAGTAAAGTACATAGATATGAAGCAGCTATTACTCGTTTTAGACGCTATAACATGTTATTTTTACCTTTACTAATCCTTTCTCGATTTTTTTTACAGAATCAGTTGACACTCATGGACATGGATGTATTTAAGGCCATTAAACCTGAGGTAACTTAATTTTTATTAAAATCATTAGTTCAACAAAACAATAAAAATTTCTTATTGTATATTCATTTGTAAGAATAAAAATATTTTATTTTTATTAAGTATAAAAGTTGAAAATAGAACCATAATGAGTAAAATACAATTGAAAACAATTTAAATTTGTTTTAGTGATATAGATTGAGAACAGCGATTTTCTATGGAAATAGAAAAACAGTCGAGATAACAAATATTTTTCTTTTATTTTCCAGGAATTGATGACTTTTCCCTTCTCCGATGAATATTCACCTCACGTCACAAAAATGAGAAATCGTTCTAACTTTGTAAGTATACATTACTATCATGATTCATCATACATAATGTTTTAGATTTGTGATCACGATGTAATAGATTTATAGAGTTAACAAAATGCTTAATACTTTATTTTGCTTGACTGATATTTTTCAGGTGAGCTTTTGGGCCATAAGAGAGGTTTTAAAAGGGTCAACATACCGAAGACGATCGCACATTGTGACACATCTAATAAAGATTATTGAAGAGCTTCACAAGCTGAATAATTTACAGTCGGAATTTGCCATCATTAGTGCCTTGAAAAGTACTGCAGTTGCCAGGATGGATAAGACGTGGTCGGTAAGTAGCAATAAATGATCTATTTCTTTGACTTACCTTGATCTACATCTTTTGTTTGAAAACCTTCAATTTCCAAAAAATTCTTTTTAAAACGTGTGGGAATTCGTTATTTCTTATTAGTATACTAATTCATAATTATAGCATACATAGGTACCGTAGTAACATTTGTATACATTTATTATTTTCCAGAAAGTACCTAAAGATAAGAAAAAGTCATTTGATAAAATGTCTGACATCTTCGAACCCAAAAATAACTTTTGCTCCCTTCGAGAACATATAAAGAAAGCAAAAGCATATTGCATTCCAGCTTTTAGTAAGTATAATTTGGTGTTAATTCTTATTAAAACGAGAATTTTAAATTTAGACAGATTTCAATAATTTCATTTCGACAAAACCTCTAAGGATTTTAACAGTTGCTCTAACCGCTGTAGAGTTAAGTGAATTACAAGTTCAATATACGAAAACTACCTCGAATTCCATGCATTGATTCCACCTTATTCTATATAGAATATGTTGCTTGATTAGTACAAATATGCAGATAATGTGGATAGTAAAATATAGACACATAATAAAGTTTTTCTAAAATTTATTCTCGAATACTTGATAAACAACTAGTGGATTTTTTGCCTGTTTCACTCCATCTGCTATAAATGCTCTCTGATTGGTCCCAGACCCTCGCCAATCGTCCTTTGAGCTGTTCCAGTGTAACGTAAAATAAACTACTTACCTATCAATTGTTTCTATAAAATTGGAGCCATTAGACTTTTTGCATTCAGGTAAACCAAAACAGTAGTAATAATGGGAACCCTTAGACAACTTTCGTATGCCGAGTTAAAAGTATATTCATCATGTAATTGAAGCATGGGACGGGAGACGGCCATCCATAGATTAGCATTCTGTTTGGTTTGAGTCACACATTGGTAGACTTTCGCGATTTCACCATTTTTGTCACTCTGCTATAGAATTGCGTATTACAAGTTCAAAATACGTAAAATTCCACTTATTCCAACTAATTCTACATTTAATATGTTGCTTAATTGGTACAAATATGCAGATAATGTGGTGTAGTGAAATATATACACATAATAATTTTTTTCCTAAACGTATTCACTTATATATGATAAACAACTAGTAGATTTTTTGCCCATTTCACTCCATCTGCTATAAATACTGCCTGATTTTTCCCAGACCCTCGTCAATCGTTTATTAAGCTCTACCAGTGTAACGTAAATGTAAATACGTACCTATCAATGGTTCCTCCAAATTGGAGCCATTGGATTTTTGCATTCAGGTAAATCAAAACAGTAATAATAATGGGAAAACTTAGACAACTTTCTATGCCAAGTGAAAAGTACATTCATCATCTAATTCATTCACGGGACGGGAGACTGCCATCCATAGATTCGTAATCTGCTTGGTCTGAGTGACACATTGGTAGACTTTCGCGATTTCACCATTTTTGTCACCGTGCTATAGAATTGCGGATTCAAACATCGACCCTGCCCATAAGGTCAACAAACGAGACGATACATTTCCAAATAGGCCAGCGAAAACAATTTCTCAAAGAGTCATCACGTGTCTTTTAGTAGATGAACTTGTTGGTAACCCTTTTTGAAGTCAATAGTAATGCTGTGTCTACGTAAAAGTAGAATGTACCGTAACATGACATCTTCTGTTATTTTCTTAAAGGCATGTATGCGAGGGACATCATGAAGATTGACAAGGCTCATCCTCTTCAGGAGGTTGATAACTTGCTGCGCACGTTGAAGTTGTTCAAGGTGACGGGAAAGGTCATTTGGTTTCAAAGGTCGAACTACGATCATTTGAAAGTGTTGCCACACATTCAGCACTATTTGGAGCCAGTGGTTATGGACCAAGAAACGCTAAAGGTCATGGATAGTGTCAACTACTGGTAAGTACTAGTGTTTAACCCTTTCTTCCCTCAGCAAATATTTTATACACACTTCAAAAAGAAAACGACTCACCCGATCGCAATTGCACTATTTACATCGCAGAATAAAACAGAAAGTATCTATCGATAGGGATGAATGTTTTCTATAAATACCAATAATCAAAATTTGTCTTAGGCCGTCTTCATATTAAATTGGGTACTTGCTCCGAAAATTTCACAATACAAAGACTCATATTTTATCACAAATTTTAAATTATTAAAAAAATTTTAGTCAATTTATTGGATTTGTCACCGATTTGTAAGTGTTTGAAAATTAGATTGCCTAATGTTAAATCGGTGTTTCACTTTTTTTTTTTTGTTATATTTGCTAAAAATATTAATTTTTCTTGGAAATTTTTTTTTCATTCTTTGCTACCCAAAAATCCAAACACAATTTATAAACATTTTGATATCAAACTAAATTTACTATTTTTTATTAGTTATGAAATTAATATTCATATTACTAGTGTTTTAACCCTTTCCTCAATGTGCAAACATTTTGTTCATGGGATCAAATGTAAGACATAATAGTGTTAATTTGGTGAATATTTGGTGGTGTGGTAACAATAGAAGTGTTTCGTGGAATCGGTAGGGGAGTAGATAACATTTGTGTAACATTAAGGTTTTGGTGTAGAGTCTACCCTGTATAAAATGAGACTAAAAACAAAACAGATTTTACATAATCCACTTGAATTTTATTTAGTTAAACTTAACGTTTTGATCATATTGGGCGAATGGGTGGAATTTTTTTATAAAGGTAACCAATCTTCTCATCCATTTTGTTTCTACGATTATAGAAACTAAATGCAATTTAAATATTTGTCCGATAAATACTTCTAACGATTAGTTTAATGAACTTCACAAAGTCAAAGTAATAATTTTTGTTGGTTGATAAAATGTTTTGTTTTATTTTACTTTTTGTTTTGTTTTATCGAGAACCAAAAGATACCGAAGAATAAGAGTCTTAGGTATTGACAGGTAATGTCGACATACATGTACCACTCCTAGTGAAAGGGTTAATGGGGGTACATCATTGTTACAGTTCATAGAGTCATTATTTTAATGTACGGGTATATCTACCAGAAAACATTTTCAAAACTAATTACAAAACTAATTAAATTGTATGGTAACTATAATTTGGAAATGTTGTTTGCAGGGCATCACTCGAACTGGAGCCACAATCGCCACCACGTAAGATCAAACTCCCCAAAGGATGGATGTTTCGAAACAGGTAAGATACCCGTTTCTCTTTCAGTCTCAAGTATACTTATGTTAAACTCTTAAATAATACTCTTTGTTTCCATTCATACTAAACAGAATTCGTACTAAGTGGTATTTAAGTGATATGTCTAATAGTTAACTTAGGATAGATAGTTCTTCTCTTAAATTAGTAGAATCAAAAAGCACTTATCAATTCCATTAATATTTAGGAAGGGAGACCCCATGTTTTTGGGATCGAATCCATCCTGAAATAATTTATTTGTTTAAACAAACTATCAAAAATACGCGTTGAAGCTGTTTAAATAATAAGATTAAATCTGTAATAATTTGTCGACGTTAAAATCAATAAATGAAGGTCGCCAAGAAAATTATCAAACACATAATGGTCATTCAACATTCTAAGCGGATTCTGATGTAAGCCAACGAGATATCTCGCTGTTAGAAAAAAACTACTAGTCTTAATTCATAAAAATGGCAATGAATAGATTATTAAGTATCTCGTCAATGGAAAAATTGGTTTGATCTTGATGAACGAGAAATCTAGTCCAAACAAATTGGATGGTTAACATTTGGTTGTACATTGAACGGTGGGAGAAGACAGACGATGGGGTAATTGAAATTATTTTCCGATCACGTGGATGATGTTAGGTATTCTGTTCGAAAATATAATGGTTTTGAAGAGAGGTGACTTGCTGAGGCTTACACATGGGCGCTCGGTTCTCAAGACCGGCTTGCTAATTGACACCAAGTGCATAATCTCTACTATTATAAAAGGACGTGTTTGTCCCTCGCTATGCAATGTCGTAACAAATCTATTGCACTTACAATAATGAAATTTGGCACACAGACAGTCCGAGTCTTTTGCGATTGTTGTGTCCATCCGAATTTTAAAATTTAATCTGTTAAATTTCAAAATTAATTAATTATTTTTTTTACCATTCTCTCTTCACCCGGAATGTGACGTCACCCGAACCCCGATTGAAGAAGGAACACATTTCGCTCTTTCCGACCGTTTTCCGATTCTAGCGTGTTTTGATTTACGCTGTTGATAAAAGCCACTTCGAAACGGCGTTACAGTGCGGGGTTTGTTTGCGGATTAAACCAAATGGTAATACGTAGATATTACCCGGGGATTGGCGAGCGTCAGTGAGCAGTGGTCACACCTGACACCATGAAAAGATCTGTCACGGGCAACGCCGTGCTGGTTACGCAGTGGCTAGTATTATTAGTGTTTGCGTTGTAGCTACATACAAATCAATTTATTTTGATGTAAAGAGTTTTGTGTTTTGAATGATTTGAAAGTTAAATACAATTTTTTACGCACAAACTCTTGAAAAAATTTCCAAACAAATGTTCAAGTTACGATTCTTGTGTTGATGCGTTTATTGTATTAATAGATTATAAAATGGATTATGTTTTTAACTTTACCTCTCTATTGTCTGTTTCAGTGGTGTGAAAGAAGACACGGAATGGTTAAAAATGTATTTAGGAGGAGGAAGAATGTGTCCGGAATAGAATGAAGTCTTTTCATCATCAGAACTAACTGGATGACACTAGACCTTCGGACAATTCTGCAGCTCACTATGTTGTTATTTATATATTACTATTAGCACCAATCTTTATTTCTCCCTCTCCAAATTTTAAGTTTAAACGTGTGAGTTGTTGATGAGAAAAAGGGTCTTCTGTTGGCCGGTCTAAGTTCGTGATGTATGGAAGAACTTTGAAAGTTTCGGACGGATGAAAGGAACTAAAAGAAAATGGAAATATATTAATCTTGAATTATTTCAAACCCTTTTTTTTAAATAGTATTTCTTGAGCATCCATCATGAAAATATTTCTGAATACTACTTGAATTATCCTTATATTCAATAAAAAAAATTTACCTCCATCTCTAACGTTTTTATTTGTGATTACTCTTTTTCATATTACTTTTCTAGAAACATTTGTCTTTCTTTCTTTTTTTCATCTGCGGAATGTATCGAATCTTATGGTAGTTTCAATTAACTATACGTTTCAAATATATAACACTATAAACATTTTCAAATCATTCACATTTTTAAACTGAAATAACAATTTACATTTTCCAACTGAAATAACAATTCATATTTTCAAACTGAGAGAGATAAAATACAGGTTTGGTGTACATTTAAGGATTTTAATTACTATTTGAATGTAGAAATATATTAAATTTAAAGAACGTTTGTGAATTATAGAAAAAATTGCATTCTATAGAAAAAATACATCGTTCAATTATTTAAAACCGTATTTCTTACAAATTTACATTAACATACATCAACTAATACTACATCTTTGGGGGAACGTTACTGGGAAGCGAAGGAACGATAGAATGACGAGGGTCCATAGACTTTCTTCTGTTTCCTTTTGTTACATTGCTTTTGTTCTGTTGTTCGGCTCCAGTTTTGTCTTTTGTACCCGCCATTAGAAAAAATACCATCTGTATAAAGGTCAAATATACACATAACAGTTCCATTTAAAAGTAAAGTAAGTGTATGTAGTAGAACACTAAATGGGAAAATATTTTTGAAAAATATTATAAAATTATGTACTTGAAATCTCCAACTGCCTAAATAGTCTACTGATATAGTAAGGGAAGGTTCATAGCAAAAATTCAACATTTTTGGAAACGTTGATTGCGCTTAATTTGAAACATTGATCAAACCTTGCAATGCTAATGATTAATTTACTCATTAAATCTATTCGTAGGAGTTTTTGACATTTTTATTATTTTCCTTGTGGCCTATTGTGTTTATTTCCTGTCTTTTGCGCTTCTCAGAGCGGACCATTTGGAAGAATACAAGAAGCAAAATAATATTCATACCGAGCATGGTAAGCAATATAATTTCTAAAACAAGAGGAAATTCAAAACAAACCCCAAAAGGATATAGTTAAGAATGAAAGTATTGGTGGATGAGGGCGTCTCCAATGAGGAGCCCGACCCATGTAACACAAATTGCTGTTTTCTACGTAAATGTACATGAGCAGAAAAGCGTCAAAGGAGATTCTCAAAATGTGGGAACACTAAATGTTAACTATGATTAATTTATAAAATTTTATAATTTACACTAATACTTTTTTAGTGTAATGTTTATAGGCCGAGAATACAATATACAATCATTCAAAGACAGGAATTGTTCTCCAAAATTACTAATTAAAATATTTTTTTTCAAGATTCGTAGGTTACAGAATTAGGACATTGCTTTCTTGTAGGTTACAGATTTTAGTAAATTCCTGCCCTGTATGTTACACACTAACTTTGGCATTTCACAAGTCTAATGAATTTCGGACATTGTTCTATTAATTTTTGAATCATTTATGTTTAAAGACTATGATAAATTGCAAAGTATTTACAGGTAATTTTTTATCCTTTATATGCATACAATACACAATCCAAAATTTGGAAACCTACGGACCTCGGCTATTCGAGATTTCGGATGAAAAGGTGAATAATAGAGGACTAATAGATTATATTAATCAGATTATTAGAGCAAAATAAAAAGCAACAAGATAACGAAAATTCAACAAGATAACGAAAATTAATTTGCTCGTTAGAAAGAAATCGTTAATTTGCGTATTTGAATGCATGCATTGATGTCTTTAACATTTTATTTAATGTTGGAAGTTACAGTATCAAGGGGTCTAGGGGATTTTAACAAAAGATATATTTTAGGTATATATCTAGGGACAGGAGGTGATGTTGGATGGACATAAGCAAAAACAAAAGCTCCGAAGAGCGCTAGCGCAACATGCCCGTTTTCGAATGTTGGAGAGGGGGTAGTCACAAAAGAGGCTGGAAGAACTCCCTTAGTCAATTGTGACGTCACATTGCGGTCTCTAGTGCTGCCATATGTTGTAACGCGCCTGTGGGCAAAAACCCTACAGATCGACCGTCCTGACACCGAAGCTGACCACAGCGGCGCACCAGGAAAACAATGTGCTAAAAGAAAGAAACTTTAAGAAAAGGTACCAACTGAAAACAGCACTGGGCATCGCTTACAAATTCAGCTGGCTTAAGGGTCCATCTGGACACATTTTCACACATCACATTCTGGATGGTTTCTCTTTAACGAGAGAAGTATATGAGTGCTCAGAAAAATTACATTACTAAACTAAAAATACATATGCAACTTGTTGTACAAGACCAATTTTTGGTGTCAAAAGTGGTATAATATACACAAAATGCACATAATTTGCAATATTCCAAAAAATACACGATACGAAATAGAAAATAAACAAATGTATTATAAGAGAACATGAATAAAATTTAATTAATACTATATAGGAAAAAAAACGAAATCAGTTTGGCTAAGCATTTGATTTCATGAGATCAGCTGAAGTGGTGGTTTGATTAGAGCCGGAGTGATACCCTGTTTTGGTCACTTGTTACCTTTCATTTGAGTTAACTTTTGAAACTTCGTACGGGCCAAAAATTTAGGTCGCAGCTTTAATCCTATGCCGAACTGGGTTGGCTGGATTGCGACGAGATCGCCCATTTTAAAGTTGGTAGTTTCTTGCGTTTCTTGTCAAAATACTTCCTATTCTCGTCTTGGATCTTTTTGATATTAGCCTTCGCATCTTGTTGGAGAATATTTCGATCCTCTTGATGGTTTACCACTACTTTTTTCATAGTAATATCTTTGACAATTATATATTCTTTATTGCGTATTTTGATGCCAGTCAAGAGTTCATATGGAGTGTACTTGGTACACCGGTTTACTGCGCTGTTTTAAACTCTCTGTAGCCTTGTGACATGCCTGCACCACTTAGTAGGTTTCTCTAGAGTAAGCTTTGTCAAAACAGGGATAAGAGTTCGGTGAATCCTTTCAACTTGTCCATTCCCACGAGGCACTCCAGAGGCTATTGGAAGGTGTTGGATTCCTTCTTCTTTGCAGTATTCTGTGAAAGCATTGGACGTGTACGCTGAGCCTCTGTCAGATATTATCCTAACAGGATTTCCAAAGGTCTTTTGTTGGTGCTTCAGCTTTTCTAGGACATCTTCGGCTGCTACAGACTTTGCATGGTAGATCCAGTCAAATGTAGTAAAGACATCTACAACAGTTAGGATATGTTAGTAATTTTTGTTAGTAGATGGCAGGGGCCCTATAAAATCCACGTAATATGTGTTCAGCGGAGTTTTTCCTTCGGAATTGGATTTAAAAACCCTTCTTTCCATCCCGTTTTTATTTGCTAAGATACATGGATTGCAGTTCGTGATGACACTTTGTGTCAAGGTGAGCAGGTTTGGAACAAAGAATTCCTGCTTCACTATCTCTTCTGTCTTTTCAACTAAAAAGTGACCCTTTTAATGAGCTAGCTTGACCACTTCAGTCTGTATATCCTTGGGAACGACTAATATTTCTCGACCGTTCTCATATTTGAACAGAATGTCATTGTTTGAGAAATATTCATGTGATCCGCTATTCGCTACCAAGGACTTAAGGGTAATGATATGGTCATCTTTATTTAGGGCAACTTTTAGTCTAGCTGTAACAGTGTCATTACTGATGACCATCATGGGATTCCTGCTCAAAGCGCCTACGTGTCGCATTCTTTCCCCTGGTCGGTTAACAATTTCATATTCAAATTCCTCCAGGAGCAAAGCCCATCTCGCTATCCTGGTCACCAGGTCCTTTTTATCCATCGTCTTCTGGAAGGCGGAGGCGCTACTTGAAAATTGTTGCCCATCAAATATACACGCAGTTTCTTCAGTGCTTCCACTACTGCGAGGACTTCTAGCTCATAGCTGCTGTATATTTCTTCTGCCGGACGTCTTTTTAGACATGTAGTGGACAGGATGTAGTTTTCCGTCATCGGCTTCCTGCAGTAATATGGAACCAAATCGGTGCATACTGGCATAAATGTGTAATTCGGGTTTTCTTCCTGGCCTAAAGAGATGTAAAACTGGACTTCGGTGAGTAGATCCTTGAGTTTCTGATAAGCTCCCTTCTGTTCGTTCCCGAACTCAAAGAACTACCTTTCCTGAGAAGATCACTTAACGGTTTTGCAACATTTGAGTATCCCGGAATAATCTTTCTGAAGTAGCCCGTGAGGCCAAGGAAACTTTGTACTTGTTTAATGTTGGTTGTAAGGGGAAACTTCTGAACTGCAAGCGTCTTTGTATTTGATGGACGAACCGTCCCATCTTCCACGATGTAACCTAATAATTCCACAGTGTGTCTTAAGAATTGACATTTATTTGTTTTAATTTCGTGTCCATAATTAGATGCTGTTTGGAGAACACTGTTAAACTTCGTGAAACCTTCCGTCTCGACAGACGACGGAATGATCAAATCATCCATGTAGATGATAACGGTGCCCTCCTTCATCAGATCTCTAACGATGCTATAAACGTACCTTTAAAAAACACTCTGACTTGTACTGAGTCTAAAGGGTACTTTGAGAAATTCATACTGACCATCTGGTACGATAAATGATGTATACTTGCGACTGCTCTCCTCTACAGGGACATGAAAGAAACCATTTTTGAGATCTAATGTAGTGAAGACTTTGGCTTCTTGCAATCGGTCCAAGACATCTTCAATGAGAGGTAATGGAAACCTATCTTTGACAAGTTTACGATTCAATTTTCGGTAGTCAACACAAATCCGAGTTGAAGGTCTCTCTTCTTGAGAAAAATTTAATTTGAGGTCAGAAGTGCAATATTGTTTGTAAATACAATAGGAAAATAACAGCTCTAAACAGGTCAAAAATTATATTAGTTTAAGGTATCAAAAAATCATTCTTTGTTTGAAAAGGTGGATTTAAAAATTTATGTTAAATTACCTAAAATAGGATAAAGAAAATAAAAACTTATTCGGAACGAAAATACAGTTCCATAGATCGGGAAGAACTGATAACAGGGTCTTTGCTATTCAATTTTTAGAATTGTATTTAACAATTAAAGAGAAAAATAATTCGAATTTGTTTTCCTCTTATTGTAATATAACATAGATAGCATGGAAATCGTGGCTTTTTAAATGACATGTCAAACACATAAACTTGAATAAGTAAGGATTTAAAATTTTGATCGCAAAACTGAAAGTTGAAATAAAGAAATTAGGTATGTCGATTTAATTTTTGGAAATAGGTATAAATAAGATCGGTGTTATGGGATAAAAGATTACAACTGTACAAAGATAAAAATTCTACCAGAAAATGCATGGGAAGACGTCTGCTGTAAAGTAATGGGGAATGTTTCAACAATAATTTGATTAAAACCTACGACGAAATGTGAGAATTATTCTGAACTAAAAGCAATCTAAGAAGGACCAAAAACCAGTTTATGTCAAAAACAGGTAGATCGCAAAGATAATTTCTGTCTATAATATAAAAGTTTCGATAAAAATAGTAATAATTTCAAAATTAAAATATATAATGATTAAAATAACTTCAAGATTAAAATATATAAATAAAAAACTTCAAGAATAAAATATATAAATATATGAAATAACTTCAAAATTGAATGTTTCAATTTAGCTTTATTTTAAAGACATTTGGCACACATGAAAAATTAAACGGACCGTTGTCGGTATACGTTATCACGGAAATAAAATAAACTACTATCCCCTTTGTCCTATAAACTCTTACATCGATTACAATTCAATATTCATCCTATGTTTAGATGCTACTTATACAGAGGCTGTTCACTTATTTTTTAGACAATGTATATTGTATTCACAAAACTAAATTACATAACATTCTTGTGTTTTAAATATTCTATTTGATAGCCCTTATTCTGAACTGTCTTTCTACACCGTAATTTCCAGGATAATAATGCCTTTTGAAGTGTCAGAAGAGGTATTCTATACCATTCCTCCTCAACAGCTTTCCAAAGTCCTGTAAGGGTTGTGGGACGACGTTTGGATGATGCAGATTTTCAAAGTCCGAAAGCACAAAAATCCATAGGTGATACATTGGGAGATTTAGTAGGGATATCAGTGAAGGGTATGGCCTTGATACCGGTTTTTTGTTCCATTTTTTTTAGGAAATTTACAGTGGATTTGGTGTGTGACTGCTAGCTTTGTCTTGATGGAGTTCCACAGATTGATGGCACTGTGGGTAAAGCGATGGTATTTCATTCCGAAAAATTGGCGATAAAATAGGTTCCTGATAGTATTTGGAGTTAATCTTGACATTTTTTCCCAGTCTCTTTATTTTTAACTTGCCATTATATGAAAAACCAGCAACAATCATGAATCCATTAGAAAAACTTTCTTTCGATTCTGTGAACCATGTACTTAAATTTTTTTCTCCCCTTTTATGATAATAAATGGCTCTTTTTTTGCTGCAATCATTTAAATACTGTAACGTACACTTCCGGAATATCTTTTAAATGTATTTCTATAGTATTTTTTTCTTATTCCAAGATATTTTTTTTGTGATACTTACTGTGTTTATTTTTACTTCTTAATACTCTTGGAAAGGATATCTTTTCTTTTGACATATTTATGTGAGCTTAAATGGTTTTCCCGGAAGTTCATTTTTTCTTTTATGTATAACGTTGGTGAAAAGATATTTTTTGTAACGGCTTTTTTAGTCGATTGGATGCTTCGTTGAAGTGTGGACTGAGTGCGGAGTTCGAATGGCATGTTTGAGCCGTTATGTTTAAAACGTATGATGAGAGGTAGTTGTAACGGTGATGTCGCTACCATATTGTAAATAAATTTTTCTTTAATTCTTTAAAAAAATACTTTTTCTTTCATCACGACGTTACAGCTACCTATTAATGGTGGCATGCACTGTGATCGTTCCCATTAAATTGAAGTCTTGGACATCCCGTCCTGATTTGAGAATAAACTGTGGACATCTCGTCCTGTGTTCAGCGAAAATTTGTGTGCGTCCTGCAGCAACGAAAAAGGCCATCCGGTCTGATGTTTTTGGATATCCCGTTCTGTTTCTGTGTATGAAACGTGGCCTGTTACTGCGTGTGTCCAGCAACGAAGCTTAGTCCGGTCAGTAGAATTGGGACCTCCCGTCCTGTTCCTGTGTGTGAAACGCGTGTGTGTTCAGCATCGAAAGGGCCATCCGGTCCGAATTTTTTGGGCATCCCGTCCTGTGAGTGGAGTCAGCAAAGTCCAGTTCGAACTTTGGGTTCCTGCTCAAGGACTTCCTGTATACCATCAAGCAACTGTTCCAGATAAGTGGTTTCGGTTTTAAGTCTAAAGTTTTATACACTATTATATTTAATGTACAATTTTACTTCTGTTTTTGTGATAACTTCCATTTATCGTAACAGGTTTCGAAACAAATAAATTTCTGAATTGCAAATTTTGCTTTTATAATAGAAATTAGTATTGATTTGGAATTTATGTGAAATAGAAATTTAAGAGATTTTAATCGTCGTAGATGATTATTTATCTTAATTAATAATTTAAATTTGTTTTGTATTTGAAATGGTATTTTGATTTAAATTAAAAAAAAATTAATTTTCTTTTTAAGATCTTTTGGGTTACAAAATTGGTTTTTGTACATTTAATTCTTTTCTATTGTCTTTGAGTAATATTTTTTGTGGCTTGGCTATAAGGTAAGTCAGAATTCTGGACAGTTTCGGTTTCGAAAAGTTTTAATTTTGTACCTTAGGGGAGAGTGGGGATGGATGGGACAGGGGATGAATGGGACAAATGAATTTTTTATACCTTAAGTAAACTTTATATGTTTGATTTTTCACCTAGTAGATGGCAGCAACTAGCCTATTCAGCAAATTGAGTTTTAAACCATTAGCTTCCATGTTGGTTTAAACAGGACTACAAAGTGTTTTTTTCCATACCAAAAGTAAGTTTTTTTGTTTCAATTTCATAAGAGTTTATTAAAAAGTTATTTACTTAAAGCTAGAAATATTTTTGTGTGTTGAAAATATTCTTATTTTACTATGATTTACAATTTAAATGGAGAAAATGCATAGTTGTTTTCTAAGCATACTCTTTGATTTATATAAACAAGTGGGTATGGGGATGAATGGGACAACAATTTGGGGGATGAATGGGACAGTCCCATTCATCCCTTCATTTTCTGGTTTTGAAACTTTGCATCAATACCTTGCAATGTTCAACTCATTTTATTAATTTTTTTTTTTATAAACTAAAATTTGGTATATGAGTAGTTTTAAATTTATTAAGGCTCTTAGTTATATTGTTGATCAAGCCTATAGGATAAATAGGGAAGTCTGATAAAAAAAATTTATTTTACAGTCACAGGCATAAAATTTTTAACTTAGACATTTAATTTTATCACCTATTCTATTTCTTTGTTGTAAAATTTTTGTAAATAAAAAATGGGTAAGTACTTTCATTTGTTTTTTTAATCATGTGTTTTTTTAAAATTAATGTTATTTTACTTTTGTAGGATGCCACGGAATTGGAAAAAGAAAACTGAGAGAATTAGGAGTTTATCATCAACCATTAAAGAAGCTGTTAATAAGGTTGTTACAAAAGGAATGCCTTTAAGGGGACCGGGAAGGACCTATCTCCTCCGTTAAATTCACGAAATTCAAGACCCTTTTTCTCAATAACTATAATAGTAATCAACACAAAATTTTTATGGTGGTTAAACTGATATGTTGTACAAACTTTAACAGCTCACTTTTTTTTATTTAAAAATTTTAATTTTATAGAAATTTTTAACTGAATATCACTTTTTAGATAACATTTTTTAACACATTTAAATTTCTAAAAAATCCAATTTAAAAAAAATAAAAAAATGCCCGTGTTAAAATCTTTAGAGATATAACACAAATATGTCATAAAAATATTAAGTCATTATGTTCAGTAGATTCTGAGAAAATGGGGCATGAATCTTAAAAATCTAAGTTTTGAGAAAAATGGATTTAAACATTTCAAATGAATTTTTATAAATAATTTTACGTCTAACCTTAATGAAATCCTGATTTATACAAAGAGTGATCTCTTTCATTTTTAATACATGTATCTTCAATTTTTTTTTATGCTTTTCTTTCCATGGCGGGCCTTTTTACTGTATTCGGTTTTCGCTCTCCATCGATAACACGGTCTTAGTCCAGTTTTCTCAAAAATTTGTTTAAAATGGCAGCCTGGATTGATTTTAACTCTAGATAATGTATAGCACTTTATAATATTTACACTGTTGCAGCAGGAAACAGCATCAAACACTCCCAGTTTTAAAGTTTGGATGGTTACAAACACATTTTTTGGAACGCGAGTCCAAATCACATTGTTCACCGATTCATTTGGGTTTTGAGTCTTTCCGTGAACACATTTTTTCAACAATTCTGGATTCGCCAAGTCTCTGAAATTTGATTTTTAATTGTCTTCAAAATGTAGGCAGTATAAGGCAAGGCAATATGTGTGTGTTTATCATGGTAATGCACATCACTTTTAGCTACAGCACGTTGAAATTTCCACCAGCTTTCATTCCCAACTAGACAAAGACCGTGATTTGGATTTAAGTTACTTGACAGTAAATAAAAATATTCTGCCCAGACAGATTGTTGCATATTGTGCAGAAAACCAACATTTATCCTTATTGCTAGTCCATAATAGATCAAATGTCATGTCTCAGAAAGTGCTAACTTATATCGCATGGTAAAATTAATAAAAATAGTTAGAAAAAAACTAAATGTTACAGTTAACTGTACTGTTACCAGATTATCGAAAATAATTTGAGTAAAGTAAAGTAAAAAATATAATATACATTGTTGAGCAACAAAGATTAGAAATGTCCACAAACGGTTTGTTTACATTTGAAAGGCCGTGTCAGATGTGAAGTGCTTATTGGAAACGTGCATAATTTTCAAACTTCCTCTTATTCTATTACCTAGTGTGATATATCATTGGAAAGAGGAGATTTTGAACTATATAAAGGAGCAATAAAATAGAAATTGATTTTTTAGTCGAATTTTGCCTTCCCGGTCCCCTTAAAAACAGTTGCAAGAGCATTCAACATGTCGAAGTCAACTTTGAGTAGATATGTTATAGAAGCTAAACCGAACAGTGATATAGAATCCTAAGTCCCAAATCCCAATGTCGGAAACAGGAAAATATTTTCTTGTGAAGAAGAAAATAAATTGTGTGAATACTTGCAAATTTCATCCCAAATGTGTTATAATTTAACCACTATTCAAACAAGGAAGTGTTTTAACTGATACACCATAAAACAAGTCATTGAGGAACAAGAAATGGCAAAAACAAAGAAACAGAAATTGACGAAAATTAAAAACAAACTGTCTATAGTCGAACAGGAAAACGGTAGTGCAGAGGATTCTGACACTTTATCGCTTCATTATGAAAGTGATTCATCAAGGGATGAAGGGGATTTGGATAATCCAATGCAGAATCTTATTCCAGATGACATAGCAGAAGATGATTTCATCTTAACAAAATTCAGTGGAAAAAAGAAAGTAATATGCTATGTTGCTAGAGTTTTAAAAAACAATTTCTTAAAAGAAAACACCTTTTTATTTTATTACAAGGACATGCCGGAAATTTATATTGTTGACTTTGAAGATATTATAATGAAACTGCCAAAGCCTCGAACATTAGGAACAGAAAGAACAAAAGGACTTTTGTCTTCTGATGTTAAGTTTAATCAATATGATGTAAAATAGAGTAAACTAACTTTTTTTTCACTTTAAACGCTTTTTTCTTTGGAAAAATGGAAATGTCTTTTCCCACATTTGTCATCAAGTTGAAATAAATGCAATATTAAATAAAATAATTGAGGTTTTTTCAATTTCTAACTTATTTTTTACCTGTCCCATTCATCTCTACTTTTGTCCCATTCATCCCCTTCATGGGGATGAATGGGACAATATACATGCACTCATAAAAAATATTCTTGTAATTTAAAATGATAGTAAATTGATTGAATGCATTTATTTATATGTAACTAACAGTTCAAATATTAGTATAAGTATTGTTACTTAATTGAAAAATGTAAAATTTCTGCAATATTAATAAAAATGTGAAATTTGTCCCATTCATCCCCACTCTCCCCTACGTTATATTTGAGTCCAAAGGGGGAAACTGTTTAGAATTTAATCATGACTTATTTAGTTAAAGGAAAGAAAGAGGACTTGATCAAATTGGTGGAGGAGATAGATTTAGAAATCACCGTATAAAAATCCATAAAACAATTAGTGGATCTTATTACTTCAAGTGAGGGATATGATGAGGAATTCACCAAAGCACTTTTTGGTAGAATTATAGAAACTCGAAAGACAAATGAAGCCCTTGAAGAAAAGCAGAAAGAACGAGAGTATGAGTTGGAAAAATTGAGAATAGAAGCAACTAGTCAAACCCAGCAAAGTGCAGTTGATAATCCTAGACCATCGAATCGAGACTTGACCAAGATCCTTCCGAAATACGACATGAAAGATGATATGAGTCTTTATTTAATCTTGTTCGAGCGACAGGCAACTTTGCTGTCGCTGGGAAAAGAAATGTGGGTATCTCATCTATTAAGTTTGTTCCCCCAAGAGATTGCTCATATAATAGCCCGTGAACCAGTTGACCTAGCTTCAAATTATGATCACATTAAAAATATTCTGTTAAAAAGGTTCAAACTAACACCAGAAAGATTTTGACAGTTATTTAGTTCACACCATAAAGCAGTTGATCGGAACTGGAGGGATTTCTATCATGAATTGTCTACTTATTTCGATGGATGGATTGCAGGTTGTCAGGTCCTTACTTTTGAAAAACTGAGAGATTTGATCATCACAGATCAGATGAAGAAAAAAACACCATCCGAATTCAAAGATATGTATCTCAGAGAATGGACAGAAATAAACTCCCCTACAGATTTGGTGGAACTGTTGGAGAAGTTTGAAGACGTTAGACGAACTGTGAAACGATACCCTGTCTTTGCGAAAGACAAGTTCGAGGGTCGAGTTCAAAACAAGTTTGAAAAGACCGATAATCCACCAAGGAGAAGTGATACCATAAATGGTAAAGGGGTTAAGATAGAACGAAGATTTTCCGAACAAGACCCAAATCCGGAATTCGACCGCAGGAGACAGATGCGGTGTTTTCATTGCAATCAGCCTGGTCATATCCGACCAAATTGTCCAAAGTTGAAGAAACCTTCGGAAACTGTAAATTACATTTCGGACAAAGAACCTGAGAAGTACCTGGAACCGTATATCATGAAAGGAAAAATAAACGGTCAGGATATAAATCTACTAAGAGACACCGGAGCGACCATTGACATTGTGTGTCGGAAATTGGTGAATTCAGCTGACATGACGGGTGAACATGTTTGGGTACAGCAACATTTGGACTCCAGCTCAACTTGTTTACATCTTGCCGAAGTTTTGGTAGAGTGTGAATTGGGAAAAACGCTGACTAAAGCTGCTGTGATTCCAGATGAACTAGACCGCGGACGATATCTTTTAGGGAATCGGACTGCTGCCTTGTTAAAAAGGGAAGATTGTCAATCTGTGGATCAAATAAATGCAGTACTGACAAGGCATCAGAAAAAAGTGAAAGAAAGGGAAGAATCTCTCTCTCTCTCTCTCTCTCTCTCTCTCTCTCTCAATCTTTAACTAAAGAATCCAAAAACCCTATCCCAGCCGAAGAATTCATTACCTTGGAAAAAAAAGAAGTGGAATCAGGGGAAGTTAGTGACAAGTTCACTCATGTGGCAGAAGATCAATATATCACTGAATTGTTAAAAGTGGATACTGAGCAACTAATCAAGGCTCAAGGTGAAGATCAAGAGATGAGCTCTCAAGTAAAACAAATCCAAAATGGAAACCCTCCTAAAGATTTTGAACTTGTGAAAGGCCGACTTTTGGTAAAGATTAAGAAAGACAAGAGTGTTATCGAAAGGAAGCTCATCGTCGTACCCATAGAGTATCGAGAAAAGATACTGAAATAGTGTCATGAAGGCACGTCAGGTCATCTTGGGACCACCAAGACCAAAGACAGAATGACCAAGTACTTTTTCTGGAAAAACTGTTACAAAGAAGCAGAGGACTTCGTGAAGGCTTGCGATTCCTGCCAGAGAGCTGGAAAGGCAAGGGACAAGAAAAAAGCGCCCATGACTCTTGTTCCAGTGATTACTGAAGTTTTTTCCCGTATTAATATTGACGCTGTAGGACCTTTGCCCGTGACGGACTCAGGCCAAAGATACCTGATTACGGCAATGTGTATGTCGTCGAAGTACCCAGATGCTGTGGCAGTTCCAAACATAACATCTAGATCCGTAATTAATGCTCTCCTTCAGATTTTTAGTCGAATGGGTTTTCCTAAGGAGATTCAACACGACTATAGGGAACCTCGTTTATGAGCGAACTCACATCGGAATTTTTTGAACGTTTCGGCATCAAGGTGGTACTTAGCTCTGTGTATCATCCCCAGAGCAATCCGGTAGAAAGGTTTCATCGTACCCTGAAACGGATTTTGAGAGTTTTGTGTACCAAAGAAGGACCAGATTGGGAGAAGCATGTCCATGCAGTCTTGTTCGCCTTAAGGACAGTTACTCATGAATCCACCGGATTCAGTCCATCTGAATTGGTTCATGGAAAAAACTTACGGACTCCCGTCACTCTTCTGTATGAAAACTGGTTACAGCCGGAAGAAGGAAATGCTTCAGTTGTTGAATATATCCTCAATCTTCTGAGAAGATTGGAAAAATGTCACAGCCTAGCCATTGATAATATGGAGGAAGCTGCCAAGAAAAGAAAAAAATGGTACGACAAAAATACCGTGAAACGTGAATTCAATGTAGGAGATAAAGTACTGGTACTGGCACCCTCACCTGTAAATAAGTTAGCGGTTCAATGCCATGGTCCTGGGACCATTGAAAGCAAGATTTCGGAGATGAACTACTTTGTTGCCTTGCCTAACTGGAAAAATTCGTCACAAATCTACCATGTAAATCTTTTAAAACCTTATTACCAGAGGCCTGAATTCATAAATCTGGTCACTACTTGTGAGGATGAAGAATCAGAGTTGGAAGAAGAATTCCCGCCCGTGGAAAACAATCCCAATATTTTTGATCTCGAGGAGATATTGAGAAACAGTGAAGTGAAAGGAAGACTGGATGACGATCAGATTGACCAGCTCAGTTGTATTATATGTAAATATTCCAATTGTTTCTCAAACGTGCCTGGCCTTACAGATCGTATCCAGTTTGATATCGAACTTTCTGAAATAAAGCCCCTCTGTGCAAAGCCATATCGAATGTCGGTCCGACATTCGCAGATCTTGAAAGCCGAAAAGGAATGTGCCGCTATTGTGTTTGCTGTCAAGAAGTTACGATGCTACCTGGATGGACCTTCCAAGTTCTTTATCCAAACTGATCATAATCCTCTAGTATGGTTAAAAAAGAACTCTGGGGTAAATCCACGTCTCATGAGATGGGCTCTTGCATTGCAGCCCTGGAACTATGAGGTAATCCATCGTCCGGGCAGAAAACACCAGAATGCTGACAGCCTTAGCCGACTGTTCTGAGTTACCAAAATGTCCTTTGAGTTTATTTTTATTGTTTTTTTAGGTAACTTGGCAGTTGTATATATGTTTGTAAATATTTGTATAAAATTTTGTAGAATTTAGTTTTTTTTGAAAAGTTATGGTAATTTTTTACAGGGTAAAAAGTTATTCTAAGGGGGGAAGAGTTGTAACGTACACTTCCGGAATATCTTTTAAATGTATTTCTATAGTATAGTATTTCTTTTTCCTTATTCCCCAAGATATTGTGATACTTCCTGTGTTTATTTTTACTTCTTAATACTCTTGGAAAAGATATCTTTTCTTTTGACATATTTATGTGAGCTTAAATGGTTTTCCCGGAAGTTCATTTTTTCTTTTATGTATAACGTTGGTGAAAAGATATTTTTTTGTAACGGCTTTTTTAGTCGATTGGAAGCTTCGTTGTAGGGATGGGCAAATCGATTCTTTTGAAAGATTCGATTCTTTTGAATCGACTCAGTTGAAAGATTCGTTCAAAAGAGTCGTTCACCGGAAACAACTCACTTGGACTTCCGGTACAAGCAGCGCCACCTGGTGTTGAACTGTCGTACTATCCCGGCTTTTCTCCGAATTTATTTCTTGGAAGGGGGGGGGGAGAGCGTTTGTAAAACTTGTTTCGTGGGGTTTTTTTTCTTTCTGAGAAACACTTATTACTCGACTTGGTGTGGCGTTTTCGTCGCGCTTTCTTTGTTAATCCTATGTATTTATAGACAAATCCTATTTTTCTGTTGTCATTCTACTGATGTGTCTGTGAAATTCTCACAAATTTTAGAAAAGATTACATGATTTATATTATAGCCGTTAGCTTTCTAACCTCTAGCTTACAGGATCCGAGTTCTATTTTTTAGTCTTGCATTAGAAATTAATTACTCATGGCTTTATTCACATATAGAAACAAAGCCTCCAATCTATGAAATATTCATTATTTCTAAAGTAAAAAATACACTCTTCTCTCTCTCATTTTATAATTAATCTCAGAAATGAAAAAAATAATAATAAACTGAATTAAACACATTAAAAAAAAAAACTTTACTTCAGTTATTCAGGATTTTTATCATGTTTAACTCAGTTTATTATACTCTTCATTTCTGAGGTTAATTTTAAAATGAAGAATGTATTTTTAACTAAAGAAAAATAATGAATATTTTTTTCTTACATTAGAAGCTTTGTTTGTATATGTGAATCAATCTATAAGAAATTTATTTCTAATGCCAGAACTCGGATCCCGTAAGCTAGTTTAGAAAGCTAGTGACTATAATATAAATCGTGCAATACTATTCAAATGGAAAGAATAAAAAAAAATGTTAAAAAATAAATTTCACTCATAAAATACAGCAGTAGTTAATAGGTTCAAACTTTTCGTGCTATAAACTACATTTGTTCAATCGAATTCATACAATATAAAAAGTTCGCCAAGTACAGGAAAGACCATTCAATACGTACAAATTTTTAATTTACATAATTACGATTGATAAAGGGCACGAAATTTAGAAAGTGTATACTTAATTTTAAAAACCGGTAAAATTTGTCTATTTTTATATTTAAATAAGTAATGGAACAGGTGTAGTGGTTAAGGTGTTAGCCTCTAGTTCGGAAGGTTCCTGGTTCGAATCCGAGTCCGAGCATGGATGTTTGTATGCGTATGGTGTAGAGGCGGTTGGTGCACCTTAAATCTGTCGTGGCCGAAAGTCCTCACGTTGAGTTGGTGTGGGAGTTTGGAGAGTGGGGTGCCAGCTCAGGTGTTGCTTCGTCATGTGACCGTTGTTAAAAATTACGAGGTGTTGTCCTCGGATCTTTCCCTTAAGGGACTGATCCCGGACCGTCGTCAATAGCCCGTTGTGTTGCTCTAGTACGACGTTAACTAAAATTACCATTACCATCAATAAGTAATGGTAAAATTTTAACTAACGTCGTACTAGAGCAACACAGCGGGGTATTGAAGGGAAAGATCCGAGGACAACACCTCGTAATTTTTAACAACGGTCAGATGACGAGGCAACACCTGAGCTGGCACCCCACTCTACAAACTTCCAGATCAACTCAACGTGAGGACTTTCGGCCACGACAGATTTAAGGTGCACCAACAGCCTCTACACCATACGCTTACAAACATCCATGTCCGGACCGGGATTCAAACCAGGAACCTTCCGATCTAGAGGCTAACACCTTAGCCACTATACCGGTTGGTCGACTTTGTAAAATGGATAAGTTATTTTTCCTCAGCATTAAAGTTGAGAAATTTGTAGGAAGAACGCCCTCATACATTGTTTTAACTGCCAAGGGCTCCACCACTCTTCGGATAATTGCCATATGCGGCCCAAATGTGTCCGTTGCGGACTCGAACACAGATCCGACGAATGCAAGACCGACAAAGGTTCGGTGCCTAGATGGTGTAGCTGTGGTAAGAACCATGTTGCCTCCTGGAGGGGATAACAGTTATTCCACAGTGGCACAAATAAAACCACTTTTGCTCACAAAAAAAAAATTAAAAAAGGATTGAGCTATGCAGATGTAACCCAAAACAAAACAGCTGAAGATAACACCTGAGCTCGCACTCCACTTTCCAAACTTTTACACCAACCGAACATGAGGACTTGCAGCAATGACAGATTTAAGGTGCACCAGCCGCCTCTACACCATACGCTTACAAACATCCATGCCCCGACCCGGATTCGAACCAGGAACCTTTTGATCTAGAGGCTAACACCTTAACCACCAGACCGGTTGGTCGGCTTGAAGTTGTAGGATTTTTAAATTTGAAATTCTATATTGCAGTATATCATTGACTATGTTTTCTATAATTATCTTATTTATGTACCTTGTATTAATTTTCTTACAGTTCTTTTTATGATTCCTTTATTTGTATCCAAGCCGACCAACCTGTCTGGTGGTTAAGGTATTAGCCTCTTGATCGAAAGGTTCCTGGTTCGAATCCGGGTCGGGGCATGGATGTTTGTAAGCGTATGGTGTAGAGGCGGATGGTCCACCTTAAATCTGTTGTGGCCGAAAGTCCAGACGTTGGGCTGGTGTGAAAGTTTGGAGAGTGGGGTGACGCTGGTATCCCTCTTTGCAAACTTCCACACCATGCCAACGAAGGAAATTTGAAGCCACGACAGAATTAACAGGCACCAGCCCACACGTACACAACGGTATTTTGTTGAATCGAGTATAGAACTCACAACCCTCCGGTTGTCAATCCGATACTCCTCCTACCGGGTTATTAAGGCCCCATCTCAAAATACAATTGCTGTTATTCTTATTCTTCAACATTTTTGTTTTCGAGAAGATAATATATTCATTCCTGGAAATTAAAGAAAAGTTTTCATAATTGCAGTTCATTTAATGCATTAAAAGTACTGCCCGATTTTAAATTCGTAAAATATGAAAAAATTCCTAAAAGGAAATATAAAGAATAAAATCAAAGCAAGAAAAATGAAATGAAAGTTCTTTAACTCGAACCGAATCAAGAGTTGACTCCCTAATATCCTCGAAATAGCCTATTGGGTTGCTCTACTACCGAAGCGACCGTAATTCAACCTTTTAACATTTTAAAAGTCTTACCTAAGATTTGTTAGATTGGTCTAATTTCCTCGTCCGTCACCAACCCATTATGTTGATATAGTGACACGCAAATTCAATAACATCCTTGTTCGTCCTCGATAAAATAATAATAATAAATAACGATAAAATAAAAAACAGCAGTAAGCACTTTAAATGTATGTTAAATATGTAACTTTGAAATCGATTCTGTTTGTTTTCAAGATTGAACATTCATACCTTTCACAACTTCAATTTAGCGCACGTTATAACTTTACTCTCAAGGTTTTTCGAGATACATTTGTTGTATACTTGAGATAGACCACATGATATAGCATGGAAATATATTTCTATTAAATAGTATTAGAAAATTTATATCCATCTGTATTAATTTCAAATTAAAGGTTAACATGCTGATTTATATAATGACTTTCTTCTTTGTCACATATTTAGTAGTATAGATATCAGTGAAGTAGATTGAAGTTGTTTTCTTATAAGTAAACTACTAATTATCATTGCAACGAAGTTTATCTAACATAATAAAAAATCTAACATCTTATATAAAATCTCACAAGAATGAGTGATTTTTTGATGATTCATACGAATGAAAACAATTTCAAACTAGTAAATATATGTCCTCAAAATATAATTGCGCAAAATGTAATTTGATTGCTTTAAAAAATAAAACGGTGTAAAATACAGAAATGCTTCAATAACGAAATTTTTCTAGGAAAATGAATAAAATGTTGAAAGAAAATTTTCGTTGTCAAAATTTTCATCAAAACTACTTTAAATAAATTCAAAATAATTAATCAATTTTCTTTTTAAAAATATTAAATTAGAAGATATTTGACGAACTCAAGTTTATGTTTATGAAAAACAATATTTGTTTCCGAAAAGAAAAATTCATTTCTGGAAATAATAGTGGTACCTAATTTTAAATTCCATATTTTGTGAAGAAATTGTAAAAAGAAACACAAAAGAAAAAAATCAATGTAAAAAAAAAATGAAAGACTTTTATCTTATTCTAAACCAAACGAATAAACTCTCAATGTTCCGTAACTCAAAGAGTCGAAACCCAAAAGAGTCGTTCAAAGAGTCGAAACCCAGAAGAGTCGTTGAAAGAGCCGAATCAGTAAAAGAACCGAATCCCAAAGAGTCGTTCGAAGAGCCGAATCAGTAAAAGATCCGAATCCCAAAGAGTCGTTCAAAGAGCCGAATCTCTAAAGAGTTGTTCGTTCACGGTTCATATCGTTCACGGGTCATTTCGTTCACGGGTCATTTCGTTCACGGTTCATTTCGTTCACGAACCGAATCAATTGGCTCCTATTGGCGATAGGGGAGACACTCTTATGCTCAATCATATGCTTTGGCGTCCATTGTAAGTGCCTCAGAACCTGTTCAACCACTTTTCAATGAAAAGATTACCGCTAAACCTGAAAATGTAGTAGCCATACAATGGAAACTAGTAACCCTACAGACAAAAAAGAAAAAAAAACGCACATGAGGAAAACTAGGGAATCGATGATTCGATTCATTTTGAAAGGAGTTGTTTGACCGATTCGTTCATTTTAAAGATTCGATTCAATTGAACGAATCACTCATTTTCGTCCCATCCCTACTTCGTTGAAGTGTGGACTGAGTGCGGTGTTCGAATGGGGCGCGCGTGTTTCAGCGTTATGTTTAAAAACGTATGATGAGAGGTAGTTGTAACGGTGATGTCGCTACCATATTGTAAATAAATTTTTCTTTAATTCTTTAAAAAAAGACTTTTTCTTTCATCACGACGTTACAAATACACACATGATTCATCTATTGTGACAATTTTTTTATATTTTTCTTTGGATAAGTGATTCTCATATAGAATTCGGCAGCGTGTCCTGCGTTCAGCGATATGCTTTGGAGAAAGACAATGCACATGGCGTTTATTGGCTTTCTTAAGATTTAAATCAACGTTTATCATTTTGTTTACAGTGGACACCGAGCATTTTAATGATTTTGCAACTGTTCTTTGACTAGGGGGATTTTCTTTTAACATTAAACAACGTATCTTTGCAATAGTCGAAGATGTCCATTTTTTCCTTGGATACTTGTTTGGAATTTTTGTCCCACTTGAGGCTCCAGTTTGACGTTTATTTCCTTTCTTGTTGACGATATTACCTATCGACGCTTTCGATATCACAAAACCATGACTCTCACATAGTTTTTGGATAACGGAATATAAATATTTATCTTCGGAAAGAACATAAATATAGCCTTTGAACCACTGCTTCGTTAAAAACGCCATTTTGAATAAAAACAAACCTTTCAAGCCGCAGACGATAATTTTGAATTTTAAAAACATAGTACAACTGCAATCATTTCTTTTGCAACAAACGATTTTTTATTACCGATAACCAAAATCGTCTAAAAAATGTGCGAACAGCCTCTGTATAAAGGAGTAATTTAAGACAACTAAGTACTCCATTCAAGTTATATATTTTCTATTTATCGAAATAAATAGCCCTTTTTGTGTTCGTAATCAATATCTTTGTCAAATGCGGCTACATTCGTATAGCGAACATGTAAAAGTTACAATGAAAAATTTATTTTTTGAAAGAAAATCTCATTTAAGGTATTGATCTGGTTCAAAATTTTCCGCAGTTTTCAAATCTGTTGAAATTTTTATTACATCTTTAATGAGAGTGAATATATAAAATTGGACAAGGGAATAAAAATCCTTTTGTTTTGTTTCTCGAATAAAATAAACCATGACAGTCAGCTATAGTGTGCAAGCAACGCGCGATTAAATATCTTTACGTTTGTTTATCGCCCGACAGGAAATAGATGTGTGTACAAGTAGCCTCAGAAATATATTTTGCACTATCATTCAATATCCACCATAACAGAAAAAGAAAACACACGAAGAATAAAAAAAAATTCACTAGTCGAATTCAGACGGCATTTCACAACAAGAGCGCCAGACTAAACAAAAATATTCGTATTATTCATTCGTGAACATGATTAGTTTTTAGTATTTGGCGAAGCAAATACGAAATTCAGAAATAATTCGAAGAATAAAATTCTAAATGAGAACACTTTCGTTTCACCTTCAAAACTCTCGGCAAATCATTCGCCAAATACAGAAAATGGAAATTATTATTATTTTTTACATCGTAATACAAGAATTCATATTTCAACGCTTATTTCTGAAAACACTTTGAAAAAAATGTAGTTGCATGGGAACCAGAACGCTTTTAGTTTTGACATGCAAAGAGATTAAAAATAAATAAAACATTTTAGTAGGATGAGCACATTTTTGAATAAAAACAATTAATAAAAGTTTAGCTTATCTGAGATTGACGACAAAACACTTCTTGGTTGTGTTTCTTTGTCTTCGGGTCTTAAAGGCATAGTAGAACTACGCTAGTGTACCTCTTCTATCATTTCTCGGGAAAATTCTTATTTGGGTTTCTTTGTCTTCGGGTCTTAACGACGTTGTAGATATACGATGGTATATCTATTCTATAATCTCTCGGTCACCGGATTGCAGATTGAAATCCCGGCCGAGCCCCCATTTTGTAGAAAAGGTCATCAGACTCAATCCCACAAGTGATGGAAGCATTGATATCTTTAACATTTTATTTAATGTTGGAAATTACAGTAGCAAGGGGTCTAGGGGATTTTAACGTAAGAGAGATTTTAGGTGTATATTTAGGGACAGGGGGTGATGTTTGATGGACATAAACGAAAACAAAAGCTCCGAGAAGTGCTAGCGCAATACGTCCGTTTTCGAATGTTGGACAGGGGTTAGTCACAAAAAAGGCGGGAAGAACTACCTTAGTCAATTGTGACGTCACTTTGCGGTCTCTAGTGCTGCCATCTGTTGTAACGCGCCTGGGGATATATATATATATATATATATATATATATATATATATAAATTTATATACAGGTGGAGGACAAAATAATACGAACAACTGTGAAATAATGGAAAATCTTTATTAATAGGGGGTTGGACCACCCTTTGACTGAAGTACAGATTTAATGCGACGTGAGATAGATGCAAAAGGTCATGGACAATATTTGAAGTAATATTAAGCCATTCCTCCTGCAGAACGGTCTCTAATTCCGAAAGTCTGGATGGAGGTGGAAAACGGGAACGAAGTTTGGACTCCAAGTATTCACATAAATGTTCAATAATATTCAAGTCCGGAGACTGAGGGAGCCATGCGAGGTGTTCAACTTCATCGTCATGCTCTTCGAACCATTCTTGAACACACCTATCAGTGTGGATAGGGGCGTTCTCGTCTTGAAAAAGCGGTCGCTCTCCAGGGAATACAGTTTGGACAAAAGGATGGACATGATCCCCTAGAATGCTTAGATAGTGATTGGATGTGATCCTCCTATGCTGAATAACAAGTGGCCCAAGACCGCGCCAAGATATCGCACCTCATACCATAATGGAGCCCCCCCCCCCCATTCTTCACAGTCGGCAAGAGGCATTCAGGATTAAACGCTTCTCTGTGCGTTCTCCAGACATAAACGCGTCCGGTCGTCTGAAATAGGGTGAATGACGATTTATCTGACCAAATTACCTGTTGCCACTGCTGTGGGGACCAGTTTTTGTGATCTCTGCACCATTGGCGTCGCTTGAAAGCATCAGTTGCTGTCACCAAGGGTTTAAGAATTACCACCCTGCCATAAACGTTCGCAGCATGAATTTCCCTTTTGACAGTTTTTGTTGAAACGGGGTCCTGGAGATGACTGTTCGTTTCGAGTGTTATCTCGGATAACGATTGCTTGTGCTTTCAGGCTACTATGCACTTCAAGATCAGTCTATCCCTGTCTGCAAGCTTTGACTTTCGGCCACTGTTGTGCTTTGAAGACGTCATCTTACCCTCTTTCGTGTACGCTGTCACAACAGCTGATAGATTACTCCTTGCAAACCCCAAAAGGTTTGCTGTTTCCGCAACCGATGCTGCACCTAAACGTGCTCCAACAATCATTCCTCTTTGGAAATCTGACCAGTCTGACATTTCAACTTATCATAGACACTTCGATAGACGCATGTAACGCAGATGACTGCTGTTGAGAGACTAATACCTTCCTCTTCACGTCCAATAGGGGGCAGAGTTCTGTTACAGGAGGCGGTGGTGGCTGCAGGTGTGAAATGTGTCATACTTTTTCACAGGTGTTCGTAATATATATATATATATATATATGTAGGAACGGAATTCTTTCGTCTCCCCACCTACTATCGAAAGGAGAAAGGGACTATTTCATCCAGGAAACGGAACACCACGAACGCTAGGGGGAAAAAGGCTTGAGCCCTTGCCCGCGGCGGAGGGTCTTCAGTTTTTTGTGTGATCGGAGAGAGTCGAGACCTGTGTGGCCGCTCTTCCGTGCTTTTTTATGCGAATCTATTGAGACCTCTGTGGCTCATATGTGTACCATCTTCAATTAATGTAATAAATGTTATGTTTTACAACACGTGGACTCATTCCAAAATACCATATCAAGTAATAGCTACAGTGCCATTCCAGTGTTGACATCACAAAATGGGGGCTGGTGCCGGGATTGCCCCATGCAAATTGAACGTGGACTAGAACCCTAGAGAGCCATCATCATCGCAAACTGTGAGTACATTTTGCTCATTTTTAATATAAAGATGTCATATTTTGGTAAAGCAAGAAAGGACGATATTTACCGTCTTGCAACGGAATTAGATATAGAAATACCCTCAAATGCGACAATTTCGAAATTAAAAAAGTTAGTGACGAAACAACTCGATTACGATGAGGAGTATACAAAAACACTTCTGGATACAATAATAGTTGAAAGAATCGAAAAAGAGCAGCTGGAGAAAGACAAACAGCAGTTAGAGAGGGAAAAAGAAAAAGAAAAAGAATTACGCCAATTTGAATTGGAAAAACTGAAACTGCAAAATGCGACACAAACAGTTAGGGAAAATCACATGACAGAATCGAACACTGCATGGGATAGAGGAAAGGAATTATCAAAGATAATTAAATGTTTTGATTCGAATGAATCCAATGATATAAGTACGTATTTAGCGCTGTTCGAGAGACAAGCGACGAAAATCAAAATCGAAAGTGAAGATTTTGTAACGCATTTACTAGGTTTATTACCCTTAGAGATAGCACAGATTATAACTCGCGAACCGGAGGAAAGATCTAATGACTATGAACACATAAAAGAAATCTTACTCAAAAGATTTAAACTTACGTCTGAACAATTCAAACAAAAATTCCTGAATCATAAAAAGGAAAGTACAGCCACTTGGCGAGATTTTGCGTTTGAAATAAGTCATTATTTTGACGAATGGTTAAGAGGACTCAAAATAACAAATTTTGACGAGCTCAGGGAACTAATGGTATCCGAGCAGATAAAACGTAGAGCGCCGTTTGAAATCAAAACACACTTCATAGATGACTGGCATCAATTAAAATGCGCAGAAGTTATAGTGAAAAAGTTAGAGGAATATGAGAGTGCGAGGTTGCAATTAGGAAAAATGGAGATACGGAATGTAAATAAATACAGAAAAAATGTTTCGCAAGATGAAACTCGATATAAAGGTGAATCGTCGAACTTTCGTGCTAACCAGAATAGTAGAAATGTTGATAATTGTTATAAAACTGTTGGTTATAGTACAAATGTCAATAAGTATGTTAATAAGGTTGATTATATGATGTACCAAATAGAGATCCATATAAAAGTAATAGAATTAAGTGTTATGCATGTGGAAATTATGGGCATAAGAGTAATACTTGTACATATAATTTTAAAGGTGAAAATGCAAATGTGAATAAAACTGTAAACCAAATATATGTAGCAACTCCTAAGAAAATTGAAAAGAGTGTTTATATTGAAAAGTGTTATATTAATGCAGTAATAGACACTGGATCTGAAATAACTCTAATTAATGAGGAATGTTATCATAAAATAGGATCTCCTATATTGAATGGTAGGAAGATATATTTAAATGGAATAAGTCAACACAAAATAAGTACCGAAGGGTTTTTCCGATCAGAAATTGTTATTGATAATATTTCTTTGTGTTCTGATGTGCATGTCGTTAAGAATTTACAATTTGAAGCAATAATTGGTATGAACGTATTATCAAGGGTAAAGTTTGCATTTTCTGGGGGAACATTAAACGTTACCGATAGAAACATAAATGAAATAAGGAAGTCAGAAGTAAGGGGCGAAAACGGAAGCGAAATAAAAAACAAAGCAACAACAACTTCAGGCGTTGTCATAAATCACGGGGAAGAAGAGCGCGTGAGTTTCCCTCAACATCCCCTCGTAGACTTTCAAGTATCGAAGGCGCATGAAAATGACTCATCAGCAGGTGCTTTTGTTTACACTTTAGGCGCCGTAGCGTTGGATATGTCTAGCGAAGAGACAGATCTCTCCCATATAATGAATCCCTGTTTACGAGAAAGAATCTGTCAAATTGTAGGAAATTATGTGCCTCAGCAAGTAACAAACACGGATGTTAAGATGAGAATTCTTCTGACGGACGAAGTTCCAGTTAGTCAGCGTGCTCGGCGGTTGCCGATTACTGAACAACTTATAGTTGAAAAACAAATCCAAGAGTGGTTAGAAAAAGGGATAATTAAAAACAGCTGTTCGGAATATTCTGCCCCTATAGTGCTTTGTAAGAAAAAAGATGGGAATCACAGACTTTGTGTCGATTTCCGAAAGCTCAACGAAAAAATAATTAAGGACCGTTTCCCGTTACCTCTAATCGAAGACGTGTTGGACAAATTGGAGGACTCGCAAGTCTTCACAACGTTAGATTTGAAAAACGGCTTTTTTCACGTCGACATAGAAAAGGAGAGTACAAAGTACACCTCTTTTGTTACCCACGAGGGACAGTATGAGTTTTTAAAGACACCTTTTGGATTGTCAACCAGTCCAAGTGTATTTGAAAGATATATTTTTCACGTTTTTAAGGATTTGTTAAAAGATAAAACTGTTATTATTTATGTAGATGATATTATCATACCAGCCATGAATGAGGTAGAGGGTTTAGAAAAATTAGAACGTGTTTTAAATACGGCGTCAATGTACGGATTAGAACTAAACTTAAAAAAGTGTCAGTTTCTAAAACGAAAGATAGAATTCTTGTGGGTTACGTAGTAGAAAAAGGAACTATAAAGCCTTCACCTTTAAAAACTGCAGCCGTACGGAACTTCCCACAACCCAAAAATGCCAAACAAATACAGAGTTTTCTGGGATTGACCGGTTATTTTCGAAAGTTTGTTCGAGATTATGCCAAGATAGCGAAGCCCCTCAGTGATTTACTTCGTGATAATAGGGAATTCCATTTTGGGTCGAAGGAGAAAACTGCATTTCACGAATTAAAGCAGGCCTTGACTGGCGAGCCGGTGCTACAAATTTTCAGACAAGGACCGCCACTGGAACTTCATTGTGATGCAAGCTCACACGGATTCGGAGCAGTACTATTGCAACAGGCAGATGACGGAAAGATGTATCCAATTCAATACATGAGTAAGAAGACAACAGCACAACAAGAAAAATACGGCAGCTTTGAATTAGAAATTCTAGCAGTGATCGAAGCTTTGAAAAAATTCCGGAATTATCTACTCGGAACCAAATTTAAAATAATGACGGATTGCTCAGCCTTCCAGCAAACCATGAGCAAGAAGGACTTAACCCCTAAGATAGCGAGATGGGCGTTAATCATGGAGGAATTCGAATACGAAATAATTCATCGACCAAGTGCTCAAATGAGACATGCAGATGCTTTGAGCCGAAATGTCGCTGTGATAGTACCGCAACCAACGGGTGAAGAAATAACGTGCAAATTAGCAGCAGCCCAACGACAAGATGAGTATATTCAAGTTATTAAAGAATTATTGATGAGAGGGGAGAAGAACGACTACTTGATCAAAAACGATGTATTATATCGATATGAAAACGGAAGTGAACTGCCTGTCGTCCCCGAGAGGATGCAATCAGATATTATAAAGGAATTCCATCAAAAAGGACATTTTGCCGTGGCGAAGACCGAGGAGTTAGTGAAAAGAGATTTTTCCATTCCAGGACTCAGGAAAAAAGTGGAGAACGTCATAATGAACTGCGTTAAGTGCATCTTGACGAATAAGAAAAGGGGCAAGCAAGAGGGTCAATTAAATCCAATACCCAAAGGGAGTGTACCGCTTAGTACATACCATATTGATTTTCTGGGACCTCTGGCGACAACAAATAAACACTATCAACACATCTTCGCTGTGATAGATGCCTTCACTAAATTTACTTGGCTATATCCAGTAAAATCAACTTCTACACGTGATGCGTTGGAGAAGCTAGAATCGCAGTCACATATTTTCGGAAATCCGTCAAGAATAATTTCAGATCGAGGCACCGCATTCACATCCAAAGAATTCGAAGGTTACTGCGACGAAAGAAGCATTGAACACTTCAAAATCACCACAGGAGTACCTCGAGGAAATGGTCAAATCGAACGAATATTTGAAACTGTGATACCGGTACTGACGAAATTAGCGATCAACGAACCAGAAAAGTGGTTTAAATATGTCAACTCAATTCAAAGAATTTTGAACAGCACCTCTAGTAAAAGTACAAAAATCACACCATTTGAATTGCTAACAGGAGTATCAATGAAGAACAAAGAAGATCTGAAGGTCAGAGAAATGTTGGAACAAGAATATGAAGAATGGTTCATAAGAAACCGAGAAGGACTTAGGGAAGAAGCTAAGGAACAAATCCTAAGGATGCAAGAAGAAAACCGAAAACAGTATAATCGGAAGCGGAAACCTGCAAGAAAGTATGCAGAAGGAGACCTGGTAGCGATACAGAGGACCCAATTTGGAGCAGGACTCAAATTACGACCAAAATATCTGGGCCCATACGAAATTATCAACAGGAAACCACACGACCGTTACGAGGTGAGGAAAGTGGGCAGTCACGAAGGACCTATCAACACGTCCACTGCTGCCGAACACATGAAACCATGGACTAATTAACTTTAAAGAACTCTGGGAAAGAGAAACTAATGTGGAGAGAAAAATGATGTTTATTTTCAGCAATTCTCTCAAAAGTGAAATAGATACTTTTTTTTGTTTTTTTTATTTTTTTAGGTCCCATTGTACGTGCCTAAATGAGTGCAGTGATGTTCGGGGCGAACACCGTCAGGATGCCCCAGTGTAGGAACGGAATTCTTTCGTCTCCCCACCTACTATCGAAAGGAGAAAGGGACTATTTCATCCAGGAAACGGAACACCACGAACGCTAGGGGGAAAAAGGCTTGAGCCCTTGCCCGCGGCGGAGGGTCTTCAGTTTTTTGTGTGATCGGAGAGAGTCGAGACCTGTGTGGCCGCTCTTCCGTGCTTTTTTATGCGAATCTATTGAGACCTCTGTGGCTCATATGTGTACCATCTTCAATTAATGTAATAAATGTTATGTTTTACAACACGTGGACTCATTCCAAAATACCATATCAAGTAATAGCTACAGTGCCATTCCAGTGTTGACATCACATATATATATATATATATATATATATATATATATATATATGTATATTTCGGAAAAAGAACTACACAGGTCACCCTGTATGTTTATATAATATGAATTTATCGAGACTGCAAACAGCGCCCCTGGCGGTGAAATAAGGAAATTAAAAAAAAAAAACTCGAAAACTAAAGAAGATTGGTCAAAAAGTTCAATTGGAAAAATGTACGCAATAGAATAATAAGGGCGCAGAAAAAAAATTTCATGGAGTTATCTGTAAAATAGGTGGAGATATTAGCGCGATTGAAATTTCAACTTCTTTAGCCTTGAAAAGGGGGCTGTCCTGTAATTGAAAAACGTGTACTCCGGTGTTATCATAAAAAACTTACAATCCGAAATCACAATTTTTGCGCAACAACCCAAATACATTATTACAAACCTCTCTGCTATACAACCACGAACGAAGATTAACTATTTAATAATTTTATCCTCATAAACTTTGAGTGAGATGCGATTATGTCAGAAACAAATGCGCGTTGTTCATTGTGGAACATTAGAAAAGTAAAAGACACTGATGAGCAACAGCAAGAAGTTTATTGCTAAACAAAATCATGTCGAGTGTGTTCAAAAACGTCACCATCGGTTACAATACACATTTGTATTCGATCAAGCACGCCGGCGAGCACAATCCTTATCATCAGTGGTGTGATAGTAGTGCAGCTATCAATGATACTCTGTCGCAGATCCAGCAAACTTGTCAACAAAGTTTCATACACCCAATCGTGGATGTAACCCCAGAGAAAGAAATCGAGTGGGGTTTTAAGATCTGGTGATCGTGGAGACCATTCAACATAGCCACAGCAGCCGATTGCCTGTTGGTCAAATCTGTACTTAAGAAAGTACTGTCGCACTGCGTGGGGATGGTAGGGTTTGTACGGCGTGGCGCCATCATGTTCAAACCACGGTCAGGTGGCGCAATAACGCCTGAGATGGTACCTCAATCTCAGCAATTCCACATTACACCAACGCGAGGACTAAAGAGGCCACGGGGAATTTTGCGTGAATCAATCCTCTTTTTTATCCGTCTGTATTTGGATGGCACAGACAACGCTCTGGTTGGCATTCCGCCAGTTTACCAAACAGGCTACCACGGCCCCCAAAATTTATCAGGAAAAAATTATTAAAGAGTAAATCTTCGTTCTGGCTGCATGGTCCAGAGGTTCTCATTGGTGTATTTTAGTTGTTGCACGAAAATTGTGATTTCCGATCGTCAGTTTTTTTATTTTCCGCAGTACGTTTTTCAGATGATTTTTTATTTATTTATCTTTCTTTTTACTTTCTTTGTTTGAATTTAAATTCGTCGTTGATTAACTCAGAAAAACTGAATGATAACACCTGAAAACACGTTTTCCAATTTCAGGACAGCCACCTTTTCAAGGCATGGAAGTTGAAATTTCAATGGAGAATATCTCCGCCAGTTTTACGGGTAACTCCATGAAATTGTTTTCTATGCCTTTATTATTGCATCGCGTCCTTTTTTTTTAATTGAACTTTTTGGCCAATCTCCTTTTTCGAGTTATTCTTTTAAATTTTCTTATATCACCGCTAAGGGAGCTGTAAGCTGTCTTAATAAATCCAGCATGGTCACTTTAATGTAGGTACACGTTACTACCTTGACTCTAGGAGGCACGGTTTCAAAATTAAAGGGCTTAAAAGGACTTTACAGGTCACCCTGTATATATAGAGACACTGTTCACCGCAAGGCAGAAAACTGAATAAGCTAAAAGTGAATGGTGATTTTTTTTTTTACTGAGCAATCCAATATGCCCAGTTAATAACAGCACAGTACTATACCTGTTATAAGAAATAGTTATGAAAACTACCCTTATGGTCATGCTAAGGGGACATGCTGCTTTAAAGACATGATGTATTTTGACAATCTGCGACCCTTAAGAAAATTGAATTTTGTCCACCACGATTGCGAAAAGGACATACTGCGTTTGCTAGAGGAGCCTCAATATCCTACTTGGTAAATTTCCTTATGTAATTACGGTTGGAATAGTAGCGTATTAAAAACCGGAGCGTTGCGGGTTCGAATCCAACCAAAGACCGTCGTATACATAGTGGCTGTTGAACGTTAAATTTGGCGTGGCTTTAAATCTCCTCAAGTCGGCGAGGTGTGGAAACTTGGAGAGCGGAGTCGAACAACACAATTTGCTTTTGGCAACTGTCCGGGAACAATCCCAAGAGAAGAATATCTTAAGGCAACATAATGTAATTTTGAACGCCTCAGCTGCAATACCACCTCTCCAAACGTCTACGCCACACCAACACGTGGACATTTCAGGTCACGACATATTTTATGTCTACCATTAAACGTGCATGCGATGTTGTCTGAGACTAGTTTCGAATTTGCAACCCTCCTGTTCCCAATCCGTTGCACTTTCAACTGGACTATCCCGTCTATGTATTTTGTTTTAAAATACATTTTATTAAAGAAATGTTTTCTCTCGAGATTCAACACTTCACCTACTAAGATTGGATTATTGCTCAACTGTTCTTTTGTCATCATACGTTAACTAATGAAACTGGGTACGTAGGTACTTTAATTAACGCCGCACTGGAGTAACACAACGGACTATTCTAATGAAACTGGAACTTACGACGGAAACATCTAAATGCATGTATTAGATTGACGCTAACGTTTAACCTGTTTTTTTTAAAATAAAAATTAAGGAAAAATTGTTTTATTTCCTAAGATTTGCATTGAATAAATACATTAAGTGTCGTTTGATAGCCTTTCTCTATTTCTATGGTTTAATAACACTGCACTCATTAGCAGTTCCGAGGTTTCCGGTTACAGAACTAATTCAGCTGATGAACTTTTATGAATCGTCAACGGCATACACCCTACACAAAACATATATTCTTTCGCGTATACGAAGCATTCTCGACTTTCGGAAATAAGGGACATTCTTAATTCAAAAATGTTATTTATTTGCATTATTTAACACACAATTTGAAAATCCCACTAACGTAATTTCCCCTCAATTATTAGCTGCAATTCCTTCTCTCAAACTACATCCAAACTTTTCATTTGAAGTACGAGGATTGTTCCTAAAATAATGCCCGTTTGAGCTTGCGCACCACAATGACAGTGACAGGTGCACCTTTCAAGGTCTACCAGTTTTAGGGACTCGTCTGCCAGCTGTGTACTGAATTACATCGTATTGTAACGGTTGTTGTTGTTTTGGTAAAGCTTCGGTTTCCTAAGAAAGTGGAGCCGTTATCTAACAGTCGTGATAGGTCATTATGCCGCGGGCATAACATGGCGGCCGTCTTAACAAGAGTACAGAGGTGTCAACTTAGACGGACAGAATACGTTGGAGAATGGCCAACACAGACGGCTGTCGTGGTTTTTTTTATTCGAGAAACAAACAAAGTGGTTTTTTATTCTCTAGTTCAAAGTTTCTAACTTCGGGATCGTTGAAGGTAGAGTAAAAATTTCAACAGATTTCAAATCAGCGTAAATTTCTACGCCAGATTGATATCAAAAACAGTTTTATTATTCAATTTTTAAAATTTGCTTATTTCATTATTTATTAAATAATTCATTATTTATTTTAAAAAAATCACATTTAAGGTATCGATCTGGTGTCAAATTTTCCGCAGATTTCAAATCCGTTGAAATTTTCATTCTGTGTTTTACGATTCCAATTTTACAAAAACGAACTAATCAATGGCAGTCAAAAAAGTTTGTTTGTTTTGCTCCTCTTCGGCTTGAATCTGCGGTGACGCACCGGAATATAACACTCTACGTGCCGCTAGGTGGCAAAAAGTCTTCAACGTGACTTACCAGAACTGAAACCAAAAGATTGGCCAAGCTGTTCGACTATAGATATCTGTACACAAAGAGACTTCAAACTTATCTTTCTCACTTTTATGAAATATTATTCGTCTTTATGCACTGTTTGTAGAAATTCCGTTGTTATTAAACTTGTTCACGATCTACCTTTCTGGATTACCAAAGCCACTCGTCGGTAGTTGATGCAATTGTCCGCCTGGGAGGTGTGTGGCTGATAAATTAAACCCTACCACCCAGCGCGGCAAATCGTTTGGCGCAGGAAATGAAATCTTGCCGCTAAGAGAGAAAAACGTTCCCCAACTGTTACGACCGCTATGGCGACAGTCATGTAAAATGACGGCTCCGGTAATTTTCGTTACGCTCACAAACAACACTCTCTAGGAAACCAACACCATCTGTAAGTATAAACAACGTTTTAGTGACGTCACCCACAGTTTCATCACGGCCGCTAGATCACGGCTTCGCTTCCCTAGGAAACCGAAGCTTAAGCAAACAAAATGTCCAAGAAAATAAAGCGTGCCGCCAAATGTGAAGTGAGATGCGTGACCCGATTTCTAAATGCAAAAAATGTGCGACTAAGCTAAATTTATTGAGAAATTAAAGCAGTGTATGGTGATGTGATGATAGAATCATGTGTACACCGTGGGTGGCTAAAGTTTAATGAAGGAGAGGTTTAATGAGCGATGTGGCCGCTCAAGTGTCATTACGGCTGAGCTTGTCAACTCTGTCGACACATTCATCAAACAAGATCGGGCGATTTACTTCGGATGAAATTCATGATACATTTTCACATGTGTCTTACACCATTATTTACAAAGTGGTAACACATCACTTCAAATTCAGAAAAAATTGTGCAATGTGGGTGCTACGCATGCTCAATGACGACCACAAAACCTTAAAGATGTTACTGCTTATCTGAATGGACTGGCGGCAGGGAAGTGTGACGCTGGTATTAAAATTACTTTCAGAACGACCCTTGTAGATAACCCAAAATTTAGCGATGCAATGCCATCGAGAGCCGAAAATGGGACGAACTTTCACATCAACCCAATATTACAGGAAACAGAATCGGAGCGATAACTGATTTTTTAGGCAGAGTTAATTAAACATAGATTATTGCTACATTTTTATTGCACTGTTTTTATTTTATATTTGTTTTGAAATTGTTCAACTACTCAGCAATGCTAAGTTTTAAACATCCCGATTTCCTGTCAAATGAACTAGATACGAGTATATACACGCTAAGAACAAAACAAGTTGCAACTGTAAGGAGTAGACCGGTATAAATGAAGTTTGGTGGAGGGGTATATCTTTGCCTTTGTCGCAAATGATAAAATTTTCAGAATCGTTTGAGCGTGCACCACGCGCAGGGTATCTCTCAAATACGTTGCATATCGGGGTATAAAAGGACATCCAGCAGTGAATCAAATTCATCTCGACTCATGCTATTGCGTTGGTTACATAGTTTTTCATTGAGTTATGCCTCGGAAAAAGTTCGCAAACAATTTAAGCAACTGGGAGAGTTTGAATGAGGCCGCGTAATTGACCTCCGAGATGGAAATCTAATCGACGGATTGCTCAACATATTGGTTTTAGTGATGTTACGGTTGCACGCTGTTGGCAGGGTGAATACAACAATGCACATGCCAGTGTCAACCAGGCTCAGGAAGGCCTAGAGAAACCGGACCGAGAGGATCGACGTGTTATAAGACCTGCGCGTACTGATCCAACAGCCACTGTTGCAGATATCCAATCGCCAGTGGGAACCTCTCTCGATCATAAAATTAGAGTGATCGCACGATTTGGCGACGGCTTTAAGACGCTGGACTAAACTCACGTCGACCGTTACGACGACTGTCTTTAACAACAACGCATCGCCTTCAAATAGTGGAATGGTGTCGCGCTAGACGGACATGGGGCGTCGAATGGCATCGAGTTGTTCTTACTGACGAATCACCGCTTCAGTTTGGGTGGAGACGACAATCGAATCCGTGTATGGAAGCTACGTGATCCGCGCCAAGATTCACGGTTTGTTGTGCAGCGTCACACGTCCAGAAGACCTGGTGTCACGGTGTAGGGTGCAATTGCCTATGTGCTGCTATCTCTAGAGCTTGTATATAACACAACGATATTATACTATCATACTCACCGGACTTGTGCCCGATCGAGAATGTATGAGATGCCATTGGGTGAGATATCACCACTCCACTCGTTCCGTGTAATCAGCAGGAAAGGGTGAAAGCAGCATGTGACGGACTGTCGCAAGACTTCATAAAGAGCCTGTATAACTTACTACCAAGGCGCTTGGCATATTGTATTACGAATAATGTCGGTCATACGCTATAATGAATGATACCACTTTTTGAAATGTTTCTCAATAAAGTTTGTATATTTCAGTCTCAAATTTTAATTATTTACTCCTTCATAAGCACTTTACCAACGTTGTATAGGCGAATGGTGCACCTTAAATCCGCTGTGGCCGAAGGTCCTCACGTTGGGTTGGTGTGGAAGTTTGGAGAATGGGGTTACAGCTCAGGTGTTGCGTCGTCATCTGACCATGGTTCAAAATGACGAGGTGTTGTCCTAGGATCTTTCCCTGAAGAGATTGATCCCGGACCGTTGTCAGTAGCCCATTGTGTTGCTATAGTACGACGTTAATTAAATTACAAACATCCATTGCCTTACCCGGAATCCAACCAGGAACCTTCCGATCTGGCGGCCAACAGTACCGACGGGTTGGTCTTAAAAAGAGCCGTGAATGAAAACACTAATTAAATTTCTTAATATTTTTCGTACTTTTATTATTTATATAACGTATTTTCATTTATTATAAGACAAATTCTAAACAATCAAACAAAGTAAATCTACTTATCAACCATTTCGTTTCAAATATTACCCTAAATAAATGCCCTTAACCTTTACATCGATTTAGTTACAGCCATTACTATAGAATTCAATGAAAAAAGACTTAGAACATGTCCTCTTCAGCCTGCCTGACGGGAGGACCCCGGGATCGGACCTCATCGACTATAAGATCTGGAATTGTGTTGATGGGAATCACCCGAAACTTCTCCTGGATCCTATTTACAAATGTCTGATTTTTGGTTATTTTCCTAGGTGCTTCAGGTGTGGTGGTGTTTGATTTCTGGTAAAACCAGGGAGAGACCCCCTCCACCTGCAGCCCCTACCGTTTCTTGTGCCTCCTTCCCACCCAGGGGAATTTCATGCAGAGGGTCGTTTCCAGGTTGGTGAAGATACGGATTAAAAAAAAAATTCATAATTTACAGTACGGTTTTAGGGAGATGAGGTCCTGTGGGGAGGCATTATTACCCTCTATCTAAAAAATAAAACTTCTAAAGAGTTCCATCCATTGTACCTTAACCACCCTTGACATTAGAGCCGTCTTCCATAACATGGACTGGCACTTGCTGATCGACAGACTCACTGAAATTAATATGCCTAAGATCTTAATACAATTTATAAAAACTTACCTATCTGATCGTAAAATAGCATACCAGACGGAGGGGGGGGGGTGTCTTGATATCACCAGTAAGATTATTAGAAGATGTCCCCAGGGGTCGGTGCTCACTCCGACCCTCTGGAATTTGTACTTTGACAGCATACTAAACTAAAACTCTGATTCTCTATCTCTCCAGGCCTTCGCGAACGCCGTGGTGTTGATGACGGCTGGTCGTTCACGGAGAGACCTGGATACGAACACTAATAATGCACATTCAACTTAACAGCTACTAAACTCTCTGATTTAAAGCTGGATCTGTCGATTGATAAGTGTCGGTCAATCGTAATTTCAAAGGGTCCAAAACTGCAGAGAAATCCAATGTTCAAAATTACTTGCCCTTTATTAAAATTGCTGCTAGTTTAAAATATCTGGGAATTATCTAAGGAGATCACGTGGAGCGACCATATCTTGAATTTAAGATATATGTAGATTATAGGTGGATAGGGGGATTCATGAATCCAGTCTGAGACGGGGGCGTCAGTGGCCGGCTCCAAAAAATTTGGTATTTGACCGTGTTTGAGATTATCGTAATTTATGGGGCCGGCATTGGGGGGGGGGTGCCATCAATAATGCACAAATAAAGAAATTTAAAGCAACACAACGGGTGTTTCTGCTCAAAATTTCAGGAGCTTATAGCACATTCCTCTATAACATCGTGACAAAAAAAATAACCTTTTTTAAAGAATTAAAAAAATTTATTTATACATGGGTAGCGATATCACAGTTACAACTACATGTCATCATACGTAGAAAACATAACGACTAAAACATGCCACTCGAACACAGCACCGGGTTCACACTAGAGATGGGCGATCCGCTCAGGAGCTGACTCAAAGAGTTAGCTCTCTTGACGGAGTGAACGAGCGCTGATTCGTCAAAAAAGAGCTATAGCTCTTTTTTAACCAATCAGGGCTGAAGAGCGGTGACTCTTTTTTAACCAATCAGCGCTTCCACTCTCGAAGAGTCATTTCCGCATGCGATCACCAGCTCAGTGATTCTTTTTGGGAATTGATTCTTTGGGAGTCGATTCTTTGGGAGTTGATTCTTTTCGAGATTTGGCTCTTTCGAAGAATCATTTCCGCATTCGATCGTTTGCGCTCACTGATTCTTTTGGGAGTTGATTCTTTTAAGGAGTTAACTCTTTGGCTCTTTTCGATAACTATCGCTCTCGAAGAGTCAATTCCGCATTCGTTCTTTTGCGCTCCCTAGCTTTTTGTTACTTTTTTTAAGTTTCAAATTTTTAAATATCTATGTATTATCATAAATGTTATTTTTTTAAATTTAATTCAATTTTAGATTGAAAGGGTGTTTTTACGGCTTAAGTCACATCACGCCTTTTAGCACTAATTAAAACTAGTCTTAAGGTTGTTATTAAAACATATTCTAACAGTTATTATGTTATTCACTTAACATTAATATAATAATTATAATAAAACCTTGATTTCTCGGGAGTGATATCATTTTAATAAAGCTACACAAAATTAAATTAAACGTAACTCGTTTTTATTGCATTGCCTTCACAAAACAAGGCATTTTGAAAATATTTTATTAAAAGATAGGGAGGGGACTTGGATTTTGAAAATCTTTGGGACAACGAGTATTCGAGGGTATTATATACCTATATCTTAAAATAAATAGTTAAAAATCTTAAGTACTTAAATAAATTATTAATATTTTTATTATATGATTTTAAAATATCATTTAAATTATTAGGAAGTCTCATTTGGTAACTAAGTGGTTTTAGAAAGAAATCTTAATGTATCCAAACACGTCCAAGACACTTTTTTTTAAATGTGGTATAGAAACATTTTAATGATATTTCTATGTTTTGTGTTTTAAACAATAGCAATGGGCTATAAATATTAAAAGTATATATTAATAATTTTGTAAAAATATGATAATTATGTATGAAATTTTAAAGAAATGTGTCAAAAACTTCAAATGTGCTACATGAAAATCTATTCAACCAATTTGAAAAATGATGCTACCAAAATAAACTACATGCATATTTCTAGGGAATGAACTAGAATAAATGGATATTTAAATAAACAACAATTTTACAAGTGATTGAAAAATGAATAGAAGATTTTTTATAGTTTTACAGTCCTACTTCTTAAATAAATAGTAATAATTTAGAAACTTTTGAACTCAGCATAATTATTCTAGTTCATTCACTTGACAACATTATAAATAACAAACTCTCAAAAGTTTACTAGAATCCAGTTATAAGTTTTTGTATTATAACATTTGAAGTGAGGAAATAATGCAAAAATATTAATTTAGAGTTAAAGGTAGTTTCAAGTGCATCGCTTGCTCCCTTGCGTTTGCTCTTTGTGTAAACAATTTTGTTCTTCCTTCTCTTTAAAAAAGTTCACTCCATTTCCAAAAGAGAAACCATTTAAATATTTGAAAAAACTTTCTAAAATTATATTTGCAAAAAAAAGTAAGGTTTAAATTTAGATTTTGCCATGTTTTTGGCCTTTTAATGGCCATTTCCAGTGTTTTCCATTCTTACTTCTTGTTTTCCCGCCTTGATTAAAATCTTAATACTTCTTCAAGTAATTAACAGAGAAAAAATTAAATATGTTTTGGAAAGTCAAATAAATACTCTATCCAATAAAATCGAAAACTTTTTTAGAATTATTGGTCAAAAATGAGATTTTTAACGTGTTTGGATATTTTAATTGCTACTTCTGTAATCTCAACGGGTTCATGACGGGAATTACAAAAGTAGAAGTGTCCTCAAAGTAATTTATTCTTTATGGACAATTTCAAAGTTATATGAATTGACATGGTTTTGGGCCATCTTATGCCTTAGCAATTAAATTTTACAGCTTAGCAGCCCTATGCTGCAATGCCTATCGTCCTCGGGCCCCGTCTCCCTCCTTTTGTTGATTTTAGAGGTAAACTGCGCAATTGCTGGATGAGTGAGTGTTTCAAGTGTTGTGTGCGTGGGTGTTTCAAGCACGCTTGGCGCCTCTTCGTCTGGACACATGCTCTCACGTGACAACGAGGGATGTTCGATGGCCCAAACATATTGTATACATTTCGATATGTTATATACATTATTATATATCTCAAAGGAGCGGTGAGTCATCAAAAAGAGCTAGCTCTTTTTAGTGAGTGAGCGGTTCCGATCCGATCCCTGAAAAGAGTCATTTTCCCCATCACTAGTTCACACTTCAAAGAAGCATCCAATCGACTACCAAGTAGGGATGTTAAGCAAATCACAGAACTGCTACTCAATCACAGATACTTGTGAATCACAGTTCATACCTGTTACTCAAATATCAAAATATCAGTGATTGGGTAACAGTGATTGGGTAACAGTGATTGGGTAACAGTGATTCGGTATCAGTGATTCGGTATCAGTGATTCAGTATCAGTGATTTGGTATCAGTGATTCGGTAACAGTTACTAAACTGATATCGCTAAGCTGATACCTTGGCTGATACCTTAGCTGATACCTTGGCTGATATTGATACTGTTACTGCGATCGGTGATTGCGACCGGGATCGGTGATTCGGTAGCAGTGAAAGCTGTGACTGAGTTTTGGTTATTTGGTAGCGGTGCCAGTTGGTCTGTGACTGATTGGGATTTCTCTGCAGGATTTTTAACCGGATGTTTAAGAAGGTAATATGTTGAGTAGTATGTGGGTCCCTTGAGCGTCTAAACAAGATGGCCGCCGTTTGTTTACATTTAGGAGGAGGAATCAGATAACGTTGTTGGGGGGAGATAAGGATTCGTTGTTGGGGGGAGATAAGGATTTGAGGTGGTTACTGATAAGAACTTGACGTTTTGTTTTCATTTTTCGGTGGACGAGATGACGTCATGTTGTTGATGGTGAGTTTCCATGATGATGAAGGCCTGGTAGCGCCACCTGGTGGTGGGATGAGTAGCCGTATTATATGAATTTAAAAAGGATTTTCTCGGATTCGAACCGGGGACCATGGGTTCCGAAAGCAGACATGCTATCCGTTGAGCTATCGAGCACTTGTGAGGAAAGGGTGTTTAAATGTAGCGTTTGCTTTTTCTCTCAGTTTGGGACTTGTGAAAATATTGGGAGTGGTGGGGTTTTAATTTTGAATAATTAATCTTCTAATGGGAATTGAGTTGGGAAACGACTGGTAGCGCCATCTAGGGATTTTTCAAGTAACTAATTAAATATAAGATTTGATATTCTCGTATATAATTTCTAATGGTGTGAAAATGACAGGTACCGCCATCTAGGGGTGGAGAAAGTAACACATAGTATTAAAAGGATTTATTTGCCAGCTATATTTTAGAATTAAATGGATAATTATTTGAAAGAAAAATAATAATACGTGGATTCGAACCCAGCAAAAGGTAATCACGGCCAACCGATTTTACACAAGTACTTTATCCGCTCGACCATGATCACCTATATATGATCGTGTTGTATTTAAAATAGTCTATCATTCTATTAATGTGTATAGTACATACTATCAAAGACTGAAAAGTCTAGAAGCTTCTGGAACTGGTGACTAAGGATTCTTTAGCCTAAGTTAATTAAGATAACATAAGGACACTAACCCGGAGACACTGATAGGATACAATCATAATTAAACAACAGTGGGCAAAGTGACTTTTGCAATATGTGTGTTTTACATGAATCATCTATAGTATAGATAGAATAATATCCTGTGTGAATAATAATATGTGGATTTGAACCCAGCAAAAGGCGCTCGAGGTCAACAGATTTTACACAAGCACTTTATCCGTTTGATTATGACTACATAAATGATTGTGTTATATTTAAAATATTCTATCATTCTGTTAATGCGTATAGTACATACTACCAAATATTGAAAAGTCTAGAAGCCCCTGGAACGTGTGAGAATTACACATGACTAAGGATAATGTTTTTGCACGTGTAGGTTAAAGAGAAGGAACGGACTTATACAAGGAGTCATCGATAAAAGTGACTCAAAAGAAAATTAAAGATTAGCTTAAACTACTGAAGTACACGTGTTGTGGTATCTGAAAATGTTAGGGACCAAACAAAAGAAAGTGATTATACTGTTTGATAACTAAGAGGCTTTTAAAAGCATAGTTGAATTTGTTTCTAGGGTCTTTGAATAATTTTGCTTCTCTGGATTTTTGCCCTTCTACTGTTTTTAGATACATCATGGATTCTAGTGATATTAGACCTGCAAAGAAAATGCGTACAGACAAAGAACAGTGTTTTCAGAAATACTGTAAAGATTCTTTATGCTATGAATATGGTAAATTGTTTACAGATTGTGATGGTTGGTCATATTTCCGTCGATTGGAAAACGAATTAACGTATTTAAAGAAAGAGGAAACTACTATAGAAATTTACGGTAAGAAACATACTGTGCCTCGACAACTTGTAGCATATGGAGACGAAGGTATAAGCTATACCTTTAGTGGATCTTGTATTGCAGCCAAGCCCTGGTCTCCTTTACTGTTGGAAATAAAGGGTGAAGTGGAACGAATAATTGATGCAAGATTTAATTTTGTGTTGGTGAACCGTTATAAAGATGGTAAGGACTGTATAGGTGCACATAAAGACAACGAGAAGGACTTGGATCATAATGCACCCATAGCATCTGTTTCATTTGGACAAAAAAGACAGTTTGTGTTTTCTAGAAAGAACTACAACTCTTTAAAAATTGTTCTGGAAAATGGAAGTTTACTTTTAATGATTTATCCAACCAACAAATTTTGGTTACACAGCTTACCCCGTGGAAATGCATTATGCCCTAGAATCAACTTAACGTTTCGAAAAATTATTGTATAAATTAGTGATAATACCCATATGACCCCCTGAACTGGAACACAGTGTAAATAGGAATGTACACTAAACGATATTTGGAAAACGTTACAATTAATATTTATGCCTTTGTGAATATTATTTTTTATACTTACATCTTATTGTTATTTTAAAGAAACTTTTATGCGTGTCTTACGACATACACAGTATTCTGGATTTAAAAAAAAAATTAAATACTAATTTTATAAATTGTGTCTTTTTTAATGCAAGATCTGAAATAAAATTTTATTTGCTATAAATATTTATGTGTTTTTTTAAATTTAGATGCTTTCACTTAAACACTAATTATACATTTGATTCTACAGCACATATTTTTATTGCAGAATTTATTTTTAAATACTGTACACTTAAGTAAAAATAAAAAAATCTTTTTTATTTTATTTGAAAACTTTGCAAAACCATACTATGCACATGTTTCCTTGTAAATTTTTTTTTAAATTGAACTAAAGAAAACTCACCCATATACCACAGAAGTACAACATGGTACTTACAGAAGTAAGTTGATTAAACAAAGAAACAGTAGAACAAAGTTAATTAAACTTACAAGATTTGATGACCTTAACAAATGAGTAGAAACGCAGATGACTCCTTGTACATTTGAAGAAGTTATAATCGTATTGAAATCTAAACCATATGTTATTTTTTAATTATTATTTCCTAGTCATATAATTTTTTTTAAATTAATCTGGCTAAAATTTAATGATTCAATTTTTTAGATTTACAAACTTTTTGAAATGAAATTTTCTTTGATTTATTGTAAAATATTAAGATGCTTTTACACAAAAATTAGATACTATTACACATATTTTAATAATGATTTTAAAAACATACGATTGAAACATATAAATTCGGTATTATTAAAAAATTTTAAATGCAGATTACAAAAAATAATTATTTTCAATTTACAATTTAGACATTTAGCATTTTGATTTCTTAAAGCATGTTTTTATGTAAGAAAAAAATTAAGAAGAAACCTGTAAAAGTAAAATATTTTTTACCTTTAGTTGAAACATTGCAAGACCCATACTATGAAGATGTTTAATTGTACATTTGAAGTAGTGAAAATGAATATTAATAAACTTTTAGTGCTTGAAGTTCTAAATTAAATGTCTTTATTCTAATGCTCTTGCAAACCATACATTTTACTAAACATATGAACTTCTTTTTATTTACTTGAAAACCTTGTGTATATTATGCAGTTTAAATTGCAGAGTCAAATGCCAATTTTGTACAAGTATTTTACAAGATACTTTGTATAGGTCTTTTATAATTTTAGATGTACTACATTGCTACGTTAAATGGATAGTAAGTGGGTTTTTGTGATTTTTGAAAATAATGTGTACATTTTAAGGCTGCTAAACAAAATAAATTATTGCCCTTTCTTGATAGTTAATGCATAATCTAAAGATTTACTCACACCACTGATAGTTTTACACATGAGTAAAATTTAAAAAACAACGGAAAATTTTAAATACTGATTAATTTTTAAATGAACAAATATCATTGAAATAATGTTTAAGTATGAATTTTATGTATTCTTCAAACAATCTCTGCAAAAAACAAATTGTTCTAAAACATATTGAAAAATAATTCTAAAACATATTGAAAAATAATTCTAAAACATTTTGAAAGAAGTCATACTGAAACAAAGTAAACTATATAACACTTTTTAATTGAAAAAAACAACACAGGATTCATATATTTTACACAAAGTAATGCACTATAGTAAAAACAAAAGAACGTATTTTTTACATGCCTGCATTTTTTAAGAGACAAATATTTCCTATGAGCCAGTTATTAAAAGCCGTCACCTCAGCTTTTGGGCAATGCAAATGATTTTTGTGATGACCACATGATAGTTTTTCGATCTCTTTGTTGGTGCTTAGAGCACATAGTACATCGAATTTTGGACACCCAAAGTGTTCCAAGTTGATGTTTGGAATATTCAAGGCATCTAAGCGTTGTTTCTCAACACAACCACCTTTGTAAGCAACTAGGTACTGAGAGACACTCTTTGTCTGCTTGTACAATTCCAAAAGTTTAGAGTCTAGACTTTCTAAGGGATACACATTTTCCCATGCTATGGGACAAAAAAGGAAGTCCACACACGTAATTTTCAACATATCGCACAGTTTTACGATCTTTGACACTAAGTTTATACTTATAAGGCGATAGGTTAAAACGAATACTCGCAGCTACTTGCGATTTTATAGCGATGTAACCGTATTCACGTACTAAGAAACCTTTGTTAGTTTGAAAACCATCAAAATGCACAATTGCGCAAATGTTAAACATTGCTATTCAAAAGCGTTATATGCTCGTGGAAAAATAGTTGTAAACTGGAGACACAAAGAACTGAACTATATATAGCACCATACACTTACTAATCAGTAAAGTTAATCTTATTTTAGTCTTTTATCTTTTGTGAGTAACAATAAACTCGTAAGTGAAGAATGTACTCAGAAAACACGTGCTTGTGATAATGTGACAAGTAAAGCTTTATGTTGTAATACAGGATTTTAACAAAAGGGGGTATGCTTAAATGTACATGTAATTTGTTCTTTTTTTTTTGCTCTATCACGTAGATGAGTTGAATACAATTCAATTCGGTGACTAAACTTGAGCAAGAAAAAAAAATATGTAATCAAATATAATTTATACTCGAGGAACTTGTTTTTTTTTTACTTTCTTTAAAGTATACCGATTTCTCTTGATTATGTTGTTTTATTTTTCTAAATTTATATCAGTAAATTGAATTACTTATTTATGGGCTCAAATCTTTGCCTTTTGTTGAACAGAAATTAGTATCTTTGACTAGTATCCGATTTTTTTAAATTGACGAAGATAACCTTTATGAGGGGATTTAACTCAATAGGCCCTATAATTTTACACTTAAGAGTAACAGAGCAGTATAGTTTTTAGGAAAATGAATAACCATTATGTAAATTTGAAGCCAAAATTTCCAAGCATGTCTATGCTTAATAAACGCCTATCTACGTTTAGAGATTGGCCACGCACAAACTTTGACATTTGGGACCTGGCCGAAAACGGATTGTTTTATACGGGTGTATCGGACAGAGTCAGGTGTTATTGGTGTGGCGAAGGGCTTGAAAATTGGCAAGAAGAGGATGTAGTGAGACACGAACACGTAAAGTTTTATCCAAAATGTTTGGTAGCCCAGCAACAGCAAATGATTGCTGACCCTAGATCAAAAAGAACACCAACAGATGAAATTGTACAGGTGGATGAAATCAAGAATAATACCAATGGTTTAATAAAACCATATGTAAAAAATTACCCCTCAAACAACGACAAGGACGTACGACTTTGTAAAATTTGTTTAGAATCCGAAATGGATGCTACTTTACAGCCTTGCGGGCATCTGGTGACATGCATGAGATGTACGAAAGGTCTCTTAACGTGTCCTATGTGCCGAACCAATATTTTACATAAAATTAAAACGTACATTTGTTACTAAACGTTATCTATCATTTATCAATTCAAGTAGTAGATGCAATTTTTAGTGACTAACTGAACATGACGTGAAAGAATTCCATAAGAGTGGTATTTTGAGTTTAATGTTATTAAAGTAATACATGTGCGGCAGCAAAAAGACTAGTAAGGAGGTTCGATACTTCTAAAATAATTATAAGACTTTCTATCAAGGACTTGTGGTAAAATCGTGTAGGAAAGACTTATACCTCTTCTAAATATATTAAATATAATAACTATTTTACTTATCTGTTGTTTGTTCATTACATGCTAAACCTATTTTGGATAGAGGAATTTTAAAGTGCCTTAAAAAGGAGTTACAAATTGCTTTAAGAAAGATGTGTGTAAAAGTACTCTGTTAATGTAAGAATGTTAAAGCTGGAAATAAATATTGATATTTTGAAATTTTTTCCTTTTTTATTTTCTAATTGATTTTTTACTGCATAACTTTTTCTTTTTTATTGTTCTTAATAAACTTTATTTTGCTTTTTCCTTTTTAAAAAAAAAAGAACACCGTAACTTATAATTTTTGTTACTGCTTAACTTTTTTTTCTTTTACTGTAAAAAATTTGTTTTACTGTTTAATTTTTTTTTTACTGTTTAATTTTTTTAATTGTTTAACTTCTTTTTAACATTATCAAAAAAATACTATAATTGTTGTATAGAATATTTTTTTTTTGACAACACTGGATTGAAGATAAAATATTTATTGAAAAACATAAGAATCGGTAAAACAGTTAATATAATTGTTATAACATACATATCTTACAAGTCTTGTACATACGTTTCTCTAACAGTATTGAAAATATCTGTTGTACTCAAATTCTCAAAAAAAGTTGCCCTCTAATATTATGTCATAAAGTTTTATATTTTATTGCTCTCTCTTACAAAATTAATAGCAAACTCTTTCCAGTTAACAGCACATAAAGCAAGGGTGAAATATTCGCAAAAGCGTTCGTCAACACTCATCTTCATGCAAGCATGTACAGATTGATTGACAATTTCATTCTTACAACCTAAGAAATCATAAAGAATAGTAATATTTTTTACCACAATTTCCTTTAGGCACTTGCAGAGAGAAGCTATAACTTCTCTCCAACAATCAGATTTATCAGTATTACTGCAGTAAAGTTTGTAGCTTTCACCAGGAAAACCATTTTTGATTTCCAGTTTCACATAGTATGGCAGCAAATACGTCAAAAGCGATATTTTCAATACATATGACACACAAGCGTAAAATTCACACAATTTAAAGTACTGATCGAAATTCATAAACACACAATAGGGCGAGAACTGAAAACAATTTTCTTATTTCTGAAATACACGCTGTAAAACCAAGTTCAATTTTTCAGCATCAGACGCTTTAGAAAGGAAGACTTCCTTCTCTATAACTTTAACGTCGGAGGCAGTTGCAAACGAGAAAAACTTGCTCACCTTCTCCATAAGAATATACCATGTTTTCGGATGCATAGAAACACATTCCTTCGTTGGTTGCAAGACACTGTGTCCACATACGTAAATTTACGTTAGGTAAACACAGTGTCTTGCAACCAACGAAGGAATGTGTTTCTATGCATCCGAAAACATGGTATATTCTTATGGAGAAGGTGAGCAAGTTTTTCTCGTTTGCAACTGCCTCCGACGTTAAAGTTATAGAGAAGGAAGTCTTCCTTTCTAAAGCGTCTGATGCTGAAAAATTGAACTTGGTTTTACAGCGTGTATTTCAGAAATAAGAAAATTGTTTTCAGTTCTCGCCCTATTGTGTGTTTATGAATTTCGATCAGTACTTTAAATTGTGTGAATTTTACGCTTGTGTGTCATATGTATTGAAAATATCGCTTTTGACGTATTTGCTGCCATACTATGTGAAACTGGAAATCAAAAATGGTTTTCCTGGTGAAAGCTACAAACTTTACTGCAGTAATACTGATAAATCTGATTGTTGGAGAGAAGTTATAGCTTCTCTCTGCAAGTGCCTAAAGGAAATTGTGGTAAAAAATATTACTATTCTTTATGATTTCTTAGGTTGTAAGAATGAAATTGTCAATCAATCTGTACATGCTTGCATGAAGATGAGTGTTGACGAACGCTTTTGCGAATATTTCACCCTTGCTTTATGTGCTGTTAACTGGAAAGAGTTTGCTATTAATTTTGTAAGAGAGAGCAATAAAATATAAAACTTTATGACATAATATTAGAGGGCAACTTTTTTTGAGAATTTGAGTACAACAGATATTTTCAATACTGTTAGAGAAACGTATGTACAAGACTTGTAAGATATGTATGTTATAACAATTATATTAACTGTTTTACCGATTCTTATGTTTTTCAATAAATATTTTATCTTCAATCCAGTGTTGTCAAAAAAAAAATATTCTATACAACAATTATAGTATTTTTTTGATAATGTTAAAAAGAAGTTAAACAATTAAAAAAATTAAACAGTAAAAAAAAAATTAAACAGTAAAACAAATTTTTTACAGTAAAAGAAAAAAAAGTTAAGCAGTAACAAAAATTATAAGTTACGGTGTTCTTTTTTTTTTAAAAAGGAAAAAGCAAAATAAAGTTTATTAAGAACAATAAAAAAGAAAAAGTTATGCAGTAAAAAATCAATTAGAAAATAAAAAAGGAAAAAATTTCAAAATATCAATATTTATTTCCAGCTTTAACATTCTTACATTAACAGAGTACTTTTACACACATCTTTCTTAAAGCAATTTGTAACTCCTTTTTAAGGCACTTTAAAATTCCTCTATCCAAAATAGGTTTAGCATGTAATGAACAAACAACAGATAAGTAAAATAGTTATTATATTTAATATATTTAGAAGAGGTATAAGTCTTTCCTACACGATTTTACCACAAGTCCTTGATAGAAAGTCTTATAATTATTTTAGAAGTATCGAACCTCCTTACTAGTCTTTTTGCTGCCGCACATGTATTACTTTAATAACATTAAACTCAAAATACCACTCTTATGGAATTCTTTCACGTCATGTTCAGTTAGTCACTAAAAATTGCATCTACTACTTGAATTGATAAATGATAGATAACGTTTAGTAACAAATGTACGTTTTAATTTTATGTAAAATATTGGTTCGGCACATAGGACACGTTAAGAGACCTTTCGTACATCTCATGCATGTCACCAGATGCCCGCAAGGCTGTAAAGTAGCATCCATTTCGGATTCTAAACAAATTTTACAAAGTCGTACGTCCTTGTCGTTGTTTGAGGGGTAATTTTTTACATATGGTTTTATTAAACCATTGGTATTATTCTTGATTTCATCCACCTGTACAATTTCATCTGTTGGTGTTCTTTTTGATCTAGGGTCAGCAATCATTTGCTGTTGCTGGGCTACCAAACATTTTGGATAAAACTTTACGTGTTCGTGTCTCACTACATCCTCTTCTTGCCAATTTTCAAGCCCTTCGCCACACCAATAACACCTGACTCTGTCCGATACACCCGTATAAAACAATCCGTTTTCGGCCAGGTCCCAAATGTCAAAGTTTGTGCGTGGCCAATCTCTAAACGTAGATAGGCGTTTATTAAGCATAGACATGCTTGGAAATTTTGGCTTCAAATTTACATAATGGTTATTCATTTTCCTAAAAACTATACTGCTCTGTTACTCTTAAGTGTAAAATTATAGGGCCTATTGAGTTAAATCCCCTCATAAAGGTTATCTTCGTCAATTTAAAAAAATCGGATACTAGTCAAAGATACTAATTTCTGTTCAACAAAAGGCAAAGATTTGAGCCCATAAATAAGTAATTCAATTTACTGATATAAATTTAGAAAAATAAAACAACATAATCAAGAGAAATCGGTATACTTTAAAGAAAGTAAAAAAAAACAAGTTCCTCGAGTATAAATTATATTTGATTACATATTTTTTTTTCTTGCTCAAGTTTAGTCACCGAATTGAATTGTATTCAACTCATCTACGTGATAGAGCAAAAAAAAAAGAACAAATTACATGTACATTTAAGCATACCCCCTTTTGTTAAAATCCTGTATTACAACATAAAGCTTTACTTGTCACATTATCACAAGCACGTGTTTTCTGAGTACATTCTTCACTTACGAGTTTATTGTTACTCACAAAAGATAAAAGACTAAAATAAGATTAACTTTACTGATTAGTAAGTGTATGGTGCTATATATAGTTCAGTTCTTTGTGTCTCCAGTTTACAACTATTTTTCCACGAGCATATAACGCTTTTGAATAGCAATGTTTAACATTTGCGCAATTGTGCATTTTGATGGTTTTCAAACTAACAAAGGTTTCTTAGTACGTGAATACGGTTACATCGCTATAAAATCGCAAGTAGCTGCGAGTATTCGTTTTAACCTATCGCCTTATAAGTATAAACTTAGTGTCAAAGATCGTAAAACTGTGCGATATGTTGAAAATTACGTGTGTGGACTTCCTTTTTTGTCCCATAGCATGGGAAAATGTGTATCCCTTAGAAAGTCTAGACTCTAAACTTTTGGAATTGTACAAGCAGACAAAGAGTGTCTCTCAGTACCTAGTTGCTTACAAAGGTGGTTGTGTTGAGAAACAACGCTTAGATGCCTTGAATATTCCAAACATCAACTTGGAACACTTTGGGTGTCCAAAATTCGATGTACTATGTGCTCTAAGCACCAACAAAGAGATCGAAAAACTATCATGTGGTCATCACAAAAATCATTTGCATTGCCCAAAAGCTGAGGTGACGGCTTTTAATAACTGGCTCATAGGAAATATTTGTCTCTTAAAAAATGCAGGCATGTAAAAAATACGTTCTTTTGTTTTTACTATAGTGCATTACTTTGTGTAAAATATATGAATCCTGTGTTGTTTTTTTCAATTAAAAAGTGTTATATAGTTTACTTTGTTTCAGTATGACTTCTTTCAAAATGTTTTAGAATTATTTTTCAATATGTTTTAGAATTATTTTTCAATATGTTTTAGAACAATTTGTTTTTTGCAGAGATTGTTTGAAGAATACATAAAATTCATACTTAAACATTATTTCAATGATATTTGTTCATTTAAAAATTAATCAGTATTTAAAATTTTCCGTTGTTTTTTAAATTTTACTCATGTGTAAAACTATCAGTGGTGTGAGTAAATCTTTAGATTATGCATTAACTATCAAGAAAGGGCAATAATTTATTTTGTTTAGCAGCCTTAAAATGTACACATTATTTTCAAAAATCACAAAAACCCACTTACTATCCATTTAACGTAGCAATGTAGTACATCTAAAATTATAAAAGACCTATACAAAGTATCTTGTAAAATACTTGTACAAAATTGGCATTTGACTCTGCAATTTAAACTGCATAATATACACAAGGTTTTCAAGTAAATAAAAAGAAGTTCATATGTTTAGTAAAATGTATGGTTTGCAAGAGCATTAGAATAAAGACATTTAATTTAGAACTTCAAGCACTAAAAGTTTATTAATATTCATTTTCACTACTTCAAATGTACAATTAAACATCTTCATAGTATAGGTCTTGCAATGTTTCAACTAAAGGTAAAAAATATTTTACTTTTACAGGTTTCTTCTTAATTTTTTTCTTACATAAAAACATGCTTTAAGAAATCAAAATGCTAAATGTCTAAATTGTAAATTGAAAATAATTATTTTTTGTAATCTGCATTTAAAATTTTTTAATAATACCGAATTTATATGTTTCAATCGTATGTTTTTAAAATCATTATTAAAATATGTGTAATAGTATCTAATTTTTGTGTAAAAGCATCTTAATATTTTACAATAAATCAAAGAAAATTTCATTTCAAAAAGTTTGTAAATCTAAAAAATTGAATCATTAAATTTTAGCCAGATTAATTTAAAAAAAATTATATGACTAGGAAATAATAATTAAAAAATAACATATGGTTTAGATTTCAATACGATTATAACTTCTTCAAATGTACAAGGAGTCATCTGCGTTTCTACTCATTTGTTAAGGTCATCAAATCTTGTAAGTTTAATTAACTTTGTTCTACTGTTTCTTTGTTTAATCAACTTACTTCTGTAAGTACCATGTTGTACTTCTGTGGTATATGGGTGAGTTTTCTTTAGTTCAATTTAAAAAAAAATTTACAAGGAAACATGTGCATAGTATGGTTTTGCAAAGTTTTCAAATAAAATAAAAAAGATTTTTTTATTTTTACTTAAGTGTACAGTATTTAAAAATAAATTCTGCAATAAAAATATGTGCTGTAGAATCTAATGTATAATTAGTGTTTAAGTGAAAGCATCTAAATTTAAAAAAACACATAAATATTTATAGCAAATAAAATTTTATTTCAGATCTTGCATTAAAAAAGACACAATTTATAAAATTAGTATTTAATTTTTTTTTTAAATCCAGAATACTGTGTATGTCGTAAGACACGCATAAAAGTTTCTTTAAAATAACAATAAGATGTAAGTATAAAAAATAATATTCACAAAGGCATAAATATTAATTGTAACGTTTTCCAAATATCGTTTAGTGTACATTCCTATTTACACTGTGTTCCAGTTCAGGGGGTCATATGGGTATTATCACTAATTTATACAATAATTTTTCGAAACGTTAAGTTGATTCTAGGGCATAATGCATTTCCACGGGGTAAGCTGTGTAACCAAAATTTGTTGGTTGGATAAATCATTAAAAGTAAACTTCCATTTTCCAGAACAATTTTTAAAGAGTTGTAGTTCTTTCTAGAAAACACAAACTGTCTTTTTTGTCCAAATGAAACAGATGCTATGGGTGCATTATGATCCAAGTCCTTCTCGTTGTCTTTATGTGCACCTATACAGTCCTTACCATCTTTATAACGGTTCACCAACACAAAATTAAATCTTGCATCAATTATTCGTTCCACTTCACCCTTTATTTCCAACAGTAAAGGAGACCAGGGCTTGGCTGCAATACAAGATCCACTAAAGGTATAGCTTATACCTTCGTCTCCATATGCTACAAGTTGTCGAGGCACAGTATGTTTCTTACCGTAAATTTCTATAGTAGTTTCCTCTTTCTTTAAATACGTTAATTCGTTTTCCAATCGACGGAAATATGACCAACCATCACAATCTGTAAACAATTTACCATATTCATAGCATAAAGAATCTTTACAGTATTTCTGAAAACACTGTTCTTTGTCTGTACGCATTTTCTTTGCAGGTCTAATATCACTAGAATCCATGATGTATCTAAAAACAGTAGAAGGGCAAAAATCCAGAGAAGCAAAATTATTCAAAGACCCTAGAAACAAATTCAACTATGCTTTTAAAAGCCTCTTAGTTATCAAACAGTATAATCACTTTCTTTTGTTTGGTCCCTAACATTTTCAGATACCACAACACGTGTACTTCAGTAGTTTAAGCTAATCTTTAATTTTCTTTTGAGTCACTTTTATCGATGACTCCTTGTATAAGTCCGTTCCTTCTCTTTAACCTACACGTGCAAAAACATTATCCTTAGTCATGTGTAATTCTCACACGTTCCAGGGGCTTCTAGACTTTTCAATATTTGGTAGTATGTACTATACGCATTAACAGAATGATAGAATATTTTAAATATAACACAATCATTTATGTAGTCATAATCAAACGGATAAAGTGCTTGTGTAAAATCTGTTGACCTCGAGCGCCTTTTGCTGGGTTCAAATCCACATATTATTATTCACACAGGATATTATTCTATCTATACTATAGATGATTCATGTAAAACACACATATTGCAAAAGTCACTTTGCCCACTGTTGTTTAATTATGATTGTATCCTATCAGTGTCTCCGGGTTAGTGTCCTTATGTTATCTTAATTAACTTAGGCTAAAGAATCCTTAGTCACCAGTTCCAGAAGCTTCTAGACTTTTCAGTCTTTGATAGTATGTACTATACACATTAATAGAATGATAGACTATTTTAAATACAACACGATCATATATAGGTGATCATGGTCGAGCGGATAAAGTACTTGTGTAAAATCGGTTGGCCGTGATTACCTTTTGCTGGGTTCGAATCCACGTATTATTATTTTTCTTTCAAATAATTATCCATTTAATTCTAAAATATAGCTGGCAAATAAATCCTTTTAATACTATGTGTTACTTTCTCCACCCCTAGATGGCGGTACCTGTCATTTTCACACCATTAGAAATTATATACGAGAATATCAAATCTTATATTTAATTAGTTACTTGAAAAATCCCTAGATGGCGCTACCAGTCGTTTCCCAACTCAATTCCCATTAGAAGATTAATTATTCAAAATTAAAACCCCACCACTCCCAATATTTTCACAAGTCCCAAACTGAGAGAAAAAGCAAACGCTACATTTAAACACCCTTTCCTCACAAGTGCTCGATAGCTCAACGGATAGCATGTCTGCTTTCGGAACCCATGGTCCCCGGTTCGAATCCGAGAAAATCCTTTTTAAATTCATATAATACGGCTACTCATCCCACCACCAGGTGGCGCTACCAGTCCTTCATCATCATGGAAACTCACCATCAACAACATGACGTCATCTCGTCCACCGAAAAATGAAAACAAAACGTCAAGTTCTTATCAGTAACCACCTCAAATCCTTATCTCCCCCCAACAACGAATCCTTATCTCCCCCCAACAACGTTATCTGATTCCTCCTCCTAAATGTAAACAAACGGCGGCCATCTTGTTTAGACACTCAAGGGACCCACATACTACTATGTTGCTTTATGACTCACTAGATTCCCGCGCCTTTTTCTAAAGAAAAAAAGAATCTCGACAGTTTTAAGGAGAGTTCATACAAAAACATTTTAAATTCTCTGTTTTAAATAATTTTTTGTTCGTTCTTAAACTGTCACTGATTATTTATTTTGTTGTTTTTTTATATAGAGTAACATGATTAGAACTTGTTTTTATTTTTTTGGGTTTGTTTATAATTAAAATTGTTTTGTTTAACCTCTTGTAATTGTTTTTAATTCTAAAAAATGAATTATGTGCTTCTGAAAGTATAACTTGAATGAGTCGAAATCACAGGAGGGGCGGGGGGAGATATTTATTTTATTTCGCTAGTGATTAGAATACGTTTTACGAGTTTCTGCCTTCTTTAAAGTTTGTCTCTTAAGATGAAACCGTTTCAGAGGGAGGATCAACAGAACAATGTTTACAGCGGTTAAGAATGCATTCTTAAATATGGTAATGCAAGTACAAAAAATTTTGATGACAGAATGTTTAATTTTTAAAGCGTATACCATCTTAGTCACCAATATTAATTTATTGAGGAGAAAAAGTACCTTTAAAAAAATGAATTACAGGCTAAAAATAAAAAACGGCTCATAGTGGCGGAAAAAAAAAGAAAAATTCATTTTATAATTGAAGGTTTATTGAGCGGCAGTTAAGCGTTTTATTAAGTATATTCCAGTTGATCTGGATTAAAAAAATACTGGGGTTCGAACTGTAAACTAGAGCACTGTAAGGCCACGACGTTACCGACTTAACTATGTATTTCTTCGACGAAGTCGTATTATTGAAAATATTCAACACAAAAATAAAAGCATTCCGTTGCTACGAGTGACTAGAGATACTTTGCAGTCAACCAATCAGATTCAGTCACAGTTTGAATCACAATCACAGTTTTGAATAACAGATATTCGTCAGTAGCAGTCACAGTTAGAACTGTTACTGTCAAATCACTGTTAGTAACATCCCTACTACCAAGTAGTTTTCAAAAAATAACTTTTCACCAACATTATACACATAAAAGAAAAAATAAACTTCCGGGAAAACCATTTAAGCTCACATAAATATGTCAAAAGAAAAGATATCTTTATCAAGAGTAATAAGAAGTATAAATAAACACAGGAAGTATCACAATGTCTTGGAATAAGAAAAAAGAAATACTATCATTACATTTAAAAGATGTTCCGGAAGTATACGTTACAACTCTTCCCCCCTTAGAATAACTTTTTACCCTGTAAAAAGTTACCATAGCTTTAAAAAAAATCTAAATTCTACAAAATTTCATACAAATCTTTAAAAACATACATACAACTGCCAAGTTACCTAAAAAACTATGCCTCAAAACTATGCTACCCATGCCTAAATCTGAGGCATCACATTGAACATAAAACGGGGCATTAAAGTTAGGAGCATACAGAATAGGGTTCTGGGTTAGCCTCCTCTTCAGTTCTTGAAAAGACCGTTGACATTCTTTGGTCCACTGAATTTCGGACTTCTTGACTTTTCCCTTCAGGAGTTCGGTCAAAGGAGCAACAATAACAGAAAAATTTGGGATGTATTGGCGGTAATACCCGGCTAATCCAAGGAATGCTCGAATGTCTGTCTTGGTGGTTGGAATAGAACATTTTTTGGATAGCCTGAATTTTCAACTCATTAGGAGACCTCTCCCCCTGTCCCACATAATGTCCCAAATACATCACTTTCTCTTGGGCAAATTTGCATTTGCTACTTTTCAGACGTAGGCCCGCTTTACTTATTATCTCCAAGACACAATTCAGATGTTTAAGGTGAGAACTCCAATCCAAGGAGAATATGGCCACGTCATCCAGATAGGGTACTGCGAACGTCATACCCTCTCATGAGCTCAGACATCATTTTGCTGAAGTAATAAGGAGCATTTTTCAGTCCAAACGGCATCCTTAATGGTCGAAACAACCCGAAACTTGTCACGAAAGTGGCATACCGTTGAGCACCTTTAGTCATGGGAATTTGCCAGTAACCTTTTGACAAATCCAGAACGGTGATGAATTTGGCATTGGAGACGGCTTCCACTCTTTCCTCGATGTTAGGGATAGGAAAATACTGAGTTTTCGTGATTTCATTCAGCTTCCGATAGTCAATGTAGGGCCTTGGGTCTTTCCCTGGTACCTCGACTAAAATCATAGGCGAAATCACTCTAACCCACTTCAATAATTTTCATTTGGAGCATCTTTTCAATTTCGGCTTTCAAGATCTGCGATTGTCGGACCGACATTAGATATGGCTGCGCACAGATAGGCTTCATTTCAGAAAGTTCGATATCAAACTGGATACGATCTGTGAGGCCAGGCACGTTTGAGAAACACTTGGAATATTTACATATAACACAACTGAGCTGGTCAATCTGGTCGTCACCCAGTCTTCCTTTCACTTCACTGTTTCTCAATATCTCCTCGAGATCAACAATATTTGGATTGTTTTCCACAGGCTGAAATTCTTCTTCCAACTCTGATTCTTCATCATCGCAAGTAGTGACCAGATTTATGAATTCAGGCCTCTGGTAGTAAGGCTTCAATAAATTTACATGATAGATTTGTGACGAATTTTTCCGGTTAGGCAGGGCAACAAAGTAGTTCGTCTCCGAAATTTTGCTTTCAATGGTACCAGGACCATGGCATTGAACCGTTGACTTATTTACAGGTGAGGGTACCAGTACCAGTACTTTGTTTCCAACATTGAATTCACGTTTCACGGTATTTTTGTCGTATAATTTTTTTTCGTTTCTTGGCCACTTCCTCCATATTATCAATGGCTAGGCTGCTACATTTTTCCAATCTTCTCAGAAGATTGAGGATATATTCAACAACTGAAGCATTTCCTTCTTCCAGCTGTAACCAGTTTTCATACAGAAAAGTGACGGGAGTCCGTAAGTTTTTTCCATGAACCAATTCAGCTGGACTGAATCCGGTGGATTCATGAGTAACTGTCCTTAAGGCGAACAAGACCGCATGGACATGCTTCTCGCAATCTGGTCCTTCTTCGGTACACAAAACTCTCAAAATCCGTTTCAGGGTACGATGAAACCTTTCTACCGGATTGCTCTGGGGATGATACACAGAGCTAAGTACCACCTTGATGCAGAAACGTTCAAAAAATTCCGATGTGAGTTCGCTCATTTACGAGGTTTCCTGGTCGTGTTGAATCTCTTTAGGAAAACCCATTCGACTAAAAATCTGAAGGAGAGCATTAATCACGGATCTAGATGTTATGTTTGGAACTGCCACAGCATCTGGGTACTTCGACGACATACACATTGCCGTAATCAGGTATCTTTGGCCTGAGTCCGTCTCGGGAAAAGGTCCTACAGCGTCAATATTAATTCGGGAAAAAACTTCAGTAATCACTGGAACAAGAGTCATGGGCGCTTTTTCTTGTCCCTTACCTTTCCAGCTCTCTGGCAGGAATCGCAAGCCTTCACGAAGTCCTCTGCTTCTTTGTAACAGTTTTTCCAGAAAAAGTACTTGGTCATTCTGTCTTTGGTCTTGGTGGTCCCAAGATGACCTGACATGCCTTCATGACACAATTACAGTATCTTCTCTCGATACTCTATAGGCACGACGATGAGCTTCCTTTCGATACCACTCTTGTCTTTCTTGATCTTTACCAAAAATTGGCCTTTCACCAGTTCAAAATCTTTAGGAGGGTTTCGATTTTAGATTTATTTTACTTGAGAGCTCATCTCTTCATCTTCACCTTGAGCCTTGATTAGCTGCTCAGTATCCACTTTTAACAATTCAGTGATATCTTGATCTTCTGCCAACTAAGTGAACTCGTCGTTTACTACCCCTGATTCCACTTCATTTTTTTCCAAGGTAACGAATTCTTCGGCTGGGATAGGGTTTTTGGATTCTTCCCTTTCTTTCACTTTTTTTTTTTTTTTTTTTTTTTTTTTCTGATGCCTTGTCAGTACTGCATGTATTTGATCCACAGATTGACAATCTTCCCCTTTTAACAAGGCAGCAGTCCGATTCCCTAAAAGATATCGTCCGCGGTCTAGTTCATCTGGAATCACAGCAGCTTTAGTCAGCGTTTTCCCCAATTCACACTCTACCAAAACTTCGGCAAGAGGTAAACAAGTTGAGCTGGAGTCCAAAGGTTGCTGTACCCAAACATGTTCACCCGTCATGTCAGCTGAATTCACCAATTTCCGACACACAATGTCAATGGTCGCTCCATTGTCTCTTAGTATATTTATATCCTGACCATTTATTTGTCCTTTCATGATATACGGTTCCAGTTATTTCTCAGGTTCTTTGTCCGAAATGTAATTTACAGTTTCCGAAGGTTTCTTCTTTGGACTATTTGGTCGGATATGACCAGGCTGATTGCAATGAAATAACCGCATCTGTCTCCTGCGGTTGAATTCCGGATTTGGGTCTTGTTCGGAAAATCTTCGTCCTATCTTAATCCCTTTACCATTCTTGGTATCACTTCTCCTTGGTGGATTATCGGTCTTTTCAAACTTGTTTTGAACTCGACCCTCGAACTTGTCTTTCGCAAAGACAGGGTTTCGTTTCACAGTTCGTCTAACGTCTTAAAACTTCAACAGTTCCACCAAATCTGTAGGGGAGTTTATTTCTGTCCATTCTCTTAGATACATATCTTTAAATTCGGATGGTGTTTTTTTCTTCATCTGATCTGTGATGATCAAATCTCTCAGTTTTTTCAAAAGTAAGGACCTGACCAACATCCATCGAAATAAGTAGACAATTCATGATAAAAATCCCTCCAGTTCCGATCAACTGCTTTATGGTGTGAGCTAAATAACTGTCGAAATCTTTCTGGTGTTAGTTTGAACCTTTTTAACAGAATATTTTTAATGTGATCATAATTTGAAGCTAGGTCAACTGGTTCACGGGCTATTATATGAGCAATCTCTTGGGGGATCAAACTTAATAGGTGAGATACCCACATTTCTTTTCCCAGCGGCAGCAAAGTTGCCTGTCGCTCGAACAAGATTAAATAAAGACTCATATCATCTTTCATGTCGTATTTCGGAAAGATCTTGGTCAATTTTCCAACTCATACTCTCGATCTTTCTGCTTTTCTTCAAGGGCTTCAATTCTCCGTTTTTCTTCCACTTCAAGGTCTTCAATTCTCCGCTTTTCTTTCACTTCAAGGTCTTCATTTGTCTTCCGAGTTTCTATAATTCTACCAAAAAGTGCTTTGGTGAATTCCTCATCATATCCCTCACATGAAGTAATAAGATTCACTAGTTGTTTTATGGATTTTTCTACTGTGATTTCTAAATCTATCTCCTCCACGAATTTGATCAAGTCCTCTTTCTTTCCCTTAACTAAATAAGTCATGGTTAAATTCTAAACAGTTCCCTTTTTTTTTTTACTCAAATATACCGTAAGGTACAAAAAGAAAACTTTTCGAAACCGAAACTGTCCAGAATTCTGACTTACCCTATAGTCAAACCGCAAAAAATATAACTCAAAGACAATAGAACAATAGAAAAGAAATAAATGTACAAAAACCAATTTTGTCAGCCAAAAGACCTTCAAAATAAATTTTTTTTAAATTTAAATCAAAATACCATTTTAAATCCAAAATAAATTTAAATAATCAATTAAGATAAATAATCATCTACAACAACTAAAATCTGTTAAATTTAAATCAAAATACCATTTTAAATCCAAAATAAATTTAAATTATCAATTAAGATAAATAATCATCTACAACAACAAAAATCTCTTACATTTCTATTACACATAAATTCCAAAACAATACTAAATTCTATTATAAAAGCAAAATTTGCAATTAAGAAATTTTTTGTTTCGAAAACTGTTACGATAAATGGAAGTTATCACAAAAACAGAAGTAAAATTGTACGTTATATCTAATAGTACATAAAATTTTAGATTTAAAACCAAAACCACTTATCTGGAACAGTTGCTTGATGGTGCACCGGAAGTTCTTGAGCTGGAACCCAAAGTTCGAACTGGACTTCGCTGACGATGACAGGACGGGATGCCCAAAAAGTTCGGACCGGATGGCCCTTTCGCTGCTGAACACACACGCGTTTCACACACACAGGAACAGGACGGGATGTCCCAATTCTACTGACCGGACTAAGCTTCGTTGCTGGACACAAGCAGTCACAGGACACGTTTCATACACAGGTACAGGACGGGATATCCAAAAACATCGGACCGGATGGCCCACTTCGCCGCTGCCGGACGCACGCAAATTCTCCACTCACGAGGACGGGATGTCCCAAAACTTCGGAACGGATGGCCTTCTTCGTTGCTGCCGGACGCACGCAAATATTCCACTCACGAGGACGAGATGTCCAAAAACTTCGGACCGGATGGCCCCTTTCGTTGCTGCCAGACGCACGCAATTCACTGGAACACAGGACGGGATAGTCCTTTGCTGCTGGATGCAAGCAATTTTTCACTGAACACAGGACGATATGCCCACAGTTTATTCACAAATCAGGACGGGATGTCCAAAACTTCGATTTTATGGGAATCGATCCCAGTGCATACCACCATTAATAGGTAACCATCGCTTCCGCTCTCGAAGAGTCATTTCTGCATGCGATCTTTGATTCTGTTGGGAGTTAACTCATTTCGCGAGCTAGCTCTTGATTCAGAAATTCTTTTGGGAGTTAACTCTTTTCGTGAGCTAGCTCTTTCGAAGAATCATTTCCGCATTCGATCTTTTGCGCTCAATGACTCTTTTCGAGAGCTAGCTCTTTTCGAGAATTGTCTCTTTTCGTTAACTATCGCTCTCGAAGAGTCAATTCCGCATACGTTCTTTTGCGCTTCACAGCTTTTAGTTACTTTTTTGAAGTTTTAAATATCTATGTATTATCAAATCATAAATGTTATTTTTTAAATTTTAATTTCATTTTAGGTTGAAAGGGCGTTTTAACGATTTAAGTCATATTACGCATTTTAGCATTAACTAAAACTAGTTTTAAGATTGTTATTAAAACATATTCTAACAATTATTATATTATTTACTTAACATTAATATAATAATAATAATAATAAAACCTCGATATCTCGGGTGTGATATCATTTTAATAAAGCTACATAAAATTAAATTAAACGTAACTTGTTTTTATTGCATTGCCTTCACAAAACAAGGCATTTTGAAAAAGTTTTATTAAAAGACAGGGAAGGGATTTGGATTTCGAAAATGTTTGGGACAACGAATATTCAAGGGTATAGTATACCTATATCTTAAAATAAATAGTTAAAAATCCTAATTATTTAAATAAAATATTAATATTTTTATTATTTCATTACAAAATATTATTTAAATTATCAGAAAGTCTCATTTGGTCCTTAAGTGGTTTTAGCCCAGGCCATTCTAGAAGGAGGTGTTTTACGGAAAAAGGGTATCGTTAAACTTTAAAACTGACAACGCGGACAGAATTATAGGTTCCCCCAACAAAAATTTCCCAAAAATATTTTTACTTTCTCCAGAGCTTTTGAATTTCTTCTAAATTTTGTACCCTTGTTATTGACGGCGGGCCGGGATCAAACCCTTAAGGGAAAGATCCGAGGACAACACCTCGTAATTTTGAACCATGGTCAGATGACGATACAACACCTGAGCTGGAACCCTCTCTCCAAACTTCCACACCAACCCAACGTGAGGACATACGGCCACGACAGATTTAATGTGCACCAGCCGCCTCTACACCAAATGATCACGAACATCCATCCCCGGACCGGATTCGAACCAGGAACCTACCGATCTATACATATAAAAAGGATGTATATATAAATAGTACATTTTCTATACAAATGGATAGGATTCACACTATTTCCAAGAAAGAAACCATTTAAACATTTGAGAAACCTTTCTAAAATTATATTTGCAAAAAGAAAAAAAAAAAAATCTTTAAATTTAGATTTTGCCAGGTTTATGGTCTTTCAATGGCCAATTCCGGTGTTTTCCATACCTATTTCCTGTTTTCCAGCCTTGATTAAAATCTTAATATCTCTTCAAGTAATTAACAGAGAAAAAATAAAATATGCTTTGGAAAGTCAAATAAATACTTTATCCAATAAAATCGAAAACGTTTTTTGGTCAAAAATAACATTTTTAACGTGTTTGGATACCTTTATTGCTACTTCTGTAATCTCTTTGATGGGAATTACAAACAAAAAAAAATTGTCCTCAAAGTAATTTATTCTTTATGGAAAATTTTATAACAGTTCTAAGAATTGAATTTGGGCCATCAATTAAAGTTTACAGCGTAGCAGCCGTATGCTGCAATGCCTTTCGTCCTCATGCCCCGTCTCCCTCCTTTTGTTGATTTTAGAGGTAAACTGCGCAATTGCTAGATGAGTGAGTGCTACGTGGGTGTTCAAGCACGCTTGGCGCCTCTTCGTCTGGCGCTCACGTGAAAACGAGGGATGTTCGATGTGACCCAAACATATTTTATACCATTGAGTGGCTAGCCCGGCGTTGCCCGTAGTTGGTGTAGTGGATACCCGGCGTTACTTTAAATTTAAAAATATCGCATAGAACCGTAGAATAACCTTTTCTTAAGGCACACGCATTTGTGAAATTAGTTAATAAATAAATTCGATGCTATCAAAAGTTGGGCATACAAATTTCGGAATATTGGGAAATTTTCGTTACTTTTTGTTAAAACCATCATATCTATAGCTTAATACTATTATTTTTTAAGTTTGAAAAGCTCTATAAAAACCTTAGAATATACTTCTATTGATGGCATAATTATTTTTGAAATTGGTTAATAAATAAAGTCGATGCAATTAAAAGTTGGTCATGCCAATTTCGGAACTTTTAGATCGTAATTCTCTATTCCAAACAAAATCGTATCTCTAGCTTAATATTATTTGTTTTAAAATTTGAAAATACCACGTGAAAGCTTAGAATACACTATTTCGTATGATATAATTATTTTTCAAATTGGTTTATAAATAAATTCGATGTGAGGAAAATTATAATTTTGCGTGTGTACAAATTGTTGATCACGCCCAGTCAGTGGCAAAGGAAACGGTGAAACGAAAGATTGCATTTTATCAAATGGGTTTGACAGATATCATATTTAGCGTAGCTACAATCACCATAGCAACGATTTTTTTTATTTCTCCGTTGAAATTTGCTGTCACGTCTGAACCGGTGTCCACAAGGCTCAACTGGCTTTTTCACTCAATTCTCATACTGTTTCGCGAGAAAGTACAAATCCAAAAATTTCCAGATTAACATGGTTTATTCAAAATTGTACAGGGAACAAGATCGCGTATGTTTTTCTACTGATGCAACTCTTAGTTTAGGGTGTATTATGTCTTCAAATTAAAAAAAAGAAGCGAAATCACTTACGAAAGGAGTGTTGGTTTGCGAAGCAATCACCGGGGATTTGCGATCATCAGCGAGCAGGGGTCAAAGTCGTCGCTGTGACTTCATGTACCGGAAAGTAAAATCATGATTATACGAATTATTAAGATAGTTTCGCCGTCGCAGGAGATTGACTCTACAAAAGTAGTTTTGGTTATTAATATTAAATTTATCTGCAAAAAAAAAATGTTCGTTTGCGAAGCAAACCAAATGAGATTGAGTGGGTAGGCGAGCAAGGGGCAGAGGTTTCTTTGTCCCAGGAAATTCACTCAGCGAAAGAAGTGGTGGTTTGCGAAGCAAACCAAATGGAATTGCGTTGTAATTCCCGGGGGTTGGCGAGCGGAGACGAGCAGGGTGCGGATCCACCTAATATTGTAAATATATGGCAGAAGCATCATTGGGACTCGGAATGGGGCCTTCGTGTTAAAAATTGTTTGCACAAAATAAACCTAAAACCCTTGTTACCGACCGGCACATGATCTTCTTTTTGACGGGCCGTTTATTGTATATCTATGTAGATTTGGAGTTATGGATGGTGAACTCTGTGTGGCGGTGTGGGTGAAGCAGACCATTACCTCTGCCACAATGGACTTTCACATTACCAGGCCTTCGGACTCAAATAAGCCTAGTAACTGAACAGGATTATGTGTGTCGTGAATCTATACATACTTCCAACATATTTTTTTGGAAATATGTTAAAGCGCCAGTTATATATACATTTTAAAAATCCAATTTTTTTTACATTATGCCATTGGTTTGTGCTTAAGCTTATTTCAGTGTGAAAAAAAAATAATTAATTTGACCTAAATTATCTAATTTAGAAACAATTAGATAATTAGCATGTTGCTTGAAGAGTAATATCTGAAATCATAATTTGTTAAAAAAGACAATTTCTGTTGGAAATTATTCCTAATATACCTATTCATGTTTTGACACGAAATCAAGTTGCTAGAGGGAATAGGTTTTATGACAATTCTATTCTCCAAAAGAAAATAAAAATTATTTTCACGACTTTTAAAATTTAAATTTTGACTAACCATTGAATTATTGGTTAATTGTGACTGAGGTTCACAACATCCACTGCATTATATATACGCCCTATGAAAAAATCGACGCACCAAGAAGGAGTTATCCGATTGCGATAAAAATTGGTGGATGTAAAAAACATACAAAGAAAAACAAAAAGATTAAAATTTGAAAACAAATTAATTTGTTTCAAAGTTTGACCGTTACAAAGGGAGGAAGTAAACAAGGTGTTGGTCCACCTCTAGCCAGGATGCGTCGCCCAGAGTGGCATAGACTGAAAAAGGTCCCGGATGGTGTCCTGCGGATTTTCTTTACATGTTGTCTCCAACTGTCAGGGTACATGGTGAACATTACAGGGTGGTTTAAATCACCTTTACTATACGTCCCAAATTTGTTCTATGGGAGAGAGATCAGGAGACCATGCAGGCCAAGGAAGTGTTGCGAAAGCTTGAATGCAAATCAGGGGAACACATGACGTGTGCGGACGGGCATTATCTGGTTGGAAAGTAAGTCCGTGGTGTCGCAAAAGAAACAGTAACACAACCGATCGTAGAATGTCGTCCCTATGCTGTAAGTAGGCCAGAAATGACTACAAAAGGGGTCCAGATATCAAAGGAGATGTCACCCCAGCACATAATGCCGTGTTGTGGGAATGTGTGCGGTAGTAAGATCAGGATCCCCACGCTGCCCTAGACGTCTCCAGACAAATCTGCGTTTGTCGTCAAGACACAGTTGGAAACGGGACTCGTCACGAAAGACTATACGTCCCCAGACAGCGGCGTTCCAAGTGGAACGAGACCGGCACAACTCCTGGACAGCTTCTCCTTGGTGCGTCTTTTTCTTATAGAGTGTATTATCATGACTGAAAAATCATAGTAGATAATTTCATTATTGAGTTATATCATTGTTTAAACAAATCATAATATCGCAAAACTACAGATCCTCAGAAATTCAGTTTAAAGCCAGAAATTCAGAAATTCAGTTTAAATTCAGATTGCTGCGTCTCGCTGTCACAACGCGCGTGATTCTGTAAATTATGCACAAACGAGTTCTGGAATATTTGGAAGCACAAACACGTTTCTGCCAAAATTCCACGTGTCGTGCATCATATTAAGTATTAATCGCTCAATAAAAATTTCAGAGACAAGTTCGCCTGTGAATCTGGCTGATCGCAGATTCTCAGAGAAAAATCTTTTTGTGTCTTCAGGGGAGGTTTTGCAAATTCTCTCACATTTTCATTTCAATCCGAAGAAGGCATTTTATTAGTGAGTACGGGATATATCGTCTCTCAAAGTGCAAATGGTGGTATGTTCAAAAGTTGCATTTTTCAGGAGAGTAAAAAACTAATACTTTTCCTTATGATTTGATACTACGCATTTTGTTTTTTGGTTGTTCCTTTAATGGATCAGCTGATGACATAATAGATTTTGGCACAAGGTGGAAATCACAAATTGCCACATATAGAGAAAAGAAAAACATGGAATTTTTGACGTAAGTACTTTTGCACTTTTAATGACGATGTATTAGTGTATTTGGTATTTTTTTAAACTAACGTCGTACTAGAGCAAAACAACGGGCTATTGACGACGGTACGGGGTCAACTCCATAAGGGAAATATACGAGGACAACACCATGTAATTTTGAACCACGGTAAGATGACGAAGCAACACCTGATCTGGCACTCCACTCTACAAACTTCCACACCAACCATTCGAGAGGACTTTCGGCCACGACAAATTTAAACGCGCACCGGCCGCTTTTACACCAAACGCTTGCAACACATCCATGCACTGACCTGTATTCGAACCAAGAACCTTATGTGCAAGGGATACGACAAGCTGAGAAGATTTTACAGCATGATGTTTTTCTCCTTCAATAACCAAACACGAGATTGTAGAATTAACAATGTAACTAAGCGATAAAAAGAGCACACACACAAAGACAAATATTGCATCCGGTGCAGTTCATCGCACCTAAAATAAAAGAAGCCTCTCTCAGCCGAGGCAAATATCCGAATACCATTTTCTCCATGGCAACCCTTCCATGCAGGTGGTAAGTCGCCAAGAAATCTCCTAAAATGATCGCCAACACCAGAAAATCCTAAATGATCGGCCATATTTCCCACTTTCCCACCAAGATGGAGTTTTGCCTACAAATCAAACTTAGATCTGGTAACAAAATTGGCTTATTGTTGCGATCAGTTTAACTCTATATTTTCCCCCAAATATGAAATATGCATATCTTAAAATATTGTCTTCGTAAAAAAATCTTTAACAGATCAAGACATAAAAAATAGTTTCGATATCAGTTGCAAATCACAAGCACAACTAAGTAGACAGCAGACGACAAAATGATATAAACTATCTGCTTTGACGAATAATCAAACATTTCTGTATGTCTTTAAGCAAAATAGTTTTCCAGTCAACTATTTTTCTGGTTACACTTACTAAACAATAACTAACATACTTATACAAAGATATGATAAACTGGTATAAAATGACACCATTATAGTTGCATGAAATCATTATTATTTTCTTACCTAAATAATACACCAAAAATATATATAGGAACTATAAGTACAAAATAACAAATATATCTCAGTGAAAGAAAATATCTCATATATTTAACCATATACTTTATTCAAATAAAATCAGGATCCACAAAAAAATTCAAGATAAATGTAAATAAACACTGAAAGGATACTGAATAAATGTAATCCAAGGATATGAAATTAATTCAAAATTTTCACGTATTAAAGTTAATGCTAATTGTTACATTTACACCTCAGAAAATAATCTTTATAATACATCCATGTGAGGCATTTTGGCTCCTGGGCAATATTTTATAGTGTTGTCATATTTTTTAAGATGAAATACCCAACGTTCTAAACGCGAAGATTGAAGAGCACATTTCGTAAGATACGACAAGGGACTGTGTTCGGTAAAAAGTTCTATTTTGGAACCGAAAACTAAAGTTTCAAACTTCTTTAAGCTCCACACAATGGCATATGCTTCCCTCTCTATAGTAGACCACGCTTGTTGGGTTTTATTCGTAGTTTGACTGCCATACGCTATAGGTTGGGTCTTTCTTTAAATATTCTTTGATACCCAAGCGGCAATACCATACTGTGATGCATCTGTGTGAATTATGAATGATTCACTCATAACAGAAGTGTGCAGAGCTGGAGCTTTCATTAACCCAGGCTTCAATTTGTTGAACGCCACATTGTGTGAATCCGACTACGGCAGATTGTCAGGAACACTCTTCTTTGTTAGTACGGTCAGAGGTAAAGCTAATTCTGCATAGCAGGGTATGTATTCTCGATAATAATTACATAATCCAAGAATGCTTCTCAATTGTTTCTTGGTCTCAGGTCTTGGTTGTTCAAAAATCGTTTTTATTTTGTCTAGATCGGCTTGATGTTTCCCAGACCCGATTATATGGCCTAAATATTTTATTTCTGACGTAGAAAATCCACACTTTTGTAGATTCACTGTAAATTACATTTCTTCTAACTCAGTAAGAATGAGTTCTAGATGATGTAAATGATCTTTCATGTCATTAGAAAATATTGCTATTTTGTCAATGTATGCACGACTAAACTCTCTAAATGGTGCTAACTAGCGATTCATTTCTCTATGGAAGGCGGCAGTTGCGGTTTTCAAAACAAACGGCATGACTTTGAATCTGTACTGAGATCTATGGGTCTTGTACGAAGCAAAATCACGACTTTCCTCTTCCATTGGGGTAGCCCAGTATCCCTTTAATAGATCGAGTGTGGTAATGACATTAGCTTTTCCAATGATATGAAGTAATTGAATGGCATCTTCCATCGGGAAGACATCGGTCTTGGTCACAGCGTTCAAAGAGCGTTAATCAACGAATAGTGGCATACGTCCGTCATTCTTGTTTACACACACGATGGCGTGAGCGATCTCAGCCGAACTTTCTTCTATTAAATTCAGCTGAATTAACTGTTCAATTTGGGCGTCCACTTGCGATTTCAAAGCTTCAGGGATTCCGTAAACAAAGGGTTTTCGTCTTTGCTTTACATTTTCTAACATAATACTATGTCCTAAACATTTGCAATTATCACTTTTCCTGTAAATAGTTTTCTATGCTTGTGTAACAACTTAATGAGCTGATTCTTATCGTTTTTAGCCAAATGTTGCAAGTTTAAATCATGGATTTCATCAAACGTTTCTTGTTGATTCATGGCCCTGGTCGAAGATGATTCCAACTGCATTAAATCTTGTCTGGAATTTTCGGAGTTTGTTCACATGAACGTGTTTTCTCCTCTCAACAGGTAATTTTACTAAATAGGAGTGTGGAGGACAATGTTTGATAATGTCACTGGGACCAGTCCTGCGAGAATATAATTAGTTGTTTAAGTCTGGGATAAGTAGATACACTTGATCTCCAGGTATGAAACATTTTGATCCAGTCCTTCTATTAAAGCAATCAGCATAAGATTGTTGTTTTCCTTCGGAAAATATTGTCACTTGTTCAGCGGTCTGTACCATCTTCATTTTTATATCTTGCAAGTAATCCACAGCAGTCTGACTTATGTTAATGAGTAGGGGAATCTATCCAGATCATGTTAATTTAACTCTGCCAAAGGTTCTCTTGCTTGTCTCCTGAACATAAGTTGAAAGGGTGAAACGCCAGTGGTACAGTTAGGCACCTCACGGTAAGCGAACAGTAGATATGGGATGTGTCTATTCCTATTCGTCGGATCAGTTCCTATCACGTGATGCAGCATTTGCTTCATAACTTTATTGTTTCGTTCTATTAATCCGTTGCTGGCAGCATAACCAGGGCAAGAATATTTAGGACAAGATTCTAATCTCTTGTGAAATTCTTGAGTGAGCGTCGAGATGGAAAAATTGGTTCCTTGGTTGCTAGCTATGGCATCTAGTATACGGGTCCTCATGAATATTTCAAGCAAAGCATCACAGGTAGACTTCGCTGTCAAACTCTTCATTGGTGCTGCTTCGGGCCAACGAGAATGTTGGTCCATAAGACACAGGATGTATTTATGTTTTCTTGAAGAGGGAGGCTCAATTGGACTGATGAGATCAATGTTCACCACTTGGAAGGGTAAGTCAGTTTCTTGATACAGGTGTTATAGGTATTCTATCAGAATATTTTTCGGGTCTTCTCAGTTGACACTCCTTACTTGTTTTGCAAAATGTATTCACGTCTTGAGAAAGTCCAGGCCAGTAGAATGAATAACGAATCCTCTATTCAGTTTCTCGTATATCCATGTGTGCTCCGAATACAGACTCGTGAGCTAGCTTTAAAACTTGCTGTCGTTTATTCTTAGGAAGTACCAATTGGGTCACGGTTTGTCCCAATATATTATCCGTATGGTGAAGAAGATCATCAATAAACAAATAATTTACTTTCTTTGATATCTGCTGTCGGAACGATTCCTTCAATGATAAACAAGCCCTTTGCTCTCCTCTTAGTTAGGCTGTTTGAGTATTGACGTCATCAGTGCTTATATTTTCTTTTGATTCTTGTGGTGTCTGCACGTCTCCGATGTGTTCAAGTGGCGCCGCAGAATCGTTCTTTTCTTTTTCTTCCGTTTCAGTATGTAAACTTAATACTGCTTCGCCGTTGTTGTTCCCATTTTCAAAGATAAAGCTCTTCGGAATTGTTCCAAGCAAGCTTGAGGTGTTGGCTCGTATTCTGTCAAAATTAAGGATTATACTTTTTTTTAATTTCTTGTTGTTGTTGTCGTGTGGGCCATATATGGCCCAATTGGGGGTGCCATTGCCCCGGAGGGTTGGACTTCTTTATACATGACACATCCGTTTTAGAGGAAGGTCCCTTTCATACATCCATTCACTCACACATATCGTAATTTAGATCCCAATCAGAGTCCGATAACCCCCTGATCATGTACCCCCAGAGGTATTGATTTTGTTTGGGAACATGGGGGACTTTGTGACCACGACCTATTTAACGTGCCCCAGTCACTATTAGTGAACACGACGGTCTTTAGCTAGGTCGAAGCGCCGATCTCGCAATCACCAGAATTGCAGGCTCCGCCGAGGACAGAACCCACAACCCTTCTGATGCGAGCCCGATGCTCTACTGACTGAGCTACAGCGGCTCTTTTAATTTCTTAATCTTCTTTTATGTAAACTAGCACATTCGACGCTTTATCTCCCTGAATTTTCAACAATATTTCTGCTTGGAATTCTTCGGGAACTTTCTTATGCATAAAGGCTCGTTCGAGGGAGTCGAAAAATAAATTTCATACTTCTGTTTTTCTTGGAACTGGAACAGTTAGTGTCTCAACTCCTTTTATTAGTTTATCGAGAGATATCTCACTTTCTCTGCTGTTATGTGCAATAGGTGATGGACTTCTACTTCCTAGGTCCTGAGCCATTCAAGTTCATGTTCTCGTTGTAGCCGAAGTCTTTCTTTCCTTCGATCTTGTGCTTCTTTCCTTCGGTCTTCTACAGCTTCTTTCCTTTGGTCATCTTCTTTTATTCTATACTCTTCCTCTTTCCTTCGTTCCTCTACTTTATTTCGATCGTCTCCTTTCTTTCGATTTTCTATAGTTGAAGCCAATATGCCTTTAACAAATTCCGCATCTGCCAATCACCTGCCAAGTACATCGCATATCAATAACAAAAGCAGCCTCTCTCAGTCGAATCAAATAATCATTAGCCGAGTCAAATAATCAGAATATCAGTTCTCTATGGCAACACTTCCATGCAGGTGGTGAGTCGCCAAGAACTCTGCTAAAATGATCGCCAACAGCGGCAAGATCTCACCATGTGAAAGATGGAAGACGATTGTGTTTGAGGTAAAATATGTTTCTTGTACGAATGTTAGTTGCGTAGGTAGATATTTTAATTAACGTTACAGTGGAGCAACGCGACGAGCTACTGGCGACGATACGGGATGGTTACAATACCAAAAAGGTATTTTATTAGTCAGTAAATGATATATATCGCTACTCAAAGAGGAAAAAGTCGTATGTTTAAAAATTGCATTTTTCAGCACAAAAAAAAAGAATAATAATAGTTTTCTTTATGATTTTAGCTGACCAACCGGTCTCGTGGTTGAGGTGTTAGTCTCAAGATCTGAAGATTCCTGGTACAAATTCGGGATATGCATGTATGTTCGTAAGAGTGTGATGTAGAGGCGGAGTAGGTAAATCAGTCGTAGCCGAAAGTCCTCACGTTAGGTTGGTATGGAAGTTTGGAGAGAAGGGTACCAGCTCAGGTGTTGCCTCGTTATCTGACCGTGGTTCAAAATTACGTGGTGGTGTCCTCGGATCTATCCCCTAAGGGTATTCATCTCGGACCGTCTTCAATAACCCGTTGTTTGCTACAACGGGTTATGACGTTAACGAGTAAGACGAGCTTAACAACGAGTACGACGTTAATTTAAATTACCATTACCGTATGATTTGATTATATTTTGTAAAAAACGTTTGGTTCTAACTTTTATTGGATCAGCTGATAAAGTAAGAGTTTGTGCACCAAATGAAAATCACAAAATGCCATATACAGCAATAAAAAAAGGTGGTAATTCGGTAATTTTTGGTTGGGTTGGTGTGGACGTTTGGAAAGTGGGGTGTCAGCTCAGGTGTTCCTTCGTCATCTGACCGTGGTTCAAAATTACATGGTGTTGTCCTCGCATCTTTCCCTTAAGGGATTAACCCCGAACCGTCATCAAGAGCATGTTGTGTTACTCTAGTACGACGTTAACTAAAAATTACCAATTGGCAATTTTTAATTAATGTCGTACCAGAGAAACACAATGGGCTATTGAAGACGGTCCGGGATTATTCCCCTAAGACAGGGGTCGGCAACCTGAGGCTCGCGAGCAGCATGTGGCTCTTTTGATGTAAAGTTGCGGCTATCCAGTTCCATACGAAAAAATTAACAATTTATCATCAAAACCCTTAAAAAATAAGAAAATAAATTTTCAAGTACCTAATTTTTCAATAGCTTCTATTTTTATAATCGTTAATTACAAATCTCTACGCTTAACATGACCGTAATGAAATAAATTTGAACTATTGTTTTGTTCTTAGAGATGAGACTCCGTGAACATGTTTATCTTTCAGCCAATTGCATTCCATTTCCGTCTCACCCAAACAGCCACCATCTAGAGTCTAGACAACACGTCTAGATGATGAGATCTCAGATGGTGAGTACGTCAAAGATTGTTTTATACGTGCATCTGAAGAACTGTTTCGTGATTTTAAATACAAAGCAGAAATCATGAAAAAAAATCCAAGATTTGCCATTATCTTCTAAAACAGTACAAGATAGAACTGCTAAAATGTCTTCAAATGTAACACATATGCAAGTGGAAGGCATTCAACTGACTTCTGCCGTATCACTTGCTACAGATGAGTCTTCCGACATAAAAGACACGGCACAAGTTACTCTTTTCGTCAGATAAATGTCGTCCCAAGGTCCAAAAGAAGAACTGCTAGGATTGCTACCGCTCTCAGGGCAAACTCGTGGAGAAGATATAGAAAATGCTGTGCGAAAATGCCTGGAAGACAATGGAATCGATATAAACAAAATCGTTTATTTTGCAACTGATGGAGCCAGAAGTATGACAGGAATACATAGAGAAGTAACATCAACTCTTCAGAAAAAAATAAACCACGAAATTCTAACGTTTCACTTCATAATTCATCAAGAAGCGCTATGTGCCCAAACATTTCCGGCCGAAATAGTTGAGGTTATGAATTTGGTAATTAAGATTATTAACAGCATCTTGGCAAAAGCACTCTACCATCGCCAATTTAAAGATTTCCTTGAAGAAATAGATAGCCAATTTTCTGACCTACTTCTGCACAATAAAATGCGATGGCTTTCCAGAGGTAACGTATTGCAATGTTTTGCTTTGTGCTTGAAGTGAAATAAAAACATTCTTCAATGAAAAAAATTGATCATCTCGAACTGGAAGAAGACAAATGGCTGCAAAACTTCTACTTCATGGTAGATACCACGATGAAACTAAATGAACTAAATCTAAAACTGCAAGGAAAGGGCAACCCAGCCTACGCCTTGCTTGAAGAAGTAGTTTGTTTCGAAACAAAATTACTTCTTTTTGTTGACGACATGGAAAGCGGTAAATTACTACATTTTAAAAATCTGAAGCAATATCGCGATGAGACCAATGCAACTATTGACCCGAATTACTTCAGCATAGCTTTAAAAACATGAAGGATGGATTCGCTGAGAGATTCGAGCAATTCAAAACAAACAAAAGTACTCTCGCGTTCATAGTAAATCCTCTAAACACAAATACAAATGAGATCAACATTGAGCCATTTGGAATTGATGCTGGATCGCTTCAAATGCAATTGCTAGATTTGAAAACCAAAGACTTGTGGAGTGGCAAGTTCACAGAACTCAAGAGCAAGTTGCAAGAGTTGGAGGTCCAGAAATGCATGCACATAGTTTAGCACAAGTGGACAGGTCTAAAAGAAATTTCGCGAGTTGAGGCCCTCATATCCGGCGCATGGAATAGTCTTCCAGAATGCTACAGTGAGGTGAAGAAGTTGGCATATGGAGTTCTGACGATCTTCGGGTCGATATATTCGTGCAAGCAAGCGTTCTCTTGCATGAATATAATAAAAAGTAAAGTTAGAAGTCAGCTAACAAATAAAAATCTAGAGTCGTGCTTGAAACTTAAAACAACAAGTTATAAGCCAGATTTAATCAAACTTTCAAAAGATATTCAAAGCCAATGCTCCCATTGATGTAACTATCTATATTTGTGTTTTTAAAGGAATAAATATTATTCCGTATTTAAAGCCGTTTATTTTAAATCAAACATCAAATATATATATAAGCAAATACTATAATATTGAAACGAAAATTTATAGTGGCTCTTTAAAAACTGGGAAATTTTGTAAATTGTAACTTTTGGCTCTTCCGCTTTAATAGGTTGCCGACCCCTGCCCTAAGAGGACAACACCACGTGACAATAATAAAAGGAAAGCATGGAGTTTTTGACACACGACCTTATGCACTTGCAGTGACGATGCACAAGGGATTCAATAAGAGATGAAAAGATTTTACTGCATATTGTTAAAGGTATTATGACGTTTGTGTTTTAAGGTGAAATATGTTTCCTGTACGTGTATAGATACGTAAGTAGGAATTTTTATTAACGTCATAGTGGAGCAAAATGACGGGCTATGGCTGATTATCCGGGATCAATAGCATAGGGAAAGATAAGAGGACAACACCAAATAATATCAAACATTGGTCAGATGACAAGGTTACACCTGAGCTGGCACTACACTTTTCAAACTTCGACACCACGCCAACGTGAGATCATTTGAGGCAACGACAGATTTAATATGCACCAGCTCCCTTTGTAAACGATGGTCTTTGGTTGAATTCGACGCCTCTGGTTGCAAATCCGTTACTATGACAATAAGGGTACAAAAGACCCGAACCAATTAATTTGGATTTCGGTAGGAAACAAAAAAAGTTTTATTGGAATTCGAAGAAATGATGGCTTTGTTTTAATTTCATGATTTGTGAAGTGACAAATTAATTCCATTTCGGCTCCTATAATACTCCAATACTGCGGTATCCCATTCGAAAGAGTGAGGGACTACAAAAGAGGTCAAAGCTTATTTCAACCAAAGACCGAGAACGTTAAATATGACGGGGACTCCAATTTTCTTACATCGTTGTGGTGAGGATGTTTGGAAAGTGGGGTGCCAGCTTAGGGGTTGCCTCGTCATCTGACCGTGGTTCAAAATTACGTGGTTATGTTCTCGGGCCTTTCCCTTCGGGTTTGATAGCGGACTGTCACCAATAGCGTGTTGTGGTGCACCAACGTGACGATAATTAAAATAACTGCCTACCGCGCTGCTATTTTTAAGAATATATTTCTTTGACGGAGCCCTTTAGGTCTACCCTATGTTTTATAAATGAATGGTGTTTAAGAAGTGTTGCAGGTGAGAGGAAATGGAGATAGCCCCTCTTTTAACATGGGGCTACGATTTGAGAAGGGGCAGTTCCAACAAATCACTCAGATATTCTATTCCAGGAAGGGCCATTCAAAAGTAGCACGCGAGAGAGTACGGGCGACACGTTGACAACCCGCTCAGATTCATCACGCTGCTGTTTTTTATTTGAAACTGGGAACTGTTTCCAACTACGTTTATAACGGTGGCAATTGTCGTGTTGCTTTTTTTTTTGGCGCACTTCTAAAGTCTACCATTGGAGAAATATTTTAAATGAACCAATGAAATCGAACAAAAGATGAATGAATTTTTAAGGAACTTTCTAGAATATTCAAAATGAAATTTTAAAACTTTACGCTTTTCGAGCTTGCCATAAAAACCTCAAAACCCATGATCCATATGAGTTGTATTAACCTACTATAACTCTCTAATAGGAGTGTGCCTATAAATTCGTCAAGGCCTTTGACACCGCTATAAAAATTGACGAAAGTTGTTCAGAAAACTGAATCAAAGTTCCAATTGTATTTTATAATAGTAAAATTTATAGGTACAGCCGTCAAAAAAAATACTCACCCTATCGCATTTGCACAATTTACATTACAGAACAAAACGGAAGGTAGAAATCGATAAGAATTAATGATTTCTGCAAATTTCAACTTAAAATTTGTCCACGAGGCAGTTTTCATAATAAATTGGGTGTTTGCTCCGATAATTTCAATACCACCCCCCATCGTTTATCACCAAATTTAAATTCTACAAAAATATTCATGAGGATTTGATGAAAAAATAATGCAAAACGGCGTAAAATTGACGGAGAAAATACATAAAAACCATTAAGGGAGCGTATAAATGTTCGGAATTCAATCACATTATAAATATTAATAAAGACGTGTAGTGGCCGTCGCAGTCAATGACCTGTAGCAGGCGCCTTGGTACGGAGTCCATTAAGATGGTGACAAAGTCATAATCCATTCTGACTGAATCCCAGAATCTGTTGGCAGAAACTTTTGTTTTTACTTTGTGAACAATCCCCAATAACGATAATAATCTTCGAATTTTAGAAATACTTTCACTGCGAAGATAATTGTACACTTAATGAGCTGGAATTTGGAATTCCAATGTATCATTAACAGTTGAATCACATGGTGTCAAAACTTGCCCATGTTTCTATTCGTAATTTTTATGAATATTAATTTCATAATTGATAAAATATAGTAAATCTAGTTCGATGAATAAAATGTTTATTCACTGTGTTTGGGTTTTTGGGCAGCAAGGGATGAAAAAAGAATTTCCAATAAAAGTTAATGTTTATAGCAAATATAAAAAAAAATCGTGAAACAGCAAGTTAAAATTTGGAGACCTAACACTAACAAGTCAGTAAAGAATCCAATAAAATTGATAAAATATTTTTTTTTATTTCCATCTGAAATTGTATGTAAAATCGAAATTTGTGATAAAAAAGGGAGGTTAGTATTGAAATTATCGGAGCAAGCATCCAATTTAATATGAAGACGGCTCCTTAGACTAATTTTAAGTATTGATATTTGTCGAACACATTAATTCATATCAATTGCTACCTTCCGTTTAGTTCTTTGATGTAAATTGTGCAGTTGCGATCAGGCGAGTCATTTTTTTTGACGGGTGTACATGTAATTTGTGGTCACAGGCTTCGCAATACCAGAATATTTCCACTTTGAAAAATGTTCGATAACTCTTTATTTTCTTTCATACCTTAACTAGTACTGCAAATAAAGCCTTTTATTATATAAATAATATAGAGAAGTATTATTTTATGCATCAATATACGACATAAAGTTTATAAATGCTTAAATACATTATTTTAATGTAATTGTTATATTACAGTTGCAACAATAACCATATAAAAGCACCTACATTTTTATATAGCATTGTTGATAGAAACAAAATATACTGTTCAAAAAGTTTTAAACAATACTTCAAAGTAAACAAGAAAAATAATTGCTCCTAATTGTTATAGATTCGAAAGATAAATCGTGTTTCATTATTTCTATCATACTTATTGCTTGGATTGATATTTGAGAGTATTGAATGTTTTGCTGCGAATAAACTTAAATTGTACCAAAACGTTAATTCTACTTAGTTCCAAGACAGAAATTGAACAAGAATTTTCAAAAAACCGTTTTATTAAATATTCTTTTGGATTTGATTATCTATTTACTTGTTGAGAAGCCAAAGAACTGCTTTGCCATGAAGCGAATGTGAGTACATTTTAAAACTTAAAATGTTAGAGAATTGAATATTTATTACGTTGAAAGACTTAAAAACAAGTATATTTTAAATGTTAATTAAATGTTTTGTGTGTATGTACACCCCCCCCCACATATATATATGGGTGTGGGTGTATGCATGTACTGAATATTATTCCGTATTTATTCGCACCCAGTTAACACAGTTCATAGCTTTTATCAGATCAATTTGGAAATATGTGACCTATGAACTTTAAAAGTAAATTCTTTTCTTTCAGATTTCGTAATTTGTCTTTAACCATCACGGACGCATCAAATTTTACCAACGTTTTGCCAAAGGATTATGCAGTAAGTAAACTACATAGACATAAAGCAACTTTTCTCGTTTTAGGGGCTCAAAAAAACTTTATTTTCACAACATACTACTTTTACCTTTACTAATATTTTCTTGATTCTATTTTACAGAATCAGTTGACACTCATGGACATGGATGTCTTTAAGGCCATCAAATCTGAGGTAACTTAATTTTAATTAAAATCCTTAGTGTAGCAAAACAACAAAACTTTCTGTTTCTATCTATACTCTTTGAAGAATAAAAATAGCTTAATTTCATCAAATATAAAAGTTGAAAATAGAGCCAGTATGAATAAAGTACAAATGAAAACCACTTATATATATATATTTATAATAATGCAGATTAGGAATAGCGACTTTATGGAAATAGCAATAGAACCGAGATAACAAATATTTTTCTTTTATTTTCCAGGAATTGATGATTTTTCCCTTCTCAGATGAATCTGCACCTAACGTCACAAAAATGACAAACCGTTCTAACTTTGTAAGTATACAATACTATCATGTTTCATCATACATAATGTTTCAGATTTATGATCACGATGCAATAGATTTATATGTTTAACAAATTCCTTATGTTGAATTTACTTGACTGATATTTTCCAGGTCAGCTTTTGGGCCATAAGAGAGGTTTTAAAAGGGTCAACATACCGAAGACGATCGCACATTGTGACACATCTAATAAAGATTAGCGAAGAGCTTCACAAGCTGAATAATTTTCATTCTGAATTTGCAATCATTAGTGCCTTGAAAAGTGCTGCAGTTGCCAGGATGGATAAGACGTGGTCGGTAAGTAGCAATAAATGGTCTTTTTCTTTGACTGACCATCAACTACATCTTTTTGTTTGAAAACCTTCACTTTCCAAAACATTCTTTTTAAAATGTCAGCGAATTCGTTATTTCTTATTAGTATAGTTATTTATAATTATACGTAGTATACTTAGGTACTATAGTAACATTTTTATACATTTATTATTTTCCAGAAAGTACCTAAAGATAAGAAAAAGTCATTTGATAAAATGTCCGACACCTTCGATCCTAAAAATAACTATTGCGCTCTTCGAGAACACATAGAGAAAGCAAGAGTATTTTGCATTCCGGTTTTTGGTAAGTATCGTTTAGTGTTAATTCTTACCCTAACCAGAATTCTAAATTCAGACAGATTTTAATAATTTCATTTCGATAGATAATCTAAGGATTTTAACAGTTGCTCAATAACGCTTTAGAGTTAATTTCATTACAAGTTCATAATACGAACACCATCTTGAATTCCATGCATTTATTCCAACTAATTTTATATTTAATATGTTGCTTGATTAGTACAAATATCTTGATAATGTGGGTAGTGAAATATATACACATAAAAAAGTTTTACTAAAACTTATTCACGAATACATGATAAACAATTAATGGATTTTTTGCCTGTTTCACTCCATCTTCTATAAATGCTCCCTGATTGGTCCCAGACCCTCGCCATTCGTCTATTGAGCTGTTCCAGTGTAACTTAAATGTAACTTCTTAGCTATCAATGGTTTCTTCAAATTGGAGCCATTGGACTTTTGCATTTAGGTAAACCAAAACGACAATAATGTAGGGAACCCGTAGACAACTTTCGTATGCCGAGTTAAAAGTACATTCATCATCGGGAGACGGCCATCCGTAGATTCTTATTCTGCTTGGTTTGAGTGACACATTGGTAGACTTTCGCGATGTCACAATTTTTGTCACCTCGCTAAGAATTGAGTATTCACACATCGACCCTGCCCATAAGGTGTTATATCAAAAAACGAGGTGATAAGTTGTCAAATAGACAAACGAAGTCAATTTCTCAAAGAGTCATCACGAGTCGATTGGTATATGGACATGTTGGTCACACTTTTTGAAGTCAATAGTAATGCTCTGTCTAGGTAAAAGTAGAATGTACCGTTCCATGACATCTTCTGTTATTTTCTTAAAGGCCTGTTTACGAGGGACATCATGAGGATTGACAAGGATCATCCTCTTCAGGAGGTGGATAACTTTCTGCGCAGGTTGAAGTTGCTGAAGGTGAGGAGCAAAGTCACCTGGTTTCAAAGATCAAACTACGATCATTTAAAAGTGTTGCCACACATTCAGCACTATTTAGAGCCAGTGGTTATGGACCAAGAAATGCTAAAGGTTATGGATAGTGTCAACTATTGGTAAGTACTAGTGTTTTAACCCTTTCTTCCCTGAGCAAACATTTTGTACTTACGATCAAAAGTAAGACATACTTTTGTTACTTTGGTGTTAAAATAGAGATGTTTACTATGAAAATAGAAGTATTTGGTGGGATGGGTAGGGGAGTAGAGAACATTTGTGTAATATAAAGATTTTGGTGTGGTGTCTACCCTGTAGTAAAATGAGACTCAAAACAAAACATATTTTACTTAATCGACTTGAATTTTTTTTTCTTAAACATAACGTTTTGTTCATATTGGGGAAATGTGTGAACTTTTTTTGAAGTTGTAATCATTTTTATCATCTATTTTGTTTCTACGATTACATAAACGAAATGCATTTTAAATATTTTTGTGATAAATACTTCTAACGATTAGTTGAATGAACTTCACAAAGTCAAAGTAATAATTTTTGTAGGTTGATAAAAAATGTTTTGTTTTATATTGTCTTTTTTGTATCGAGTTCCGAAATATATTGAAGAATACGAGTCTTTTACGTAATGTTTGAAGTTAGGTAATGTAGACATATATGTACCACTCATAGCGAAAGGGTTAATGGGGTACATCATTGTTACAGTTTGTATAGTCATTATTTTAATGTACGTATATATCTACAAGAAATCTTTTTCTAACCGAATTAAAAAATTAATTAAATTTTATGGTAACTCAAATTGTGAAATGTTATTTGCAGGGCATCACTCGAACTGGAGCCACAATCGCACCCACGTAAGATCAAACTCCCCAAAGGATGGATGTTTCGTCACAGGTAAGATATCCATTTCTCTTTATGTCTCAAGTATGTTTCTGTTGCACTCTTAAATAATGCTTTTAGTTTCTATTCATACTAAACAGAATTCGTGTAAAGTGACAGTCTTTAAGTTATATGTCTAGTAGTTGTACAAAAATGAATATCATGCTAACAGTCAGGGCTATTACTGAGTGGTTGGAATTTTTACCTTAGTAATTTGATACTTATTCGGGGTCTTAGTATGTTCTTTTGTCGATTACATTAAAAAATAATTTTAAATTAGGATAGTTATTTCTTAACTTAAATTAGTAGAATCAAAAAGCACTCACCAAGTCCATTAATATTTGGAAAGGGAGGCCCCGAGTTCTTGGCATCGAGTCCGTCCTGAAAAATTTATTTTTTGACAACTATCAAAAATAAGCGTTGAAGCTGTTTAAATAATAAGATTAAATCAACAATAATTTGTCGACGTTAAATCAATAATTGTAGGTTGCCAAGAAAATCATCATACATAAAATAGTCATTTAACATTGTAAGCCGATCCTGATTTAAGCCGACGAGTCTCATCGTTAGAAAAAAACTGTTTGTGTTAATTCATAAAAATGAGAATAAATTGATTAATAAGTATCTCGACAATAGGAAAATTAGTTTGACGGACGAGAAACTCGTCCAATCTATTTGGATTGTTAACATTTTGTTGTGCAGGGAACCGTGGGAGAATACAGACGATGGGGTAGTTGAAATTATTTTCCAATCACGTGTATGATGTTAGGCATTCTGTTTGAAAATATAATGGTTTTAAAGTTATGTGACATTCTGGGTCTTGCACGTGGGCGCTCGTTTCCGTGGAGCGGCTTGCTAATTGACACCATGTGTACTATTATGTAAAAGACGTGTTTTTACCTCGCTACGCAGTGTCCTGACGAATCTATGGCACTTACAACAATAAAATTCGCACAGATGGTCCGAATTTTTTGCTTTTGTTGTGCCGGGCCGAAATTTAAAATTTAGTCTAGAATATTTTAAAATTAATTTCTTAGTTTTTTTTTACCATCCTTTCTTTCTGCGGAATGTGACGTCACCAGAACCTCGAATGAAGAAGGAACAAATTTTGTTGTTTCCGACCGCTGACGTCAGCCTTTGGAACAATGCCAGGTTTTCCGATTCTAGCGTATTTTGATTTACGTTGTTGACAGTTGCTACTTCGAAGCTGCGTTGCATGTGGAGTATATTTGCCGACTGAACCAAATGGGAATACGTAGATATTACCCGGGGGTTGGCGAGCGTCAGTGAGCAGTGGTCACACCTGACGCCATGAAAAGAACTGTCACGAGCAACGCCGTGCTGGTTACGCAGTGTCTAGTATTATTACTGCTTGCGTTGCAGCTACATACAATTCAATTTATTTTGATGTAAAGAGTTTTGTGTTTTGAATGATTTGTAAGTTAAATGCAACTTCTTACACACAAACACTTGAAAAAATTTCCAAACAAATGTTCAAGTTACGATTCTTGTGTCGATGCTTTTGTTGTATTAATAGATTATATAAAATTGATTATATTTTTAACTTTACCTATTGTCTGTTTTAGTGGTGTGAAAGAAGACACGAAATGGTTGAAAATGTATTTAGGAGGAGGAAGAATGTGTCCGGAATAGAATGAAGTCGTTTCATCATCAGAACTAACTGGATGACACTAGACCTTTTGACAATTCTGCAGCTCACTATGTTGTTATTTATATTACTATTAGCACCAATCTTTATTTCTCCCTCTCCAAATTTTAAGTTTAAACGTGTGAGTTGTTGATGAGAAAAAGGGTCTTCTGTTGGCCGGTCTAAGTTCGTGATGTATGGAAGAACTTTGAAAGTTTCGGACGGATGAAAGGAACTAAATGAAAATGAAAATATATTAATCTTGAATTATTTCAAACCCTTATTTTTCAATAGTATTTGTTGAGCATCCATCATGAAAATATTTCTGAATTCCACTTGAATTATCCTCATATTCAATAAAAAAAATTTTACACCCATCTCTTACGTTTTTATTTGTACTTACTCTTTATCATATTAATTTTCTCGAAACATTTGTCTTTCATTGCTTTCACCTGCGAAATGTAACGAATCTTATGATCGTGGCAATACACTACATTTCAAATATTCAAAACAATAAAAATTTTCAAATTGAAACAACAATTCATATTTTCAAACTGAAATAACAATTCATATTTTTATACTGAGAGTGATAAAATACAGGTTTGGTGTACATTTATGGATTAGTAATTTACTATTTAAATTTAGAAATATTTTAAATTTAGAGAAATTTTGTCAACTTTGCTTTAAATAGATAATTATTAACCGTATTTTTTACAATATTAGATTAATATACATCTAATAAAACTACAACTTTCTGGAAACATTACTGGGAAGCGTGGGACCAAATGGGACCATAGACATTTTTCTGCTGCCTTTCGTTACATTGCTTTTGTTCTGTTGTTTGGCTTCAGTTTTGTCTTTTTTACTCGCTAGTGGAAAAAAAAACATCTGAATAAAGTTCAGATGCCCATAACAGTTCTATTTAATAGTAAAGTAAGTGTATGTAACATAAAACTAAATGGGAAATTTTTTTTGAAAAATATTATAAAGTTCTTTACTTGAAACCTCAACTGCCTTAATAGTCTACTGATATAGTGTCTGAAGGTTTATTACAAAAAATCTACATTTTTGGAAACGTTAGCTGCGTTTAAATTGAAACTTTGATCATAAATTTGCAATTTGTGGACCTGATAATTAATCGACTCATTAAATATATTCGTAGGAGTTTTTGACATTTTTATAATTAACATTTCCCTTATGGCCTATTGTGTTAATTTCTTGTCTCTTGCTCTTCTTAAATTATAAGCTTGCAGTTATGACGAAGTAGGAATAATGGTATTAGGCAACCGGATGAGGATGATCTATTGTTGTGGAATATAATGCTGGTTCCACAAATCGAGAGGCAGAAATTATATGCAAATTCTTTAATACTAAAATAACAAACTAGTTACATCATGAGGCGTGGAGGTTTTTGAGGTGACGGTGTCTGGAACGTCTCTGAGATCTCACTATTCTAAGGGGCATATGAAAAAAAAAGCGCATAGTTCGCAATTAACTCTCCAGAGGGATCCGAATTAAAAGAAAGACTGTTGGATCTGGGGATCTAGCAGGAAAGTTCATTAGTAGAAGTCGGTAGTTAAACGAAGGAGTAATTTCACATTAGACAGTCGATTTAAAGGAAGAGTGTTCGTGGGAGGTCAAAAATACTGAGAGGGCCTAAGGACAATGCTTAATGGGGATGTCAAGATATATTGACCCCTATTTTATATTAAACAATTAGAGCTCTACAAGCATTATTAGTTTTTGTTTCATGTCTTCAAAAACGTAAAATGCATTTTTCTCAGACTTTTATTTTTGTGGATGCAAAGTGTTTTCAATTCCCTAAGGCTTTTTTTCTGTACTTGATACAGTCTAGAATTTTTTTGTAGATACTTTCATATATATGTACTATAAAACTTAGTATATATTTAAGTTTGAGAGTTCTACTAATTAAAAAAAAATTTCACAGTTAATATTTTTAGAATTTTTATAAATTTTTAGTTTAAGATACAAAAAAAATTATTAAAATTCAGCAATGAGACTAATGGTCAATTCCATACTAACTTTTGTTCCCAATTATCCAAGAAATATAAATCACAAGCAATAAATAAAACATATTAAAAATTAAATATTTAATAAGAGTTTAAAAAAACTTCACAAATTTCAATTTTTAAAAAATTTTTAAATAATGTTCTCTGCTAAAGTTGACTTTTTTTTTTATTCAATTTAATAATATAAGTTTAAAAAAGTCATGGATTATTTTAATGTTACTGTCTGTAAAAAATTGTTTTGAAAAAGGGTGTAGCCAGAGATATCAGTTTCAAGAACTTGCACAAGAAATTGTTGTTCTGTTCGCATCAAATAACACAGGCTATCGTACACAAGTAATGTTTTAGTAATATACGGATATATACTGTGTTAAATGCATAGTTGAAATTTGAAAAATAAGTTGCGTAAGACGCTAATTGGTTACAAAATCAAAAGGATCTTGCAAATTAATAAAATAGCATTCAAGAAAATAAAAGCACGTAAACATACCTCGATTAACAGAAGATAATGACAGTTTCCACCAAATAGCACTAAAGAATATGTAGGACCTATGCTTTTAAGTTTTCTTAAAAGTACTAATGCTCATTTCCAAGATTAGTTTAACAGACAACGCAAGAAGTAAGACTTTGGATCCCAGTACTTCCTTTTGTAAGAAATAGTTTTAAAAACTATCCTTGTCTTGCCAAGGGGACATACTGCTTTCAAGATATGATGTATTTTGACAATCTGCGACACTTAGAAAATTGAAATTTGTCCACCTAGATTGGAAAAATAACACACTGCGTCTGCTATAGGCGCCTAAATATCTATCTTGGTAAATTTCGTAATGTAATTCCGGTTGGAAGAGTAGCGTATTAAAAACAGGAGAGTTGCGGGTTCAAATCCAACGAATCACCGTCGTGTATAAAGTCGGCTGTTAAACGTAAAATTTGGCATGGCTTTAAATCTCCTCAAATCGACGCAGTGTGGAAGCTTGGAGAGCGCAGTGGAGCAACACAATTTGCTATTGGCGTCTGTCCGGGATCAATCCCTAGAGTAGAAAATCCGAGGACAACAATATCTAATTTTGAACGTCTCAGCTGGAATACTCAGCTCCAAACATCACGCGACGTTGGCTGAGACGAGTTTCGAATTTGCAACCCTCATGTTCCTAATCCGTTACTCTTCCAAGTGGGCTACCACGGCTATGAATTCTGTTTTAAAATATGGAAATTTAAAAACGTTTTTTTTTGTTTGTTAATTATTTCTAACTTGACAAAATTGTTTCCTTCCGAGTTTCGACACTTCATCTGCAAAGTACGGATTATTGCTCTGAAGTCCTTTTGTCACAACACGTTTGCTAATGAGACTGGGTACGTAGGTATTTTAACACCCGTTCGCGAGCGCAAACATTTATTATCCGCTTCAATTGGCATTATATGTTAGACGTTGGCTTGGTATTGGAGAGGAGTGAAGGTTAGAAGCTAGTTGTAAAGGCATGTGGTTTCGCATATTTAGCTTTATTAGTTATTAAAATAATCTTGTAATATGAATTGCAAAGACGATAGTTCTGCAGGGCTCTCACGCCCCGAATAAAAGGAACACGCATTCCAATAGGCCTCTAACAGATGATGAAATTGCAAATTTGTTGGCTGAGCTTTCGCCAATCTATCGGCTTCTTGGAAAAACTTGCTTCTTGGGGCAATAACTATCAACTATATACGTACTATATCAGCTTTGGCAGCGGGCGGCGAACTTGTTAGTTAACGTCATACTGGAGCAATACAACAGACTATTCTAGTGAAACTGGGTTTTACGAAGAAAACATGTAACTACATGTATTGGGTTTATGCAAAAGTTCGATCTGTTTTTTTCTTATAAAAATTGAAGAAAAATAGTTTTAGGTCCGGTGCACATATCCGGTTTTTTAACATGCGGCGCCGCTGCCGCAACGCAAAGGCGGTCTGAGATACTTTAGATCCAATGGAGTAGTGCATACATGCCTCCTGAGCCGCTACGGCAACGCACGTCCAACTTACGCTTACGTGCAATTTGTACCGCAGTTCCCCACGGCGCCGCATCACACGCTTCTCCGCTCACAAGTACCTTGTTTTCATAAATAAATGGAATGGAAATTATGATTAATAAATGGTTGTATCCCGTAACTACTATTTTTGGTTTCAATATACACTTTTTGTACACCAAGGAAGCGAAATAAACACGTTTACTTCGACAGAATATTTATCGCAAAAGGCGTGAGATGAGTACTTGCGTCATTGCCGCACATTCAAATACCGTATGTCCCCCCCCCCTGGTATTACTTACTAAAAATTACATTGAATTAATGCAGTATGTGTCGTTCTGACGTTGTTCGCTTGTTGTATCCTCCTGCACTTGTTGGAAGTTCCGACGTTTCTACGATGATGAGGCTACAGAACTCATCCAAATGACGAAACTTTCGGAACCCTTTATTGTATATGGTATCGTAAACGGCACACTCGCCCCACACAAAATGTATCTCCTTTTGGCGCATGCTATGAATTCTCGCATTTTTGTGAATAAGGAAGTTTACTATTTTGTACATGTTCCTTATTATCTGCCTGTTTTAACACTTTACACATTTGTTACACGATGTAAAAACCACAGTGACGCAATTTCTACAATTATTCACTGCAATTCACTCTCACAACCTACATTCAAATTTTCATGTGAAGTAGATAACATATCCTTCTGCGATGCAATACCCTCGAGTGCCGAAAGCGGGACGAACTATTACATGAACCCAATAACAGAATTCTGAAGTGAACTGCAGCAATATTCAAAGGATCTAAACCATGAGTGAACTGTCTCAAGTAGAAATCAGTTTAGAGATAAAAGAGTTAGTAAATTTGAAAGGAAAAGGAAACTCCGTTCTTCTCGTTTCCGAGAATCATAACGACCCTTGAGTTTATCGAGAACTTTAACAAAGACTTCTCTTTACCTTCGGAATAGAATATTACCCACCTAAAGCAGAGATATTAAGGTCTCACTCTCCCGAATCCTTTAATCCATTTGAGCTTCGTTTTCGTTTGCATTGATAACAATTTTAATCTCTTTTGTTATTTCAAGTTCAATTCCCGTTCCTCGAGATGGCTGTGGGATTACTTTGAAAACGAATACATTAACAGAGGATTTACCAATTAAATTGTGACAGTTTAACTCTGATTTAATACCAGAATATTTAGTTAAAGCGTACGATACGTGTTACGAAGTTACCTTCTTGGGTTTAACCAAAATTTTATTCTCGATATTAAATTTAAATCAGAGCGATAAATGTTTTTTTTTTTTTGCAAAGTTAATTAAGAATAGTTTATTGGTGCATTTAATGCGCTATTTTATTTTACATAAAAAAAAATTGTTGAAGTGTTCAGCAATGCTCAGTTTTAAACATCCCGATTTGATGTCAAGTGATCAATAGATTAGTACTTGTTTTGTAGAGTAATTTATAAATGAGTTTGTTTGTCTAATTATTGGGTCGCAGTAATAAGGTTAGAAGAGTAACGGATTAGCAACCGGAGGGTTGAGAGCTCAAATCTCAGACCATCGTGTACATAGAGGGGATGGTGGACGTTAATTCTGTCATGGTGCCAAATATTCTCACGTTGGCGTGGTGTGGAAATCTGAGAGGAGGGTGCCAACTCAGGTGTTGACCTCGTTATTTTTCCGTGGTTCAATATTACGTTGTTGTCCCCGGTTGTATCCCTTTGGGTTTGATTCTGGACTGTCACCACTAATCCGTTGTACTGCTCTAGTGCGACGTAAATTTAAATAGGTCCTAACTATTCGATGTCTCTGGACGGTTGAAAGACTAACGGATAGTTGCGAGTACTAAACTATGTCCAACTTGAGATCGTTATGCACGTGAGCAGATGTACGTTAAATCTGTTGTGACTACAAATATCTTGAAAATGGTGTGGCATAGAAGTTCGGACAATGGTGCTACTCAAAGTTGACCGGCACCTTTCACTCTCTACTATAAGGTTTTAAACCTGTTAATGAGTCGGGGAGAGAGGATCTGGAAGTGTTGACCTCGTCTTCCGACCATACAAAATGACGATTCGCTTAGATTTATCAAATAGGTAATAATTAGTAACTTTTTCATTAAATTCGTACTAGTGCAACAAATGACTCCAATTTGCACACGACGGTGTTTGGAAGACTTGCAACTCGCATCCAACCGATTATTAATTAATTACTCACCCACCAGGGCTTCCGCTCTAAAGGATATCCTTTACCTTCGCCCTTAGACCGTGTGTTGCTACAGTTTCATGTTAATTAACTATCTCCGACATCGCAGCGCTTATATACTTTTAACTACGCTCGCATTCGTAAAAGAGTTGAGTTATTGGCGGTCGCCGATCGAGTAGTTGTGCGAAGATCTCCTTTCCGTTGTTGGAGAGCACCCCCTGGTTGGTTCGAAGGGAAGATCGTAATTGAACGCTCCTTGAACAAGGTTCGCCTTTAACAAGATTACACGCCTCCTTGGCGGGGTGCACGCGCACGCGTGATTGCCTCTCACAAAAAGCTTCGAGGTGATCGCCTCAGAGCCCTCCTCGCTTTTGCGGCTTAATATTTTTATGGCCAAGCGCCCTCGGAAATGAAATGATGCGTGATTCAGTCGCCTTGGGGAAAAAGGTACAAGGACATTAATTTATGTAAAGGGGAATCATCTTACGTGCGGGGGAGATTGATAATTTTTGATGGATGCGAGAGATCGGGGTGATCTTGCTACGGTTTATACCACCTCATTGGTGTTAAAATACGCATGAGTGCAGTGGTGAGAGTGAGGGAAATAATTTTCTCCACTCAATGCTATGAAATCGCGAATTAACTTTCACCGATTATTCAGATTTGAAGAGCATTACGTTAAACTGGAAAGTATTTAGTATTAAAAAGTCTTTGTAGTGTTTTTTAAGTGATAGGTACTCAATTTGCAACTCCCTGCAGCAACGCATGCAGTAATTGTACAAACAGTACTTGGAGCGATTGAAACAATATACGGTCATGGAATTGGCAAACTGAATGTAAACAAACTGTGTGTAAATATTCAAAAGCAGATAAAGGTGGTCGAATGGCGGGTTTTTCAAAATTCTGTCATTCCAAAAGTAATATATTTCGGATGTATTCAAAGATAGCGATTGGCCTAAGCGGTTTTTTTATTTGTATTTAAAATCTGAATCTAGTTGATTTATATTGAAAGTACATTTATGTGAGAAAAAATTGTCCGTATGTGTAATTATTAATAAACGTCGTACAAGAGCACAACAGGCTATTGACGACGGTCCCGGATCAATCCTCTAAGGGTAATATGCGAGGACAACACTACGTAATTCAGAACCACGTTCAGATGACGAGGCAACATCTGAGATGGTACTTCACTCCCCAAACTTCCACTCCCAATTCAACGTGAGGACTTTCGATCACGACAGATTCAAGGTACACCAGACGCATCTACACCTTAAGCATACAAACATCCATGCACTGACCCGGATTTGAAACAGGAATATTCCGTTCTAGATGCTAACACCTTCACCACCAGTCCGTTGGGTCGGATGTGATGGTATGGGATCAAATCCGAAGTGAGAAATTCGAGGACAACATCACATAATTTTGAATGTCGGTCAGAAGAGAGGTCAAACCTGAGAAGGCATCCCACTCACTAAATTTCCACACCACGCCAACGTGAGGAGGCCCCGAAAGATTTACCGTCCACCAGCTCTCTTTGTACACGACGGTCTTTGGTTGGATTGGAACACGCTACTCTTCGGTTGCTAGTCCGTTGCTGTTCCATCTGAGCTACCGTGACCCGTACGCAATCGTCGATTTGCTTGACCAGGTTATTTACCTTTGAAGAGCACTATGCTGCAATACGAACTGATACAACGCCTCTTATAACAAAGGGCCATACCACGTCATGGATGTAGTCCAACAATCTTCGCGATTGTTACATTACACATTAGTTTATTTTCTTAATGTCTACGGATATATTCGCGTGTTTAAATCAACAAAATATTCACAATTTACTTAATTTAAGAATGTTACTGGATACAACCATCAATTAATTATTATTGACATTCCATTTCTTAATGAAAACAAGGTACTTCAGACCGGAGACGCATGTGCGGCGAGTTGAGGCACCGTGGGGAACTGCGGTAGAAATTGCACGCAAGTTGGACGTGCGTCGCCGCCGTGGCGTCGGAGGCATGTGTGTACTACTCCATTGGATCTATAATGTATTCAATTATATTAATAAACAATTTATAAACGCAAAAAAAATGTGTGACTAAGCGAAATGTATAGTGAAATCAAAGTAGTGTATAGTAATGTGATGAATGAATCATGTGTGCGTCGTTGGTGACGAAAGTTTAATGAGGGAAGAGAGAACGTCCATGCGGAGCGATGCGACTGCCCAAGTGTCATTACAGATGAGCTTGTCATGTCTGTTGACATATTCATCAAACAAGATCAGTGTGTGACTTCGGATGAAATTCATGATAAATTTTCACATGTGTCTCGCACCATCATTTACGAAATGGTAACAGATCACCTCAAATTCAGAAAAAATTATACAAGGTGGATGCTACACATGCTCAATGGCGACAACAAAACCTTAAAGACGTTACTGCTTATCTCAATGGACTGGCGGCAGGGGAGTATGACGCTGGTATTCAAAAGCTCGTCACAAGGGGTACGAAACATATTTAAATTTACAAGGGGACTATGTAGAAAAGTAATATAAGGTATGAAAATGTAAAATCAAACAAAAAAGGTGAACATTTTAATTGTTCTGTATTTAATTTAAAAACGGGCATTGCTTTCAGAACCACTCTCGTATATAACACATCGTTTTGCGATGCAATAGCATTGAGAGACGCAAACGGGACGAACTTTTGCATCAAACCAATATTACAGGAAACAGAATTCTGAAGTGAACTACAACAATATTCAAAGGATCTATACCATCTCAAGTAGAAAACAGTTTAGAGCCAAAAAAGGTTAGCAAATTTGAAATCAAAAGGAAACTCCGAACGACTCGTTTAGGAAAAGCATAACGATCCTTGAGTTTATCGAGAACTTTACCAAAGACTCCTCTTTACCTTCAGAATAGAATATTACCCAACTAAAACAAAAATATTAAGGCCTCACTCTTACGAATCCTTTAATCCACTGGATCTTCGTTTTCGTTTGCATTGATAACAATTTTAATCTCTTTTGATATTCCAAGTTCAATTCCCGTTCCTCGAGCTGACTGTGGGATTACTTCGAGGACGAACGCATTAGCAGAGGATTACCCAATGAAATTGTAATAGTTTAACACTGATTTAATTCCAGAATATTCGGTTTAAGCGTATCACACGGGTTGCGAAGTTACTTTCAGGGGTTTTACGAAATATAATTCATGATATTAAATTTCAAATCAGAGCGATAACTGGTTTCTAGGTAAAGCTAATAAAGAATAGTTTATTGGTACATTTTTATTGCACTGTTTGTTTTACAATTGTTTTGAAATTGTTCAAGCGCTCAGTAATGCTATGTTTTAAACATGCCGTTTTGCTGTCAAGTGATATTGGTATATATACACTAAAACAAATATAAAAGTTACACATGTAAGGAGTTGACCGGTATTCCGCTGGATGGAACCAACTGTTAAAGATAACCTGTTTATTAGAAACCATCTTCACATTTGCACCTCCTTCTTGTTTGGTTCTGATAGTGTAAACAAACAACAAACATACAAGTTGAGTTGTCATGCTTTTGTGTTTGGCCACATTATGACATCACACCTATAAAAGGGTGTGGTCATAATATTATGGCCAATCTTGTACTTAACACAGTATAATGATTTTGTTTATGGCAATCTTTCTATTGAGATATTTATGCTAATTTCTAGAGATACAAGAGTCTAAAAGTGAAAGTTCCTTTCTTTCAGAACACAGTTTTTGTCATACATTGGACAGAGATGTATATCTGGTTTTCCAATCTTTGTATCTTTTCTGTATATAGTTTTTACAGCTTTTAATTAATAAATGTTTTTAACTCTTTAAATCTGATGATTTTTTTTTACTCCACATATCACTGGACACTTTGCTTCTCCAGAATATGTAAGTGATACTTTAGGCTTACACTATGTTTTTATCAATGAATGGTGTTTAGGAGCACTGTTACAGGATGGAGGAAGTAGAGTTAACTTTTTTATTAACAGGGGCTACGCTTCGAGAAGGGCCGTTCCAACAAATTACTCGGAAATTCTATTCCAGGAAGGAGCATTCAAAAGTAGCCCGAGACAGAATACGGGCAACAGGTTGACAACCAGCTCAGATTCACCGAGCTGCTGATATTTGAAAACTGAGTACATCTTGAGGCTATATTTATAGCGGTGGCAACGGATTGGTGCTTTTTTTCGGCGCACTTCTAAAATCTTCATGGAAAGAAATATTTCAAATGAACCAATGATATCAAATGACAGTTTAATGAATTTTTAAAGAATTCTTTAGAATATTCAAATTGAAAATTTGAATTTTCCGCTTTTCAAGGTTGTCATAAAAACCGAAATAACAATAACATATATGGATTGCTTTAACCTACAATAACTCGCTATTGGTGCGCCAATAAAACCGCAAAGGCCGTTGCCACCGCAATAAACGTAAACTGAATCTGTACAGAAAACGGAATCAAAGTTCCAATTGTATTTTTCAAATAATAAAATTTATAGATACAGCCGTAAGAAAACAACTTACGGGACCGCAACTGCAGAATTTACATGACAGAACAAAACGGAAAGTAGCAATCGATAAAGAATAAAGTTTTCAACACTTACATTTTGTCCAAGAGGTCGCCTTCATCCTAAATTGGGTTCTTGCTCCGATAATTAAATACAAATCCACATCGTTTATCACAAATTTGGATTCTACACAAAATTTCAGAAGGATTTGATGTAAAAGTAATGTAAAACTGCTTAAAATGACCGAGAAAATCCATAAAAACCATTTAGAAAGCGTATAAATATTCGTAATTCAATCTCATTAAAAATATTAATAAAGACGTGTAGTGGCCGTTGGAGTCAATGACCTGTTGCAAGCGCCTAGGTATGGAGTCCATTAAGATGGTGATAAAGTCAGTATCTATTCTGACTGAATCCCAGAATTTGTAGGCAGAAATGTTTGTTTTCATTTAGTGAAAAATCCCCAATAATGATAATAACGAATTTTGCAAATAGCCTCACTGTGCTACTAATTATCGACATAATGAGCTATTATTTGGAATTCAGATATTTCAGTAACAGTTCAATCACATGGTGTTAAAACTTGCCCATGTTTCAATTCTTAATTTGTGTAAATATTAATTTCATAATTGATAAAAAATAATTATTTTTAAAAATAGTTAAAATGTTTATAGATTGTGTTTGGGTTTTTGGGTAGCAAAACATGAAAAAAAATTATTCAATAAAAAGTTAATGTGTATAGCAAATATAACAAAAAAAAACATGAATTACGAATTTGACATTATATATCAAATTTTCAAGCACTTAAAAATCGGTGGAAAATCCCATAAAATTGGTATTTAAAAAAATTTCCGCCTGAAATTATGTGTTAAATTCAAATTTGTGATAAAAGATGGAGTTTGTATTGAAATTATAGGAGCAAGCATCCAATTTAATATGTAGACGGCTCCTTTAACAAATTTTAAGTATTGATATGTGTAGAAAACATTAATCCCTATCGATTGCTACCTTCCGTTTTGTTCTGTGATGTAAATTGTACATTTGCGAACGGGTGAGACATTTTTTTTGACAGGTGTACATGCAATTTGGGCACACAGACTTCGCATACCAGAATATTTCCTCCTTTGAAAAATAATTGTTAACCCTTTTTTTCCTTTCATTCCTTAACTAGCACTGCAAATAAAGCATTATTTTTATATGAATATCAATTTATCCATTAATATACTACTTAAAGTTTATAAATGCCTGAATACTATATTTTAATTTAATTGTTATATTAAAGTTGCAACAATAACCATATAAAAGTACCTACATTTGATATAGCATTGTTGATAGGAAAACAATATATTGTTAAAAAAGGTTTAAACAGTACTTCAAACTAAACAAGAAGATGAATGACTTTTAATTATTATAAATTCGAATTGTACATCGAGTTACAGTATTTCTTTCATACTTACTTCTTGGATTGATATTTGAGAGTATTGAATGTTTTGCTGCGAATAAACTTGAATTGTACCAAAACGTTAGTTTTTTTAGTTCAAAAAGTGAAATTGAACAAGTATTTTCATAAAACCGCTTTATTGAATATCCTTTTGGATTTGATCAGTTATTTAGCTGTTGAGAAGTCAAAGAACTGTTTTGCCATGAAACGAATGTGAGTACATTTTAAAACTTAAAATGTTAGTGTATTGAATATGTTTTAGGTTGTGAAAGACTTAAAAGAAGTATACTTTAAATGTGTGTTAAATAACAAATGCGAAATTTCACTTTAAAACTGTATGTCCTTTTGAATAAAGCTTTTATATATATATATATATATCCATGTACTGAATGTTATTCCGTATACATTCGTGCCCAGCTAACAAAATTATTTATAAATTTTGTCAGATGTAAACACAATTAAATATGAATGTACATGATAAGCATAAATAATTTAGAAATATGTAACCCATGAATTTTAAAAAGAAAATTTTTTTCTTTCAGATTTCGTAATTTGTCTTTAACCATCACGGATGCTTCAAATTTTACCAACGTTTCGCCAAAGGATTATGCAGTAAGTAAACTACATAGAGATAAATAAACTTTTCTCGTTTTTTAGGGGCTCAAATAACTTTATTTTCACAACATACTACTTTTACCTTTACTAATACTTTCTTGAATATATTTTACAGAATCAGTTGACACTCATGGACATGGATGTCTTTAAGGCCATCAAATCTGAGGTAACTTAATTTTTATTAAAATCCTTAGTGTAGCAAAACAACAAAACTTTCCTATTCTATCTATACACTTTAAAGAATAAAAATAGCTTAATTTGATCAAATATAAAAGTTGAAAAGAGAGCCAGTATGAATAAAATACAAAATAAAATCACTTACATTTTTTTATAGTAATGCAGATTGGGAATAGCGACTTTTTATCGAAATAGGAATAGATCTGAGATAACAAATATTTTTATTTTATATTCCAGGAATTGATGACTTTTCCATTCTCAGATGAAACTGCACCTCACGTCACAAAAATGACAAATCGTTCAAACTTTGTAAGTATACAATGATATCGTGATAATTCCTACATAATGTTTCGGATTTGTGATCACGATGATAGAAATATTGATAGAATTAACAAAATAATTAATAATTTATTTTGCTTGATTGATATTTTCAGGTCAACTTTTGGGCCATAAGAGAGGTTTTGAAAGGTTCAACATACCGAAGACGATCTCACATTGTGACACATCTAATAAAGATTATTGAAGAGCTTCACAAGCTGAATAATTTTCATTCTGAATTTGCAATCATTAGTGCCTTGAAAAGTGCTGCAGTTGCCAGGATGGATAAGACGTGGTCGGTAAGTAGCAATAGATGATATTTTTCTTTGACTGACCTTCAACTACATCTTTTTGTTTGAAAACCTTCACTTTCTAAAACATTCCTTTTAAAATGTCAGCGAATTTGTTATTTCTTATTAGTGTACTTATTTCTAATTATACGTAGTATACCTAGGTACCATAGTAACATTTTTATACATTTAATATTTTCCAGAAAGTACCTAAATACAAGAAAAAGTCGTTTGATAAAATGTCTGACATCTTCGATCCTAAAAATAACTTTTGCTCCCTTCGAGAACATGTAGAGAAGGCAAAAGCATATTGCATTCCAGCTTTTAGTAAGTATAATTTGGTGTTAATTCTAACTAAAACGAGAATTTTAAATTCAGACAAATTTTAATAATTTTACTCCAACAGAAACTCTAAGGATTTTAACAGTTTCTCAATAACTCTGTAGAGGTAATTGCATTACAAGTTCAAAATACGAAAACCACCTCGAATTCCATGTATTGATTCCAATTAATTCTATATTCAATTTGTTGCTTGATCAGTACAAATACGCAGTTAATGTGGGTAGTGAAATACATACACATAATATAGTTTTCATAAAACGTATTCACGAATATATAATAAACAACTAATGAATTCTTTCCATGTTTCACTCCATCATATATAAATGTTTCCTGATTGGTCCCAGACCCTCGCCAATCGTAGATTGATCTGTTCCAGTGTGACGTAAATTTAACTTCTTACCTATCAATGGTTTCTCCAAATTGCAGCCATTGGACTTTTGTATTTTGGTAAACCAAAACAGTAATAATAATGGGAACCCTTAGACAACTTTCGTATGTCGAGTAAAAAGTACATTCATCATCTAATTGATGCTCTTGACGAGAGAAGGCCATCAATAGATTCGTTTTCTGCTTGGTTTGAGTGACTCATTGATAGACTTTCGCGATATCACCATTTTTGTCACCGCGCTAAGAATTGCGTATTCACACATCGACCCTGCCCATAAGGTGTTATATCAAAAAACGAGGTGATAAGTTGTCAAATAGACAAACGAAGTCAATTTCTCAAAGAGTCATCACGAGTCGAGTGGTATATGGACATGTTGGTCACACTTTTTGAAGTCAATAGTAATGCTCTGTCTACGTAAAAGTAGAATGTACCGTTCCATGACATCTTCTGTTATTTTCTTAAAGGCCTGTTTACGAGGGACATCATGAGGATTGACAAGGATCATCCTCTTCAGGAGGTGGATAACTTTCTGCGCACGTTGAAGTTGCTGAAGGTGAGGAGCAAAGTTACCTGGTTTCAAAGATCAAACTACGATCATTTAAAAGTGTTGCCACACATTCAGCACTATTTAGAGCCAGTGGTTATGGACCAAGAAATGCTAAAGGTTATGGATTGTGTCAACTATTGGTAAGTACTGATGTTTTAACCCTTTCTTCCCTGAGCAAACATTTTGTACTTACGATCAAAAGTAAGACATACTTTTGTTACTTTGGTGTTAAAATAGAGATGTTTGCTATGAAAATAGAAGTCTTTGGTGGGATGGGTAAGGGAGAAGAGAACATTTGTGTAACATAAAGATTTTGGTGTGGTGTCTACCCTGTAGTAAAATGAGACTCAAAACAAAACATATTTTATTTAATCGACTTGTATTTTATTTTTGTTAAATATAACGTTTTGTTCATATTGGGGAATTGTGTGGACTTTTTTAGAGAGGTAATCAATTTTCTGATCTATTTTGTTTCTACGATTACATAAACTAAATGCGTTTTAAATATTTGTCTGATAAATACTTCTAACGATTAGTTTAATGATCTTCATAAAGTCAAAGTAATTATTTTTGTAGGTGGATAAATTTTTAATTTTATATTGGCTTTTTTTATCGAGTTCCAAAAGATATTGAAGAATAAGAGTCTTTTACGTAATGTTTTAAGTTAGTTAATGTATACATACATGTACCACTCATAGCGAAATGGTTAATGGGGTACATCATTGTTACAGTTTGTACAGACATTATTTTAATGCACGTATATATCTACAAGAAATCTTTTTCTAACCGAATTACAAAATTAATTAAATTTTATGGTAACTCAAATTGTGAAATATTATTTGCAGGGCATCACTCGAACTGGAGCCACAATCGAAACCACATAAGATCAAACTCCCCAAAGGATGGATGTTTCGTCAGAGGTAATATATCCATTTCTCTTTATGTCTCAAGTATGTTTCTGTTGCACTCTTAAATAATAATTTTCGTTTCTATTCATACTAAACAGAATTCGTGTAAAGTGACAGTCTTTAAGTTATATGTCTAGTAGTTGTACAAAAATGAATATCATGCTAACAGTCGGGGCTATTACTGAGTGGTGGGAATTTTTACGTTATTAATTTTATAATTATTCGGGGGGTCTTAGTATGTTCTTTTGTCGATTACATTTAAAAATACTTTTAAATTAGGATAGGTATTTTTTAAATTAAATTAGTAGAATCAAAAAGCACTCACCAAGTCCATTAATATTTGGAAAGGGAGGCCCCGAGTTCTTGGCATCGAGTCCGTCCTGAAAAATTTATTTGTTGACAACTATCAAAAATAAGCGTTGAAGCTGTTTAAATAATAAGATTAAATCAGCAATAATTTGTCGACGTTAAATCAATAATTGTAGGTTGCCAAGAAAATCATCATACATAAAATAGTCATTTAACATTGTAAGCCGATCCTGATTTAAGCCGGCGAGATATCTCGTCGTTAGAAACAAACTGCTAGTCTTAATTCATAAAAATGGCAAATAAAAGATTAATAAGTATCTCGTCAATAGCAAAATTGGTTTGATCCAAACGTCCTCGTCCAAACTATTTGGATGGTTAACATTTTGTAGTGTAGCGAACCGTGGGAGTAAACTGACGATAGGGTAATTGAAATTATTTTCCGATCACGTGGATGATGTTAGGCGTTCTGTTAGAAAATATAATGGTTTTGAAGACATGTTATATTCTGGGGCTAGCACGTGGGCGCTCGTTTCCCTGGAGCGGCTTGTTAATTGACACCAAGTGCATAATGTCTACAATTATAAAAGGACGTGTTTGTCCCTCGCTACGCAGTGTCCTGACGAATCTATGGCACTTACAAAAATGAAATTTGGCACACAGGTCGTCCGAATTTTTGCTTTTGTTGTGACTAGCCGAATTTTAAAATAATTTTATAAGTTTTTTTCACAATCCTTTCTTTTTTTGAAATGTGACGTCACCCGAACCTCGAAGGAAGAACGACCAAATTTTGCTGTTTCCGACCTCTGACGTTAGCCTTTGGAGCTGTGCTAAGTTTTCCGATTCTAGCGTATTTTGATTTACGTTGTTGATAATTGCTACTTCGAAGCTGCGTTACATGTGGAGTATATTTGCCGACTGAACCAAATGGGAATACGTAGATATTACCCGGGGGTTGGCGAGCGTCAGTGAGCAGTGGTCACACCTGACACCATGAAAAGAACTGTCACGGGCAACGCCGTGCTGGTCACGAAGTGTCTAGAATAATTACTATTTGCGTTGAAGAGACATATACAATTCAAATTATTTTGTTGTAAAGTGTTTTGTGTTTTCAATGCTTTGTAAGCTAAATGCAATTTCTTACACACAAACTCTTCAAAATATTTCCAAACAAATGTTTCAAGTTACGATTCTTGTGTTGATGCGTTTACTGTATTAATAGATTATCAAATTAATTATGTTCTTAACTTTACCTATTGTCTGTTTTAGTGATGTGAAAGAAGACACGAGATGGTTGAAAATGTATTTAGGAGGAGGAAGAATGAGTCCGGAATAGAATGAAGTCCTTTCATCATCAGAACTAACTGGATGACACTAGACCTTTTGACAATTTTGCAGCTCACTATGTTGTTATTTATATATTACTATTAGCACCAATCTTTATTTCTCCCTCTCCAAATTTTAAGTTTAAACGTGTGAGTTGTTGATGAGAAAAAGGGTCTTCTGTTGGCCGGTCTAAGTTCGTGATGTATGGAAGAACTTTGAAAGTTTCGGACGGATGAAAGGAACTAAATGAAAATATATTAATCTTGAATTATTTCTCAAACCCTTTTTTTTCAATAGTATTTGTTGAGCATCCATCATGAAAATATTTCTGAATTCCACTTGAATTATCCTAATATTCAATAAAAAATTTTTTACACCCATCTCTTACGTTTTTATTTGTGCTTACTCTTTATCATATTAATTTTCTCGAAACATTTGTCTTTCATTACTTTCAGCTGCGGGAAGTAACGAATCTTATGATCCTGGCAATACACTACATATCAAATATTTAACACAATACACATTTTCAAACGGAAACAAGAATTCACATTTCAAACTGAAATAATTCATATTTTTAAACTGAGAGCGATGAAATACAGGTTTGGTGTACAATTAAGGATTTTTAATTTACTATTTGAATTAAGAAATACGTTAAATTAAAATTTTTTTTATCAACTTTGCTTTAAATAGATGATTATTAACCATATATTTTACATTTTTAGATTAATATAATCTAACAAAACTTCAACTTTTTGGGAACTTTACTGGGAAGCGAGGGACCAAATGGGACCACAGACATTCTTCTGTTACCGTTTGTTATATTGTTTTTCTTCTGTTGTTTGGCTTCAGTTTTGTCTTTTGTAATCGCTAGTAGAAAAAAAAAACATCTGAATAATGGTCAGATATACCCATAACAGTTTAAAAATAATAACAAATTATAAGCTTGCAGTCATGATGAAGTAGGAATAATGGTATTAGGCAACCGGATGAGGATGATCTATTGTTGTGGAATATAATGCTGGCTCCACAAATGGAGAGGCAGAAACTATATGCAAATTCTTTATTATTAAAATAATAAACTGGTAACATCATCAGGCGTGGAGATTGTTGAGGACACGGTGTCTGGAACGTCTCTGAGAGCTCCCTATTCTAAGGGTTCTATGAAAAAAAGCGCATAGTTCGCAATGAGCTCTCCAGAGGGATCCGAATTAAAAGAAAGACTATTGGATCTGGGGATGTAGCAGGAAAGTTCATTAGTAGAAGGTAGTTAAACGAAGGAGTAATTTCACATTAAACAGGCGATTTAAAGGAAGAGTGTTCGTGGGAGGTCAAAAATACTGAGAGGGCCTTAGGACAATGGTTGATGAGGATGTCATGATATATTGACCCCTGTTTTATATTAAAAAATTAGAGCTCTACCAGCATTATTAGTTTTTGTTTCATGTCTTCCAAAACTTAAAATGCATTTTTCTCAGACTTTTATTTTTGTGGATGCAAATGTTTTCAATTCCCTAGGGCTTTTTTTCTGTATATGATACAATTTAAGAAATTTTTTTAATTTTTCTGTATCTAGAACTCAATTTGGTTAGTTACAAATTACAAATTAGATTTAATGTTCTTCACGTTGTTAATATAATTTTATATTAGTACATAGAAAGATTAGGGTCAATTAGCCCAAGCACTTGATTAGCAGATAGTTTTAATGACTCGTATCGTTTTCATAATTGTACATCTTTCGTGATTGCAAAAGAGCTCTCCGCTGATTTGAAGTAGAATATCGTATACTTGAATTTCATAATTTACTTCAGAGATCAGTGACAATTCATTTTGCCTTGTTGTCTCTACAAGGTTTCCAGTTTCGTTTTAATACTTGGAACTTCAAGTTTAAAACCTTTTAAACTCATTTTCAGATTATTTTTAAAACCACTGTTTGTTTTGCCAGAAAAATTTTACTTTTTGAACTACTTGGTAGATCTTGAATCACAGCATAATTAAAAGTTTAGATTTCCTTTAAGTTACGAAAAATTATCTATGTGCCAGTTCACTTTACTCCTCTTTTGCAGAATTATTTGGGAGGTAATGCAAGAATTTTTGTCTTAATACTATTTAAAACATTCAAAAGAGTATTGGGTAACAGAACTTTACCCATTTCGTGAAAAACATTTGTTAATATTGCTTCGATTTTCGTTTGCTTCGAATTTAATATCCAAGTGTCAAAAATAGACTGACGAAAATTTCCCATTCATTCGAAAATTAAGGCTACACAGTACCCAAAAATGACAAAAATATGGAATTTAGTTTTTGTATTTTTCGATGGCCCATACAGTTGGGGAGATTGCCTGAAAATTCTAGATCTGATACCCAATTAGTTTTAAAGATATGTGAAGTTTTCTGAGTGTTGTCAGCGTCAAAATTTGACAGCATAGAGGAGGGTGCGTGGTTAAATTCGTTTTAGTTTTGAAGTAATTTTACATTCTTTCAATTAATTAAAAATATTTTTGAATAAAATAAGTTCCTTACGTGAAATGGCTATTATATCTGCAACTTTCACTACTAAAGTCGTATCTGTTAGTTTATGTTCTGTGTTCTCTTCTGAGTCTCATTACTAGCTAACCATTTATCGATTAAAAGGTCTATTTCAAAACCATTAATAGGTTACGATTGCTATATATAATATATTATAGTCAAAATTTGGAAAATATTTGGTATGAAAATATTAAGTTAGGATTAAGGTAATTAATTTGTAGTTGCCGTAACAAATGTTTTTAAACATATCAATACATAATATTTTGAATTAAAAAAATATATTCTATCACATTGTGTTAAATTAGAGTTTTAGAGCATTTTATAAGTAAATAAAAAACATATTAAAAAATTAAAGCTCTAAAAGCATTATTAGTTTTTGTTTTATGACTAAAAACTTAAAATGCATTTTTCTCAGACGTTTATTTTTGTGGATGCAAGTGTTTGTAATTCTCTAAGGCTTTTTTTCTGTACATGATGAAGTCTACAAATTTTTTGTAGATACTTTCATGTATAGGTACTATAAAAGTTACTATAGTTTTAAGTCTGAGAGTTCTAGTAACTTTTAAAAAAATTTCAAAGTTAATATTTTAGAATTTTCATATTTTTTTTGGTTTAGCTACAAAAAAAATTATAAAAATTCAACAATGAGACTAATGGTCAATTCCATACTAACTTTTGTTCCCAATTATCCAAGAAATATCAATCACTTGCAATAACTATAAAATATTAAAAATTGAATATTTTATAAAAGTTTAAAAAAAACTTCAAAGATTTCAATTTGTTTTTAATTTTAAAATAATGGTCCTTGCTAAACTGACTATTTTTAATTTTAAAATAATGGTCCTTGCTAAACTGACTATTTTTAATTTTAAAATAATGGTCCTTGCTAAACTGACTATTTTTTATTGGATTCAGTTCAGTAATATAAGCTGAAAAAAGTCACTTATTATTTTAATGTTACTGTCTGTAGAAAATTTTTTTGAAAAAGGGTACTCTGTAGCCAGATATATCAGTTTCAAGAACTTGCACAAGAAATTGTTGTTCTGTTTGCATCAAATAACACAGGCTATCGTATACAAGTAATGTTTTAGAATATACGGATATATAATGTGGTAAATGCATAGTTGAAATTTGAAAAAGGAGTTGCGTAAGACGCTAATTGGCAACAAATTCAAAAGGATCTTGCAAATTAATAAAATAGCATTCAAGAAAATAAAAGCACGTAAATACATCTCGATGAACAGAAGATAATGTCAGTTTCCACCAAATAGTGCTGAACAAAATATAGGACCTATGCTTTTAAGTTTTCTCAAAAGTACTAATGCTCATTTTCAAGATTAGTTTAACAGCTAACGCAAGAAGTAAGACTTTGGATCCCAGTACTTCGTGTTGTAAGAAATAGTTTAAGAAACTATCCCTGTGGTCTTGCTAAGGGGACATACTGCTTTCAAGATATGATGTGTTTTGACAATCTGCGACACTAAGAAAATTGATATTTGTCCACCTAGATTGCAAAAATGACACACTGCGTCTGCTATAGGCGCTTAAAAATCGATCTTAGTAAATTTTCTAACGTTCCAAAGATAAGAAAATCCGAGTACAACAATACGTAATTTTGAACGCCTCAGTTGGAATACTCAGCTCCAAACTTCACGCGACGTTGGCTGAGACGAGTTTCGAATTTGGAACACTCCTGTTCCTAATCCGTTACTCTTGCAACTTAGCTACCAGGTCTATGAATTCTGTTTTAAAATATGTTAATATAAAATTTTTTTTTTTATAACTAATTCTAATTTGACGAACTTTTTTCCTCCCGAATTTCGACACATCATGTGCAAAGATCGGATTATTGCTCTTAAATCCTTTTGTCACAACACGTTAGCAAATGAAACTGGGTACGTAAGTATTTTAACACTTTCGGTGCCGATCTCGCGGCAGCGCGTGATGAGGACATACCTCAATAGCCAGTCACGCTTACGCGCGAGAAGTTGCTGCGCCTCAACATTTATCCTCCGCTTCAATTGGTATTATATGTCAGTCGTTGGCTTGGTATTGGAGAGGAGTGAAGGTTAGAAGCTAGTTGTAAAGGCATGTGGTTTCGAATATTTAACTTTATTAGTTATTAAAAAAATCTTGTAATATGAGTTGTAAAGACGATAGTTCTGTAGGGATGTCGCTCCACGAAAAAAATAAATATGCATTCGAATAAGACTCTAACAGATGATGAAATTGCAAAGTTGTTGACTGAGCTTTCTCCAATCTAAACTGGTATCGGCTTCTTGGAAAAACTCATTTTAACGGCGGGGCAATAACTATCAACGCACTTTATCAGCTTTGGCAGCGTACGTGTTAAGTAACGTCATACTGGAGCAATACAACAGACTATTCTAGTGAAACTGGGTTTTACGAAAAAAACATGTAACTACATGTATTGGGTTTATGCAAAAGTTCGATCTGTTTTTTTCTTATAAGAATTGAAGAAAAATGGTTTTAGGCCCGGTGCACACATCCGGTTTTTCAACTTGCGGCGCCGCTGCCGCAACGCAAGGGCGGTAAGAGATACTTTAGATCCAATGGAGTAGTGCACACATGCCTCGGGCGCCGTTGCGGCAAAACACGTCCAACTTACGAGCAATTTGTAGAGCAGTTCCCCTCGGCGCTGCAGTTCGCATCGCACAATTCTCCGGTCACAAGTATCTTGTTTTCATAAATAAATGGAATGGAAAGGATAATTAATAAATGGTTGTATCCCGTAACTTCTATTTTTTGTTTCAATATACACTTTTTGTACACCAAGTAATCGAAATATATATAAGCACGTTTTCTTCGACATAATATTTATCGCAAATTTCGCGAGATGAGTACTTGCGTTATTTTACGGTTATGTGTGTATAGTTGGGCTTCGGTTTTGCTGCTGCGCGCTTATTGAAAAAGCGGATTTGTGCCACTGGGTCTTACTTACTAAAACAACATTGAATTAATGCAGAATGTGTCGTTTATGTTCGTTATCCGTATGCTGTATCATCCTTCATTTATTAGAAGTTCCGACTTTTCTACAAGGATGGGGCTACAGAACTCATCCAGGTGACGAAACTTTCGGAACCCTTTATTGCATATGGTATCGTAAACGGCACACTCGCCCCACACAAAATGTATCTCCTTTTGGCGCATGCTATGAATTCTCGCATTTTTGAGAATAAGGAAGTTTACTATTTTGTAAACGTTCCTTATTATCTGACTGTTTTAACACTTTACACATTTGTTACACGATGTAAAAACCACAGTGACGCAATTTCTACAATTATTCACTGCAATTCACTCTCACAACCTACATTCAAATTTTCATGTGAAGTAGATAACATATCCTTCTGCGATGCAATACCCTCGAGTGCCGAAAGCGGGACGAACTATTACATGAACCCAATAACAGAATTCTGAAGTGAACTGCAGCAATATTCAAAGGATCTAAACCATGAGTGAACTGTCTCAAGTAGAAATCAGTTTAGAGATAAAAGAGTTAGTAAATTTGAAAGGAAAAGGAAACTCCGTTCTTCTCGTTTCCGAGAATCATAACGACCCTTGAGTTTATCGAGAACTTTAACAAAGACTTCTCTTTACCTTCGGAATAGAATATTACCCACCTAAAGCAGAGATATTAAGGTCTCACTTTCCCGAATCCTTTAATCCATTTGAGCTTCGTTTTCGTTTGCATTGATAACAATTTTAATCTCTTTTGTTATTTCAAGTTCAATTCCCGTTCCTCGAGATGGCTGTGGGATTACTTTGAAAACGAATACATTAACAGAGGATTTACCAATTAAATTGTGACAGTTTAACTCTGATTTAATACCAGAATATTTAGTTAAAGCGTACGATACGTGTTACGAAGTTACCTTCTTGGGTTTAACCAAAATTTTATTCTCGATATTAAATTTAAATCAGAGCGATAATTTTTTTTTTTTTGCAAAGTTAATTAAGAATAGTTTATTGGTGCATTTAATGCGCTATTTTATTTTACATAAAAAAAATTGTTGAAGTGTTCAGCAATGCTCAGTTTTAAACATCCCGATTTGATGTCAAGTGATCAATAGATTAGTACTTGTTTTGTAGAGTAATTTATAAATGAGTTTGTTTGTCTAATTATTGGGTCGCAGTAATAAGGTTAGAAGAGTAACGGATTAGCAACCGGAGGGTTGCGAGTTCGAATCTCAGTCCATCGTGTACATAGAGGGGATGGTGGACGTTAATTCTGTCATGGTCCCAAATATTCTCACGTTGCCGTGGCGTGGAAATCTGAGAGCAGGGTGCCAGCTCAGGTGTTGACCTCGCCATCTGACCGTGGTTTAACATGACGTTGTTGTCCTCGGTTGTTTCCCTTTGGGTTTGATTCTGGACTGTCACCACTAGTCCGTTGTAGTGCTCTAGCGCGACGTTAATTGAAATAGGTCCTAACTACTCGACGTCTCCGGATGGTTGAAAGACTAACGGATAGTTGCGAGTACAAAACTAGGTCCAACCAGAAACCGTTATGCACGTGGAGACAGGTGTACGTTAAATCTCTTGTGACCACAAATGTCTTCAAAATGGCGTGGCATAGAAGTTCAGATAATGGTGCTACTCAAAGTTGACCGGCACCTTTCACTCCCCACTATGAGGTTTTAAACCTGTTAATGAGTAGAGGAGTGAGGATCTGGAAGTATTGACCTCGTCTTCCGACCATACAAAATAACGCGGCGCTTAGATATATCACATAGGTAACAATTGGTGATTTTTTAATTTACGTCGTACTAAAGGACCATAACGGGCTGTTGACGAAGGTTCGAGATCAATCCCCTAAGGGAATGATCCGATTCAACACCACGAAATTTTGAACCATGGTCAGATGATGAGGCAACACCTGAGGTGACAACCCACTCTCCAAACATACAACACGCCAACGTGGGGTCATTTTTGAGACCAAGACACATTAAATTGCACGAGCTCCCCTTTGAAAAAACGACGGTCTGTGGTTGGATTCGAACTAGCAAACCTTCAGTTACTAGTCTGTTACTCTTCCAAATGGGTTTCCGCGGACGTCAAATTAGAAGGGAATGAACCGAGGACAACAGAACGTATTTTTGAACCACGGTCAGATGAAGAGTTCACTGAGCTGGAACCGCACTCTTTAAGCGTCTATTCTACGCCAACGTGAGAAGAATTGAGGCAACGAAATAATTAAAAGGCAAATGACTCCAATTTGCACACGACGGTGTTTGGTAGACTTGCAACTCGCATCCAACCGGTTATTAATTCATTACTCACGCAACCAGGCTTCCGCGGTGCAGGATTAATCCCGTACCTTCACCAATAGACCGTGTGTTGCTTCAGTTTCATGTTAATTAACTACCTCTGACATATACTTCTTATACTTTTAATTACGCTCGCATTCGTAAAAGAGTTGAGTTATTGGCGGTCGCCGATCGAGTAGTTGTGCGAAGATCTCCTTTCCGTTGTTGGAGAGCACCCCCTGGTTGGTTCGAAGGGGAGATCGTAATTGAACGCTCCTTGAACAAGGTTCGCCTTTAACAAGATTACACGCCTCCTTGGCGGGGTGCACGCGCACGCGTGATTGCCTCCCACAAAAAGCTCCGAGGTGATCGCCTCAGAGCCCTCCTCGCTTTTGCGGCTTAATATTTTTATGGCCAAGCGCCCTCGAAAATGAAATGATGCGTGATTCAGTCGTCTTGGGTGGAAAAGGTGAAAAGAAATTAATTTATGTAAAGGGGAATCATCTTACGTGAGGGGGAGATTGGGAATTATTTGATGGATGCGAGAGATCGGGGTGATCTTGCTACGGTTTATACCACCTCATTGGAGTTAAAATACGAATGAGTGCAGTGGTGAGAGTGAGGGAAATAATTTTCTTCACTAAATGCTATGAAATCGCGAATTAACTTACACCGATTATTCAGATTTGAAGAGCATTATTTTAAACTGGAAATTATTTAATTTTAAAAAGTGTTTTTTAAGGGGTAGGTACTTAATTTACAACCCCCTGCAGCAACACATGCCGTAATTGGACAAACAGTGCTTCGAGGGATTGAAACAATTTGCGCCCATGGAATTGGTAAACTGAATGTAAACAAACTGTGTGTATATATTTAAAAGCAGATAAAGGTGGTCGAATGGCGGGTTTTTCCAAATTATGTCGTTCCAAAAGTAATATATTTTGGAGGTATTCAAATATGGCGATTGGCCTAAGTATTTTTTTTCTATTTCTGTTTAAAATCTGAATCTAGATGATTTACATTGAAAGTATATTTATGTTAGAAATTTATTATTGGTATTGGTAATTTTTATTTAACGTCGTACAAGGCTACAGGCTACAACAGGCTATTCACGACGGTTCGGAATCAATCTCCTAAGGGAAAGAACCGAGGACAACACCTTGTAATTTTGAACCTCAGTCAGATGACGAAGCAACACCTGAGTGGGGTGCCAGGTCATGTGTTGCTTCGTCATTTGACCGTGATTCAAAATTACGAGTTGTTTTCCTCGAATATTTCCAGTAATAAACTGATCCCGGACCGTCGTTAATAGCCCGTTGTGTTGCTCTAGTAGGACGTTAACTAAAATTACCATTGCCATTACCGAGGACAACACCATGTAACTTTAAACCACGTTCAGATGGCGAGACAACTCCTTTTGTAAAATATATTGTGTATATAAATGTACTGAACGCCAATAGAGGGCTTGGTCAACGCAGCGTATGTGTATATCAAGGTTGTGTATATGTTACTGCCGACTCTGTTACGTGTTCGTCTTACAATAAATATGCTCATTTTCTCTTTGAGTTGATTGATTCTTTTTCCAGTCTGTTCGAAGAAGCTCGATTTACTTGAACCTGAGCTGGCACACCACTCTCCAAACTTCCACGATAACTCAACGTGAGGACTTTGGGTCACGACATATTTAAGTTGCCCCAGCCTCTTCTACACCTTACGCTTGCAAACATCTTTGAACGGACTCGGATGCGAACCAGGAACCCTCCGATCTAGAGGCTAACACCTTAACCACCATTACGGATGGTCGGTGGTGACGGTATGGGATCAAATCCGAAGGGAAAAATACGAGGACACCGCGTATTTTGAATGACGGTATGATGAGCAGTCAAACCTGAGATGGGATCCCACTTTCCAAAATTCGACACCAAGTCAACGTGAGGAGGCCCCGAAAGATATAACGTGCACCAGCCCCTCTTTGTACACGACGGTCTTTGGTTGAATTCGAACTCGCGACTCGGTTGCTAGTTCGTTGCTCTTCCATCCAAGCTACCGCGGCCCAAAGGAAAAATAATTTTGCAAAAAAAAATCTAACGAAATCGCCGATCTGCTTGACCTTGTTATTTACCTTTGAAAAGAGCACACTATGCTGAAATACGACCTTATGCGAATGTACAATATTTTTCAAATAATAGTTATTTATTTTGCAAGGTCCTTTGAGGAATATGAGGGTTGTACTTAAGTTCGTTAGTTAGGCACTTAGCATGAGGGTTCACGTGAGGCGTAACACGCGTTGTTGAGTTCAGCTTTACTCCTATGTTTGCGATCGTTGAAGATAGAGTAAAAATTTCAACGGATTTGAAATCTGCGGAAAATTTTACACCATATCGATACCAGAAATGTGATTTTCTTTAAATAAATAATTAATAATTATTACTTTTTTAATAAATAATCACATCGGAAATTATTAGAATCGATCTGGCGTATAATTTTGCGATGATTTGAAATCAGTTGAAATTTTCACCCTATCTTCAACGATCTCAAAGATGGAAAATTGAATTAGATTGTTCTCATAATAAGGGGGGGGGGTGTTGCGTGGATGTTTAGAAAGTGGGGTGCCAGCTCATGTGTGACCTCGTCATCTGATCGAGGTTAAAAATTACGGGTTGTCCTAGCATCTTTCCGGGGGTTGATCCCGAACCTTCAATAGCCTCTTGGGTTACCTCAGTGTGACGTTAATTAAAATACCTACCTGCATCTTCATAGTCTGGGCTCATTTTTTTATACCAAACTAACATAAAACAATTGACAAAAAACTGAGTCATCATAAAACATCTCCTTTAAATTTGAAATCACCTAAAAACATGCCAATTATTTATATTAATTTTTATTAAAAACTATTGAGAATAGCTGAATTGACACTGGTCAAGTTGTAATATTAATAATACAACTAACAATGTTGTAACATATAGGTTTCGATCCTGGACCGTCGCCAATAGCCCATTATGTCACTCTAGTTGAACGTTAATTAAAATATTTAACTAATCATAGTGGTGTTTGGAGAGAGAATGAGTATTTTTGAGTTTTTTCTCTGCTCATACGTAGAAAATACCACCGAATTCTACCTAGATCAAGCTTCCCCTGACGAAGATCTGGCCCACCAACACCCGTTTCAACTTCGTGTTCAAAATATTCCTCCTAATTTTTATTATAATTATATATATAAATAAATCATACGTTTTACAGTAGTGCTGGATCCACAGCTCTGCTCAAGTTATACTGGTATATCACTACTTGCATTATTCAACATCCAATGCATTTCGGATGAAAAACTCGAAATATTCGCAAATGTAGTTTACAAGTAGCTCAATCGCAAAACGAAGTATGTTCCGGTTACCGAAACGCAAGAAAACATTATCTACTTCAAAGTTTCTTAGTATTGTTTGCATAAAAATATTTAAATCCCTGTTGTCCCATCCAAAGACGGACAGAATTTTATTGAAGTTATAAAACATACGAAGCGAGAAAAACAAAATTTACAGATCTTATCACTATTTTAGATCTCTATCAGTTCATTTACAATTATTCTGATACGTTCTTTATTATATTCGTTCTTGATACTAATTTAAAGCTGTTCATTTTCAGTACTTTATTCGTATACGACCCCCTGAAAATAAAATAATATATTCAACACTCGAACACTATGTAATTGAAAGTATATTTTTAAAAACGACGAATTGCGTTACAAAGTAACATTTCTAAAAGCAATTCTGTACCATCTTTTATGCATCTAAGCAAATGATACTGACTACCCTTTCTTTCGAAGCAATAAAGTACCTATTCACATCTCAAGAGATCTATCTATTCATAAGAAAAAGTGACCTGAAAGCTTCTCTTTAACACTTAAGAGTAAGACTACACACACACACACAACCCAATCAAAATTCCTTGATACCATCTAATGAAAAAGCAGATGAACTATTGAAAGAACATGTCATTTCTGAGACACGTTTTAGCATATCTGCAAATTTTCCCATATTCTCTCAGGGATTAACTTCAGCATCCTTTGTAAGTAGAGTATCTGAATCCATCCGAATGCTTATTTATGCATTTTATTTTCTTGAGGCGTTTTGATTTTCAAAGCAAAGTTTATTTCTGTGATGCATCATTCATAGATGAGTTTCTGTTTATTTGCAAATCATGTGTTTTTTGTTTGTCCTTTGTTGCACAAATATTGATACAAAAATGGTAAATAATATGAAACATGTCGCTGATTTCGATGCATAAAATTACGAGAAGTTACGAAAATGTATTTCTAGTTGTATGCTTGTCAATCTGAGAGACATTATCATTAATTTCCAAAGCTTTAACGATCTCCGCCTCAATATATGAGTGATGCTAAAATGATTATTTTCGGATCGATAAGCAAAGATAAAATTTAATGACTAATTATATTTATAATTGTTATCGGTAAAAATCAAAATTTAATTTTGATCTATTTAAAGGACGCAATTTGTGGAGGTTCTTTCGATGTGGCATTGCTGGATAAAATTTCTTTTCAGCTTTTTCAACATACAACTAGTTAACATACACAACCATTCTCAAATTGACAAACATACAACTAGAAATACATTTTTGTAACTTCTCGTAATTTTTTGCATCGAAATCAGCAAACATCACTGATATGTTTTGATGTTATTTACGATATTTGTAGTTATTCAATTATTTGAAGTTTAGAGTTCGTCTGATGACAGAATTTTCAAACAATCAAAATTGTAGTAAAATCCTTTATTTTTATATTTTGCAAGTCGAATAAAATGTTTATGAAGATTATAAAGATATGTATTCTTCACGATTTTACTTGTTTATGAAACGAGGAAGTGATTCCTGTTTTCCTCTAAACACAATAGTATACTTTATACTAGTATATATGTAGTAAACTTAATATAGTTCACTTCTAAGCATTAAAATAAAAAATCCTATTCTGATACAAAATACAGACAAAAGATCAAAATTTTAATCAAAAATCAAAGTTTAAAAAATGACTTATGAAGATGGAAACAAGATAACAAAACAGACATGTTTTTGAGTAGCAAATAGATAACGTTAATTGTAATTTAAGGGGTCTCAGGACCCTTAAATCTCAAAATTTTCGATTTCTTGAAAAAAATATATGTGGAAGCCCCATCTTTTCTGAACATTTTGGTACTAAAAGTTTAACGATACTCCCAAAACTTCCGGAGTTATCGAGAAAAGAATAAAACAACTATGTTGAAAAGTAAACAAAAACTTGCCACTGCCGCTCCCAACTTTTGACAGCTGGGAGAGCATTTCTAAAACATTCTTCTCTAGATGAATTCTTTTAGCAGAACAGCCACACTTAATATCAAAATAATCTTGTGAATGAGTAGTATAATAATAACTCAACTTCTATTTTTTCTTCCCTTGTTTGTTTATTACTTTGCGATTTTGAATTTCCACGTTTTTTCATCTGTTATGAAAAGTGTTCAAATATGGAAAATCGGCCAAAACGATCATCCGGAAAGAGACCGAAGAAGAAAAAAGATTTCAAGGAAATAAATTCTTGAAGAAATCTAAGTCTCAAAGTGGCCAAGTTATTTTTAAAAATCTTTCGCCAAACAAAAGTGCAGCTGCTAGAAAGTTGCCGACTGCACACAATGTTTCGCAGTCATTGGAAAACGATGTTTGCGTTGAATTTCATGGCTACAGATTAGTGGATATTTATTTATTGTTCTCACAACTAGAAAAACATATCTGTTGCTCTGTGTGCCATGGGAATGTTAAGATTCTTGAGAAATCCACTATTGGATTGTCTTCAAAATTTATTTTAGTTTGTAGACAGTGCACAGTTCAACAGAATTTCAATTCCTGTGAATTGATTGGACACAAAAAAAATGTACCAGAAGTGAACAGGCGGTCAGTGTTGGGCCATGAGATTTATAGGCCAAGGGTTATCTTCACTCGAGACATTTTGTTCAAGTTGTGTGTTTGTGTTCTGAGACATGGGCTTCGGCATGTGTTTGCCAAAGCCCATGTCTCAGAAGGCGTACGACAAGATTAATTCAAAAATTGCAGACGTGAGTGAGGTGCTCGCAAATGCATCAACGAGGAAAGCTGCTGTGGAAGAAAAAATCATTTACGGCACCGTAAATTCTATTGCAGTTAGTGGTGATGGGACATGGAAAACCCGCGGTTATGCATCTCTTGTCGGTGTATGTACTTTGATCAGGGCTGACTGCGTAAAAGTCGTCGAAGTCATGTCGTCGTATTGCAAGGGGTGCGACACCTACAAGGGCCCAAAGTTTGGCCCTAAATACAGTGCCTTTCTGGCTATACACCAGCATAACTGCAAAAATTAACCACCGTGGGTCTGCTGGACAAATGGAAGTGAGCGGCATGCAAAGGATTTTCTGTCGATCAGAAAACAAGCATGGTTTAAAATACCAGCAGTACATAGGGGATGGAGTTTCCAAGACGTTTTCGGCAATCGTCCAAAAAAAAGCCATATGGTGACAATGTTATAGTTGAAAAAATAGAGTGCGTGGGACATGTCCAAAAGCGAATGGGCAGCCACTTGCGTAAATTAAAGGCATCACTTGGTAAAAAGAAGTTGAAGTTGTCGGATGCAAAAACGATCGGTGGAAAGGGTCTGCTAACTGATGCTGTCATAAATAGACTGACGGCTGCATGTATGGCTGTATATGGCGAAATAGCTGCATATATGGCTGTATGTGACTTCAATGACAGATGCAAAAGCCGAGTTGAAATTATACGCGCTTTAGGTTTGAAAATCTGCCAGACAAATGTTGTGAAATGTATTACTATGGACAAAGTGCGCATTGCGACTGCAAAGAGGCGAGCAACCAAAGCATCTTTTGAAGCTCGTAAGGCCAAAAAAATTAAAGCAGCAGTAGAAATAGAACAATTTAAGGTTACTGAGGGCTGCACTTATGATCCTGGAGCTTTTTAATTAACCATAGTTTATTTAATTTCATTTTATGCTATTTTTCAACTTTAACTTTATTTTTCTCAAAACGCAACATTTTAGTTTGCGCGTTGGATTTCTCAGAAACTATTTATCATATTAATCTAAAATTTCACATATATACTCAAAATAAGTTCCTTTATGACCTATACATCAATTTTCAGACAAATTATTAACATAATTTTATTTTAACAAATTTTTCAACGTTAAATTCATTTTTCTCAAAACACAAAATTTTAGTTTGCGCGTTGGATATCTCAGAAACTATTTATCATATTAGTCTGAAATTTCAAACATATACTCAAAATAAGTTCCTTTATGACCTATACATCAATTTTCAGACCAATTATTAAGAGAATTTTGTTTTAACAAATTTTTCAACTTTAATTTCATTTTTCTCAAAACGCAACATTTTAGTGTGCGCGTTGGATTTCTCAGAAACTATTTATCATATTAATCTGAATTTTCATACCTGTACACAAAATAAGTTCCTTTATGACCTATACATCAATTTTCAGACCAATTATTAACAGAATTTTTTTAAATCAAAATTTTCAACTTTAACTTCATTTTACTCAAAACACAACATTTTAGTTTGCGCGCAGGATTTCTCAGAAACTATTTACCATATTGATCTGAAATTTCATACATATGCTCACAATTAGTTCCTTTATGACTTATACACCAATTTTCAGACCAATTATTAACAGAATTTTTTTTTAGGAGATTAGTTAAAAATTTTCTTAAAATTAAAAAAAAAATTTTTTAATTTTATTTAAAAAATATTTTCTGTTTTTAAATTTCTTAAAAAGTGTGTATAACATCGAAACTGAACAGTTTTCTATTAGATAAAATTAATTTTGTACATTTTGATCATAAAATTGATCTTTATATATATCAGAAGTATAATCATTATTGTAAGTGCCATAGATTAATTAGAACACTGCACACAGCACGCAGACAAACACTTCCTTTTATAATAGAAGAGATACTCTTAGTATCTCCATGGGGCTGTTTCCTTCGGTGGCACATTATTAGATATAGGCGGACTTCACGAGCCCCAGGAACCCTAGTGATCTATCGTATTCCCATGCGGTTCACTGCCTCCGGTAAATACGGGATACGTCGTACTAGAGCAACATTATGGGCTATTGACGACGGTCCAGGATCAGTCCCTTAAGGAAAAGATCCGAGTACAACACCTAGTAATTTTGAACCACGGTCAGATGACGAAGCAACACCTGAGCTGGCAACCTACTCTCCAAACTTCCATACCAACCCAACGTGAGGACTTTCGGCCTCGACATATTTAAAATGCACCAGCCACCTCTACACCATACGCTTACAAACTCCCGGACCCGGATTCGAAACTTCCTTTCTAGAGGTTAACACCTTAACCACTATACCGATTGGTCGACGACGACATTAACTAAAATACGTCCCCAAAAATACCATAATCCTCACAAAGCCGATTTGTTCCATGGTGCAGAGGTATTTCAAATATATACACTGCTGTTTGTAAAAAATGCAACACCATGAAGGAATCATCCGAATGAAATGAAATTCTGTAAATGTCAATTATAGGATGGTATGCAAAGTAGTAAAGTTTCAGAGCCACCACGTATGCGTGGTGTGAGCAGCGCTCTCTGAACGGATGCTAAAAGCGTTTAAATAGAGGGCTGTAGCGGGACGTTGAAAATAGTGCATGGCTATTTTTTAGTGGCGAATGTTTAGTGAGACCCAAGTATGCCTCCACGATGAAATAGGGTGAAATTTCAACAACTTACGGAGTTTGAACGGGGGAGAATCATCGGCCTTCGTGCAGGAGGATTTTCCTATCGCGTAATAGCATCTCGTGTGCAGCGGAACAGTTCCTCAGTGATGCGAGTTTGAAAGCAGTGGACCGACGAGCACCGGACAACTTGAAAAACTGGGAAAGGATAACGAAAGGGGACGTCAGCGCGCGATGATAGACACCTGGTCCACATGGCGGTAAATGACCGTACAGCTTCCTCCAGGCAGTTGGCATCACTTTGGTCTACAACTATAAGCCATTTGTGTATTAAATTGCATTTAATTCTGATGACTCCTTCATGGTGTTGCATTTTTTACAAATATCAGTATATATAATTTTGTTTTTAGACTTCAAAGTTATATTACAAGTTAAGCCTCGTATTAACGATGATCGCTCAATTATAGAATAGATAGCTATTAATCAATTATAGAATCAATTCAATTCATGATACGAGGTATAAATTGCCGTCATGGTGTTAAAATGTTTAACCTACGAAATCGGTAAATTAAACACTGGGTTGAGAGTTAACGCATGGGCAGTGCTAGCTTTTTGTGTAGGAAGCAAAGCCGTCCGTGAAAAACCATTTTGGATGATACTCTTCATTCTGTGCTAAACTACAGTTTTCCGACTACGGATTCTCAAATATAATGTTTAATAGCAGAGATTAGTACCGAATTAAAAAAAAAATTATTGTCCTGTGATTAAAATTTGCTGTTATCAGATTTAGGATGCGGTAGGAATAGTTCGGAATATATTTAATCGGTAATTATGTAGCTGCCTTGTCCACGGCTATTACAAATTCGTCGCAGAACAAAAATTTTGTCTTCTTGATTTATTATTCATGAAAGCAAAATGATAAATTAACTTCACTCTTTGCATCAACACACCAAATCTGACGAGAAAAACTAATCGAATTCAATTATCTCGAAGAAGTAATTACCCTGTATGGAATGTTTTTATATCCAGGCTTGATAAGAAATGTAAACAACGTCACGTGATCGAGAGAGATTGACAGTTGAGCCAAAACCACAGCGAGCTTATTGCTTGTGGAAAATTTATATGTAGCGCTGCCACTATATGGCTCCCTCCAGGACTGGCGAGAATGTCACTTAGTTGTAGATGTTTTGAATAAGATCTTTGTGTCGTTGTAAAACCTCACATCTCTGTACATTTGTAAATAATATGATGAATCTTCAATAAATAGTGAGTAGAATAATTATTAATCGACGTGTAAATAAATGCAAAGAAGGTGAATAGAAATAGGTAATCATAGGGATGACATCCTAAGAATCATCGAAGACTAAACGAAACGGTGTTGTCATAATGGTGCAATAGGCAGTGGAACCTATCGATTTGATTTCACTTTCTTAAGTAACGGTTTGGATTACATGTTAGATAATTGAAGAAGTCATCAGAAAAGTGGTAAGTGGAAAAATTTATTTCCTTGAATTTGAAAATATCTTACTACAATGAGTAAATAATACAGAAGAAGATCTTAAAATAAACAACATTTAAAAAAAATATTCGCACTTCAGTAACTAAACTTATTACAAAGATTGATGATGAACTTATGGTACACAAATCAACATTGGAAGATTTAGATATATCTATTGCAGCTCTAACTAACATAGATAGATGATTTAGAGGCTGAGATGGAAAGTTCATTGGAATATAATGAATCGATTTGCCCTGGAGGTCACGAGTAAGTAGATATTTGGGAAACTTAATTAAATATCCGACTGAAGTCTTGTCTAGTCCAATTGTAAATAGACCCAGTACGGATATTGTATCAGATGTCAAAGAAAAAACCAACACAAAATTACCGCGTATTTCTTTGAATACATTTTCCGGTGACATTTGTAAATTTCAAGAGTTTTGAACTCAGTATGAAGCCGCGATTCATGAAAGCGAAACTCTTTAAGATATAGAAAAGTTTAATTATCTTATAATTCGGCAGCAAGGGCCACAATTGGTTTTGTGATACCAGTGAAAGAGCCTGTGGTGTAGTTATTTATTTGAGATACATCAAGGATGAGAAAGTGAAGACAACGTTTGTTACATCTAAAAGTATATTGGCTACGATAAAACGTTTAACATTGCCCAGGTTAGAGCTTATAGACGCCATGATTGGAGGTAGATTAATTAACCGTATGACTGCAGTTCTAAAACTTGATTCGAAAAAATATCTATGGACATATTCTAACATTGTGCTTCATTGGGTTAAAAGTTCTTCTCGAACATGGAAACCGTTCGTGAGCAACAGGATAGCAGAAATACAGTCCTTGACCAATCCCATTGACTGCAAACGTTGTCTTGGACTGGACTATCCTGCTAATGGACTTACAAGGGGACTTTCACTTATAGATCTCGAAAGATATAACTTAGGGTGGTCATGACACTACTGGTTGACCGAGCATATTGATCTGTGGCCTAAAGAAACCAAAGAGGTTGAGAATACCTTAAAAGAAGAATCGAAAGGAAACATAATTTCTGCGAATTTCTGTGCTTTAGATTCAAAGAAGGCACTCATAGAGATATAACGATTCAGTTCTTTATTATAGGTAATTCGAATAATATCCTGGATAAGGAGATTTGTTTTCAACACAAGAACCCCAATCAAACGTAGCGGTAATTTAATGACAAAAGAATTTGAAGAATCTAAAAAATCTGATCATAGAAAAGAATCTGAAAAATTCTTGATAAGCGATGTACAATCAAGAAATTACAAGGAAGACATAGAATCGTTGAAAGGAAAAGGGCATATGAAGAAAACTTCGAAGATTTACAGTTTATTTCCTTATTTAGATGACTCTAATTTATGACGAATGGAAAGTTGACTGAGCCAAGGTGATTTTAGCCTAAATGATATTAATCCAATACTGCTACTCAAAACTGAGAAGTTTACAGAGCTGTTAGCTATGGCGGCGAGAACACCAAAAATTGATGCATGGTGGAGTTTCTTTGACGCTCTCCCAGCTCCGGAAACATTTCTGGATTCCTCAAAGACGACAGCTAGTAAAAAAGTCATTAGTAAATGTCTAGTTTGCAAAAACCAGCTGACCAATTAACGGGCCAACTTCCAAGAAACATAATCTCACAATCTCCCCCTTTTTGCGTCATCGGGTTAGATTTTGTGGGTCCAATCATAACTAGAATTGACAAGAATAACACAGCAAAATCCTACATTGTGTTGTTTACGTGTGCAACAACCAAAGCTGTACATATGGAGTTAGCAATGGACATGAAAACAAAATATTTCCTTTTTACTCTACGTCGATTTCTATCAAGACGTGGTGCTTGCAAAGTCATATACTCCGACAATGCAAGAAGTTTTAAGGCTGCTGAAAGGGAAATGTAGTATTTTGCGAAGATAATAAGAGAGCAAAAATGATAGGACTTTATCTCAAATAGAGGTGTTACATGGAAATTTATTGTGGAACGTGCTCCATGGAGGGGAGGGTTCTATGAACGCCAGATGAAATGTGTGGAGGATCCTCTGAAGAAAATTTTAGGTCGAGCTCTTTTCACATTTGAGGAGTTATCAACTATCCTCACTGAAATTGAAGCTGTTGTCAACATGAGACCTCTGACTTACGTAACTAGTGAATTAGGAGATCCAGAACCGCTGACACCAACTCACTTCCTCCAATTCGGAAGAACAGAATTGAGTTTACTTTTACAGTTTTGCTGAAATAGAAAACAAACTTTCTACTAAAGAGACTCTAAACAGAACAAAACTTTACCAAACCAAGTTAGTGAAACAATTGTGGACTAAATGGTAAGAACAGAACCTGTTCAACTTGAACTCTTCTATATATAATCATTTTAAAACTCCTGAAAAATACAAGAACTTAAAGGTTCGATACATTGTATTGGTTGCAGGAACTTATAAATCTAAACTTCTGTGGGACTTGGGAATAATTAAGGAAGTAATTCAAAGCAGAGACTGTCTCACTCGTGCTTGTTTGGTAAAAAATTACAAAGGGACTTTTCAGAAGGCCTGTCTAATTATTGTGTCCTTTTCAATTAGAAATTTCTTAAATTATATTACGTAATTAAATGTTGGAGATAAATAATAATCTTTTCAAATATTATTTTCATAATAATTTTTAAAATTTTCAATGTGTAAATACTAAATAGTAACCTTGTGTACAATTTAGAACATGAATATTTGTTTGTGAATGTTATTATAATTTGTTTTATTAATTACTTACCAATGTGACTATTGTATGCATATCCTTGTCTTCTGTAACTGTTTTAAACTATATCTAACAATATAACTGTTTTAAATCTTATTTAAAAATTTCAATACTAATAATTTTTATTTGGAAGTTTGAATAATTACATTTTAATATTGTTGTATAATGGTAATTGAATTATATTACGTGTTAGTGTTCATTTTTGATTGTAATAGTATGTACTCTTAAAAGTGTCCAGGAGGGGGAGAATGTGGAAAATTCATATTTAGCTCGGATAATCAGAGCCGAGCTAGGAGGCGCTGCCACTATACGACGCCCTCCTCGACAGGCGGGAATGTCACTTAGTTGTAGATGTTTTGAAAAAGATAGTTGTGTCCTTGTAAAACCTCATATCTCTGTACATTTGTAAATAATATGCTTAATCTTCAATTAATAGTGAGTAGAATAAGTATTACTCGACATGTAAATTATTTCAAACAAGGTGAATGGAAATAGGTAATCAAAGGGATGACATCCTAAGAACCACCGAAGACAAAAGGAAACGGTGTCGTCAATGCTTTAATCGGTAGATCAACTAAATTTCATGGTGTGGGAATACGGTTCTTCGATAATCACTGGCGTAATTCTGACCCTCAGATTTTTTGATCCACGGATAAACTCGAGACTTGTGAATAGGGGAAAGTGACCTAAGAGGAAATACATTCATTATATGATACTAATGTATTTAACGTGCGCTGTCTTTAACTGCTGGACTGGAAGTGTTATGAACTATTAGCTATATATATATATATATATATATATAGACTGTAGAGTCAATGTAAACATAAACCTCATCCATTGCAAAGCAACCCATACTTCAGTAACAACTTAGTGGCACATCGCTTTTAAGAGTTGGAAAGACTCCTTTTTGACTGGTCTAGACGCATAAGGTATGTTAGTTGAAAGGTTTTTACATAAATAAGTATTGGTGGAGTGGTATAATCCGCTACGTTAGTCGCCAAATCAAGATGGCGGCCAATCTAAGCAATTCCAAGATGGCCACTGTGAACTTTCGAGCAGGTTTCGGGTTTGATCTCAGCTCCCCGTGGCTCCAACAAGACTACTGTTAATTTTGCACCCAGAACCTGGCAACGCTATGATTAAAAGAAAAATGAAAATAAGAGAAGGAGAGGAAAAAGTTTGGCGGTAGAAGCGAGCTATGAGAGAACCGGGGATTCTCAGGACTGATTAATTATAGTCATGTTATAATAATTATTTGTTTTATCTTTTAGTTCTTTATGTCTGTCCAGTCCCGTGATGTTTTTATTTCAATAAACTTTTGCGATGTTTCCTCAAATAGGTCAAAGTTTAACTAGTTAAAAAAATGTCGGAAATAGATGTAAAAAAGTGAGAAAAAAACACCTGTTAGCGAAACGTCCGGATTTTCAAGAATACCGGATATGGTATTTTTTTGGTATATGGAATTAAAAATGAGGATTTTTTTTTGTATGTATGTCAGTTCTGTCTGGGGAACCTGAAAATACACCACATATTTTTCAATGTGAGAAAAATCAATGGAGATTTGTTCTCCTATCTATAATTAAGATGAAATTTCATTTTAGAATTTTTCCAGCAATTTACTTATCAATATGGCGGCAACTCGATGGAATATTCTTGGTCATAAATGAAGATATGGAATTGAAAATGAGAATTTTTTTTGTAACCACGGGAGGGCGTATAAACCACTATACTGTGAGGAATTTTTTGTAGCTAAGTCACAGCGTATAACACGCGATCCCCGCCTGACAGCTACCTCGCCGCCTCTCAGGGGCCGGCGAGAACCTTTCACCGTTGGCTACTATGCGTATAAATCACTGTCCGGGAGGAATATTTTTGTAGATAAGTCACAGTGACCGCAACCCGTGCCTGCCTGCGAGACACAATCACCATTGGCTTCCATGCGAATAACCATTTTTTCGTTCCTCCGCGTCGTACATTTTGAGAATTTCCCACACAAAGACCATCCAGTGTTTTTAATATAACTTACTGAAATATATCTTTACAGGTTCTAAATGTATACTATCATCAAAGATTTATGCAAAAAAATAAGAATTAATGCGATTAGTTAAACAATAGAGTCCGAAATATGGAACCTACGTTTTTTTTTTCATTCAGTTATTTACATTTTTTCGACAATTTTTAAAAATCAAGGAGCTAAATCTGGTCTTAATTGATGAAACAACTTTAAAAAAAGTACATGTTTAGAGTAAATATTACACAGAAAATTAGAAAATTTGCAATTAAAATTTGTCCCATTGTATTAAAAAATTTTTTGTTTGTTTTGTAAAAATTAATCCAATTTATATATCTCATATTTTACTATTGCAAACGAAAATTTGCGAGGGGTAGCCGTATTAAAAAATAAAAGTGCAGCTTACTTGAAAGAATCAACAAAGAAATACCAGAGCAACGATAATCCAAAACACGGAGCAACCCCATACACAACTAATGTAAAAAAATAATAGAAAAAAATGTAAAAATTCGATGGGTTGGCTTAAAACCGGATGAAAGCGGGCAAACTCGCAAAAACTGGAAAGTTACCACATTTGGCTAAAAATCACCAAAAGCTGTAACGTATTGGATACTACATACTACCCAGCTTGGTGTCTTATTATTCGGCAACCTTTTTCCATAGTAGCCGATTCCAAAAATTGAAATTTTTTTTTGCGTGTCTTTGCAATTCATTTTGCCAAAAATCCATCAACATTTCAAAAAAGCTTTAGTAACAGTGTTGAAAATCAAAACGATGTTTGCGAATTTTTCATTAGACAGTCCCCAAAGCAATTTAAAAAACATCTCAGGTCACGTAACTCGATTGCCGTTTGTATCTCCATAGTAATCAGTCTTCAATGCCTAATTTTTACAATGTTGAATTATTTTAAGCACTATTAATATTCATTAATTATCTGCATTGTATTTCGCTAACGAACTATTATTCGTTTATTCGAATACATAGTTTGTTCTAACGCCTTCCTGAAATAGCTAAATCAAGACCAAGCCCTGCCTTATTGCATTCGAATGAGATGAAATATCTTTACAATCCATCATTCCCTATTCTTACGTCCCCCTCCAAAAGAGAAATATTTAACTTCATAAGTCCACAGGCACATCTGCTCGATACACGTCGTATCAGCATTCGGAATCCGACGTTAATGAATTCAGCGCTCTCGAACTTAGCGACAGAATATAATTGTACGTGTCAACATTACTTCCTCATACTCAATTTACATGTGTAAATGTGCTTCCTCCCGCTCAGTTGTCAGTGTCAACACAGATTAAACTGCGTCTTTGTGATGAAGCACACGGCGGCGTTTGATCCAAAATACAATTGTGTTCCAGCGCAAGATTAATGAATTATGTTCCCCGTATTTTGTCGCCGTTGTGTTTTGGAATCATGAAGTTTGGGACAACAAGCATGTAAGGAATCGTACCCATAAGATTGAATTTTCAGCTTCGTGCCACCCGGTCCCAAAACAGACAGTTAAGAACTGTCCGGCTAGATGTCTCTCTGTGGTGGATGTGCTTCCTGTTCGTATTTCGGACGAGACTTGTCAGCAACGGTAAAAGGCATTCACAAGTTCAGAGTGGTTCAATGCAAGAAATGATTTGACAGGAACAATAATCCATCTTTAGATCATTTGAACTTTCGATATGGAACACCATCTTTTCGAATGAAATTGGATAGTAGAGTGACCGGGAGCAGAAAGTGCTTAAAACTGCGACGTCCGTTGAAGAACAAAGTCTTTACAGAACAATTTGTACTTAATTTCATCAAAATTTTGGCCTCTTTTTTTCAATCATTAGTTGCAATGATTTATAGCGCAAATTGCACTCCTTGCCACATCTTTTTTTCTTCTCTAGCTACGGAACAGCCTTCTTATGGCCAAATTACCAGAAATATTTTATAAATAACACATCTTCTATGTCAATGACAAACTATTTAACTTCAAAAGTTATCGACGGAATTGCAAATTCTGAAACTACGCCTTGGTTTTAAAGAAAGTAAGTTAATTAATTTCGATGTGTGTTTTATTATAAATATGAAATACATATTTAGCTCATAATTGTGTTTTACGTCTGTTTTTGATTTGACTGCTGTTTTTAAATTAGGACAAAATGTCTGCAGAACAATTGCAATCGCTGGGAGTTGTGTTGCAGAACACTGAATATAATTCTGCTCATGGGTGGGGTACTATCTCAGGTGTGATATCACCAATAGGCGGTTGTATTCATGCAGTGTCGTATTAAAGTACTACTATTTATTGAAATTGGCGATTTATTTACAGGAAGGTATTTTAATTAACCTCGTACTGAAGCAACTCAACGGGGTATTGACGACGATCCGAGATCAGTTCCGATACATTTTCAGGTACCGCATTGATATAAACTTTTTACGGCAACACATTTGGCGTTTTTATGTAGCAAAATATGTCAAGCAAAAGCAACCCTGATTAGTTATGATTATGGTAACCTCATGATTTTTTGAATGTCTTATAACTAGGGCAACTTTTTTGTTGCAGTAAAAGTGGGAAAAGTTGCATTTATCATTCCCTAAAGTTTCATTTCTGAAAATAAAGTTGCATTTCTGAAAATAAAGTTGCATTTATTTTTGATACACTAAAATCTAAAATATATTATTCGTAAAACTCAAATAATTCAAAATTTATTTGTACATTATTAAATACAGAAGAACGTTGATGTAGTTTAATGGCCTATCCTTGGTCAGTAATTTCTTTAACACTGAAAAACAGCACTCAACAGAGACTGATGTTGCCTGACATTGTTGCAGTGGACTTTTTCTGCAGTTCTGAAACAAGTGTACCACTCAAGTAACTTGGAGCAATCACAGGTAAAGCACCTCGAGTGTGATTGCAGGCGCAGTCATATAATATACTGTATCGGATATCAGAAGCGCAAAATCATTTCGCTCAACATTCAGAGATTTTAAAACGTCATCTACAAGGAAACAACATATTGATGATCGACACTCACCTCGCAAACTCTGCAGTCGATAACGCAAGTTTGCTCTGGATTATCATGAGTGCCTTACCAATGTGTTCAAGTACTTCTTGCTATTTATTTCACTTTCGTCTGTTAGGACGAATGCCTTTCTTCCATTAACTTCTTGTTTAATCCGCAATACTTCGGCGTTCGCAAGATCAGACACACGTGATTGAAGGGTTGCTTCAGAGGGCAAAAAGGGAAATAATAATCTTATGTTAATTAATTTTAAGCTAAGTTGTAAAAAGTTGCAACTATGCAAAAAGGTGCATTTATGTAGAAAGTTGCATTTATGTTGTAGTTATAACTCACTTCCCCATGTAAGAGGAATTTGTTTTTAGTACTTTACATGAAGCGTGTGAAAAAAAGTTGCATTTGTTGCAAAAAGTGTCCCTACTTATAATGTTTTGTAAATGATGAGTAACCTAATCATGAGTCGGCGAAGTTTGAAGTCGGCAGCTATATGTACACTGCATAACTCTAAACTATCCCGACGATCAGAGGATTTAAAGCATTTTTTATATGAATCACGTGAGGCGTAACCGAGCAGCGGGAGTGTAAACAATATATAAAACCGAGATTATAAGCTATCGCATTTTGTCACTAAATTTTAAATATCAATCGCAGCCTTCTGCTCTTTTCGAAAAGCTGGGAAAATATTTTCTTTGAAGGGAAGGGGGAAAAAGAGCCCGAGGGCTAGAACTGTGTAAAATAGATGGTGCTCATTTTTCAAAATATGGGATTTCGCTGCGGGCATTGGGGAAGAAAAGTTTTGAAACCGCCTTGTTTCTCTAGACAAAATGCAATCTTGGGTCTTTCCATATCTGAAAGCTCTCCGATTTGTTACTATGGATGGTACCTTCGGGTGAAATGTGAAAAGGCCACGAACAAGCGGTATTCTCTCGCTCCAAAAAAGTTCATTTTTTACTGTAGAACACAGTTGTGTCTCAGAGAATCCATTCGTGTTTCGTCATCTGAGCGTGGTTCAAAATTACGTGGTGTTGTCCTCTAATGTTTCTCTTAGGGGAATGATCCTGGATCGTCGTCAATAACCCGTTGTGTTGCTCTAGTACAACGTTAATTAAAAATTACCAATTACCATTCGTGCTAGCATAATCAAGATCATAAGTAGAAGAAAAAAGCTCATCCAGATCCTCTACGGAGTATTATTTTCAGAATCCTTATTTCGATGTTTTTCCTTCCATCATATTGTAACCGACCAACCGGTCTGCGAATTTCAAATACGTACATTTATTCTGCAACCGGGGGCGGGGCTAACCGTAACGGCCAATGAGCACTTGTTTTTTACTACGCATACGTTTGGACTTGGAAAATTTTTGGATGGATTTAGGAAGGTCAGTGTTATGGACTTAGAAAATTTTCAACAGTGAAGTGAGAGAGGGTCTTTCTTCTGTGGGATTTAATAATTTTTTTGACAGCGTAATTCATATACATAATTTTTTTTAGGATAATTTTACTAGGAGTTTTTTAAATGAGCGCGTGAAGAGAGAGGCACTTACAACCCATGGGAATTATTTTCATTTAAAATTGATTTATATATATATATATATATATATATATATATATTCGGAAACCTCTCATGTAGTAAGGGGCGTTTAAGCAGTCATTTTCCTGTAAAAAAACCATGCAACGTCGGGTATTTCTGCTTGTTTCTTATATTTTACAGCAAATTATCAAATGTTTCATGCTATAATAATGTTCCATATTTTGTTTTAATAAAACAATTTTTAGAAATTAAATAATAAACTGCACTTGTTATTACCTACATTATTTATCTTTGCTTATTAATAAATAATGCTGCCACTTTTTAAATTACATATTTTTATATTTACAATGTTTTGGTTTATTTGTGCTTAGTTGTGAAGTTTATTATTTTTTTAATTATAGTACTGTGCATTAAATTCTTATTCATCTTTATTTGGGTGGAAATTAGTAGAAGCAGAGATAAAAGATTTTTTGTTCGGTAAAACTTGTTTAACCTGCTGCTAGTTAATATTAGGTTAGATGACTGTGGTGAAAATAGCATAATATAGTATTGGATCTCCTCTCAGATAGCCTAACGGGTACCTTAAACAGTATTAGTAAGTGTTATATAATCGTGAAAATAACATAATAGTAACAAGAAGTGGGTTAACTCAAGACCAGCATTCTTCTTCTCTTGAGAGTAAAAGTAGCACTTTTTATTTTAGGGTAAGGCTAATTTTCTGGGCAAAATTTATTAACACATGCATTATGGAATTAGATTAAATGCCAATTAAATACAAAAAATATATAAAAATTAACGTATCAACAATAAGTAACAAATATTAATTCTTACCTTAGAATTCTTTTTAAAGGATGCATGCTGGCAAACATAGTTTCTTAAGAAGTCGTACTTCGAATTTTCTCTCGAAACGGAAGATCTTAATATCCAATTATTTTTGGTACTGTCCGAAAAACATTTCAACCAGGCAGAAAATGATTCTTCATCATGGATGTTCGCTCTTACTTCACATTCAAAGTTATTTTCATTTAAAACAGTGGAGGACACAATTTTCACGACAATCGGCAAACTTTCGTTATCCGCCATTAAACCGTTGAGTTTTTGTAAACAGAAAGCAAGCGCTCGCGATCATTGGCCGCTACGGTTAGCCCCGCTCCCGGTTGCAGAATCAATGTACGTATTTGAAATTCGCAACCGGTCTGGTGGTAGAGGTTTTAGCCTCTTGATCAGAAGTTCCCTGGTTCGAATTCGTGACAATGGATGTATATTTGTAATTGTATGGTGTAGTGGCTGCAGGTGCACCTTAAGTCTGTCGTGGTCGAAAGTCCTCACGTTGGGTTGGTGTGGAAGTTTGGAGAGTGGGAAGCCTGCTCAGGTGTCATCTGGACCGTGAATCAAAATTACGTGGTGCTGTCCTCGGATCTTTTGCTTAGGGGATTGATCCTGGACCGTCGTCAATAACGCGTTGTGTTGCTCTAGTACGACGTCAATTAAAAATCATACTCAAATTGTAAAGATTTCCTTTGAATACAGGTGATCTCGTCATCCTACCGTGGTTCAAAATTACGAGGAGTTGTCTTCGGTTCTTTTCCTTCGGGATCGATACCAGTCCGTAGCCAATAGGAGTGGAGTGCCAGATCAGGTGTTGCTTCGTCATCTGATCGTGGTGAAAATTACGAGTTGTACTCGGATCTTTCCCTAAAGGGATTGATTCTGGATAGTCGTCAATAGCCCATTGTGTTGCTCCAATGCAACATTATTTGATATACCTACGTCTTCTGAGTCAGTAACACTTCCTTTGTGTTTGTAAGTCCATTACTTGATATTGTATGTCTTGTGTCTGGCGCAGAATGGTCAAACTTGAATCTTGCGCATAAAACCATGTTCTAAAATTCAGTGAGAAGATTGTCAGATTTATTTATTTACTATACCATGGTTACAAGTAGAATACAATTTCATTCAGTTCCTTTGAAGAGAATCCTTTTCACATGAAATTGCAAGTTTTTCCAGAACCTTTTTTAATGTTTCTTCCAATCGAAATGTTTTCATTGAATATTTTCATACGTTACAATTATGTGTAATTGATAATGTACACATACACTGTTTAATTATTTTTTTGTTTGAAAAAGTTTTAACAAGTAGAAAAATGTGGTTTAAAATTTTATTTTTAAAAGAAACGAACACTTAGGATTTATCTTTTTCACCGTTTAGTAAAAGTATATATAAATGCAATCAAAAGAAGACTGTTTTCAATATATCTGAGCCTTTTTGGAAATTTCGCCAAGGGATAGTGATGAAAGACTCAATTTTGAAAAACTTTTCATTTCATCTGCATTTGAAAAGAAGAAATGTAAAAGTTGTAACAAAAGTAAAATCATTTTTTTTTATTTATTCAAATTGGAGTTGTTGGCAAAAACACGTTTTGACTCATGCAGCGAATACTTTAATAAGGTAATTCGGAATGTATTGATTCCATTCTATTGAGAGACCTTTCTTTCTGATCAATTCTGATGAGGAGTCGCAAATGCTAGAGAAAACGGAATACAAAATATTTTCATTTCTTCGTTTTATATTCATGTGGAGAGGTGTGCGACCACTCTATTGTGAATTTATTTCTTATGATGTTGCATCAGATTTTAATATCAAATGACTAGAATTTATTAAAATAATATTTAAAAATAATTCAACATTTTTTTTTTTAGAAATAGCACTTTGAATACAAATTAGAAGATAGACTCTTGCAACATGCTAAGGCGTGTTATGAACTAATCAAAAATAAAACAGTTGGAGTTGAAAATGTTTTCTCCAAGTCTAAAAAAAACACACGTAAAAAATTCTCTATATATCTGAGGATTCGATTACTTTGAGGTACATCCAATTTGTTTTTGAAACACCTTTATACAACTCAAATTTGCAAATCAAATTTCTAATTTTCGTTCTTTTAATTTTTCTGATTTAACGAAACATAAGGCAAACAAAATTAATGTAAAAATTTAATAAAAAGTCAAAAGAATTTGCAAATTGACACAAAACTGCATCTACATTTCATAAAGAGTTGTAAATATGACAAGTTTTAAATTCAGGAAAGTAAATTACTCTTACACACAGAGTACGAAAATTATTTCGTTAAAATTAATAACTATACGTCTGATGAAAAGTTTATAAACACTGGTTTTTGTAAAAGTTTGGATTGGCATTATTTTTATCAGAGCCAAAATCTTAAATTGCTCCTTAAAATTCGCGACTTAATAGAAATGTTGACCATTACCATTTAGTATTGGCTTCTTGACGAAAAATGTTGATACCATGGAAGGGGTATGTATTCATTAACTGTCACACTGGAGTAAAACTACGGGCTGATAGTTCGGGATCAACCCTCGCAGCGAATGATTTGGCGACAGCATCATGTAATTTTGAACCACGATCAAATGACGAGTTCACACCTGTTTGATGCCTTTGAGGCATCATTATAATGTGGTTCCGACTGGAGAAGATAGTCGACCTTGTACAGTCGATTTATGAATAAGTATGTGAGGTTGTTAGGAGGAGGTCTTCCATATACCAAAACATGAATAGTAATAGCGTGGGTGTATTTCTCCACTGCAAAAATATTACCACTACTATCGCTTACAGCACCGAAAAATACATTTAAAACCTGAAATCGCGCTGTGTATGAAATGGTTTAGTTCCAAAGATATAGACTAGTCCAAAACCATTTGATTCGACTGACATCTCGCCGATTATACAGTCTGGTGGTTAAGGAAGTCTCCTCTAGATCGGAATGTATCTGGTTCGAAACCGGGTCAGTGCATGGTTGTTTGTAAGCGTATGGTGTAAAGACTGTTGGTGCAACTTAGATCTGTCGTGGCCGATAGTCCTCACGTTGGGTTGGTGTGGAAATTTGGAGTGTAGGGTACCAGCTGATGTGTTGCCTCGTCATCTGACCGTGGTTCAAAATTACGGGTTGTCCTCGGATTTTTACCTTAATATATTGATCCCGGACCGTCGTCAATAGCCCGTTGTGTTGCTCTAGAACGACGTTAGTTAAAATATTACCAATCGACTGACATCTCACCGGAGCCTGATTCTAACTAAGATTTTGTCTAAGGAGCGCTTCTCTGGTTACTATATGAACATCGTGTATCAAAAGGACAAATCACACAATCCACACAAAATTACTCACAAAAATTTATCTTACATTTATTATGTGCATTTTCCATTTCACTAGGCTCGATGGTGGCTTATGCAGAAATTGTGTTTATGATTATAAATACTTCTGCAATAAATTTTGTTGGAATTTTTCATTTTACCATCAGTTAGAAAGTATATATGAAACAGTGAAACGCAGTAGATAGCCATGAACAATCAAAGTAAACAAATCAAATATTTAATCTCTAGGTCGCACGATTTGCGAGTAATGCAGTGCTCATTTTATCCCACAACACACCACATGACTCAATAGCCACATTAAAAAAAATATTCGTGGGGTCCTAAATATAGAATGATACTCTAGGTCCTTGGAATAAAATCTTTTGGACTAAGGGACTTGGAATAGAACTTAAATAAAAAAATATTTCGAACGATTCTGACTGGTTATGTTGACCCACATTTTGTAGAACAGCCCTTTGGAAAGATTACATTGATCTCTTTGATTGCGATTATAACCATTTTGAAATATTAAATTTTCTATTTTCTTGGAATAGAATAATTTGGAAACACTTTATTCCTTCTTTCCCCAGAATAGAATTCCCTAAAAGGATGGTAGTTGCTATTTTGGATGTAGTGTGGAAATAGGTGTTGACCTGCTCATCTGATCGTGTTTCAAAGTTACCGAACTTTGTCATTGGATCTTTTCCTTTGGGATTAATCCCAGACCATCGTCAATACCTCGTAATGTCACACTAGTGCGACGTTGATTCAACTTCTTATATTTGTACTTTCCTTGCAATAGAATAGTTTCGAAGCACTTTATTGCTTCTTTCCTCAGAATATAATCCTCTAAAAGGATGGTTTTTGTCCTTTTGGGAGTAGTAGGGAAGGTCGGGTGTTAACCTCCTCATCTGGTTCAGAATTACCGAGTTTTTGTCCTTGGATGTTATCCTTTAGGATGGATCCCGGCCCATCACCAACAGCTCGTTGAGTTGCTCTAGTACAACACTGATTCAATTTCTTCTATTTGTGCTTTCCTTGTAATAAAATTCTTTGAAGCGTTTCTACTTGCCCCCATTCTGCAGAAAAGAATATTTCGGAAAGATTCTATCACTCGTTTTCTAATAATGGAAATCTTTTGGAAAGAGTTCTGTTGGTCTCAAAGGTCATACAAGAAAGAGTAAAGGTTGCAAGGTGGAACAATGCGAGTTAAGGCCCCCCGAGAGGCTTAAAAACAGAATCAAAGCAGGCATCCCTGATCGTGGTTTAAAATTATCGAGCTTTTGACCTAGGATCCTATACTTTGGGATTAATCCCGAACCATCACTAATAGCTAGTTGTGTTGCTCTAGTACGACACTGGTTCAATTTATTTTTGTGCTTTCCTTGTAATAGAATTCTTTGGAACATTTCTGTTTGCCTTATTCTGTAGAAAAGAAGTTTTCGGAAAGATTCTATCACTCGTTTTCTAATAATGGAAATCTTTTGGAAAGAGTTATGTTGGTCTCAAAGGTCATACAAGAAAGAGTAAAGGTTGCAAGGTGGAACAATGCGAGTAAAGGCCCCCCGAGAGGCTTAAAAACAGAATCAAAGCAGGCATCCCTGATCGTGGTTTAAAATTATCGAGCTATTGACCTAGGATCCTATACTTTGGGATTAATCCCGAACCATCACTAATAGCTAGTTGTGTTGCTCTAGTACGACACTGATTCAACTTCTTTTTGTGCTTTCCTTGTAATAGAATTCTTTGGAACATTTCTGTTTGCCTTATTCTGTAGAAAAGAAGTTTTCGGAATGATTCTATCACTCGTTTTCTACTAAGGGAATCCTTCGGGAAAAGTCCTATTCGTCTCAAAGGTCATGCAAGAAAGAGTGGAGGTTGCAAGGTGGAAGAATGCGCGTAAACCTCTCAGAGGCTTAAAAAGAGAAACAAAGCACGCGTCCCCTCATCATCTGATTAGCGCCTACCTTTCAGAACAATGAAGATATTATGAAACTCACCCTCTCTCATTTCCATACACAGCGGCAGCTCCCACTCAACTTTTCGGCCACCCATCCAATTAGCATCGAACAATTACGCCTCTGATTCGAAAGTTCTTAACACAGCCCCGCAAAGAGAATGCATTAAGATGATGTCCTGCTCGGTATGTCTGAATTCTTAATGAAATTCTAATCGTAATTAGATATTCCGGAGGTGGTATGAAACCTCCCTCCCCCCAGGGAACCGCATTCCTCAGTTGTTTGGGATGATTTACTCCGGCGTGTCAAGGGATCTTTTGTTATTCGGTTAGGGGTATTAATCCTGTGTTCTGTCTGGGGGATGACGATGTTAATGATTAAGGGGTACGTGGTTGTTTCTGACACAGCCTTGTCCTGATCAATGGATGCCTCATTTTTAAATATAAAATTGGTTTGACACCATTTTGTTTTTGGTATCTACAACAGTACTTGGGCCCTTGGGGGCTTACCTTTATTTGTCTACGGACATCACAACCCCAAGGTACACGAGCGATCTGTCACACCTTTTGCCATTGCCGTGGTAGCCCGGTTGGAAGAGTCAGATTTGGAACCTCAGAGATGCGAGTTCGAATTTAATAAAAAATTGTTGTGCTGGTGCACTTTAAATCTGTAGAAGCCTCAAAGGGAAGTTTGGAGCGCAGTGTTTCATCTCAGGTGGTGACCTCGTCATCTGAATAGGTTCCAAATCACGAGGCTATGTCCTAGGATATTTCCCTTAGGGATTGATCCGGTACATTCGACAATACCCCGTTATTATAATGCAGTGTGACGTTAATTTATAACCATTATCACCTGTGAATGGGCCTTCAGGGACACACACCTTTTTGTGTCTGGAGTCATCACCCCGAGCTTGGTGAAGCTTGACCAAATATGACCCTTACTTCATAATCTAATATCTGCGAGCGATTAAGGGCGCCACATATGGGAAACTTTTGTATTTTATAGTTTTAAGTGTGACATAAGATTGGCGACAAAACAATCCCAACAATACATATTTACCTACTTAATTGTGGTAGTATCTTAATATTCGGTTGCAAATAAGGGGAAAATATACTCTACTGAATAGAGGAGTGCATTACTCAATTAGGGACAGTATACACCATCGTTTCAAGGGAACTTTTGATTCTTTGGTATGCGTCTTAATTAATCCTGTTGAGAGAGGTTAGACTCAAGAACACGTTATAGGACCATAGACAATATAGTCTCAGTGGCTCATCTTAAGTTGTGTGCGGTCATTACCAACTACGAATAATTTTTCCTCCCTTTTATTTTTACCTCCGCTTACAATGTTGCTTTTCCTTCTACAAACGCGTGTTGCCTATCAAGTGTTTGAAGCAATTTTGACTAATATGAACCTTGCGTCACAAAACTCTAAAACGAGCAACAGCCAATTACCTTTAATATTTATAATACAAATTGACAGTCTTTTTGCAACAGAGTAACCCGTCCTATGCGTATACAAATTGTAAGCGTCAACGAAATGGTTTCTTGGCTTATTTGGTGATGGGCCGGTACCGTGTTCTGGAGTTTTGTACAATAAACACGGTTCTTTCCGACAGTCATATCCTAACCCATACAGGGTCTGTTGTGCTGAATGGGTTTGCCCACTGCGCTAGCAACCTGTCTGCTGTATGCAGTGCATATTCGACCTACCAAAGGCATTTCTCTCTTCGGTGTCAGCAGCCGGCCAACCGTCTGGTAGTTAAGGTGTCAGCCTCTTGATCAGAAGGTCCGTGGTTCGAATCCGGGTCAATGCATGGATGCTTGTAAGCGTATGGTGTAGAGCCCGCTGGTGAACCTTTAATCTGTCGAGGCCGAAAGTCGTCACGTTGGGTTGGTGTGGAAGTTTGGAGAGAGTGGAGTGCCAGCTCAGATGTTGCCTCGTCATCTGACCATAGTTAAAAATTACGTGGTGTAGTACTCGAATCTTTCCCTTGGGGACTGATCCCGGATCGTCGTCAAAGGCCGTTGTATTGCTCGAGTACGGCACTCACAACCAACCAAACTTCCACTCCACGCCAACGTGAGAGCACGACAGATTTAACGTGCACCAGCCCACTTTGTACACGACGGTCTTTGGTTGTATTCGAACTCGCAACCCTCGGGTTGCTAAATCGTGACTCTTCCAACTGAGCTACTGCGGCATCAGACACAGAAGAAATAGCACACAGGGGAATAGTATGCGAATTGAGCTGCAGAACAATCAAGTGTTCATAGTGTGTCTGACGCCCAATAGATCTCGACTGGTAAGCGCATGAAAGATGGCGATTGTCCCTGTTAGGAACACAAACAGTTGCTTACCCACTTCAAGATCTCTCACAAGTAGTCACTAACATTTAAGAGGTATAAAAGTGGATAGCAATGGCAAACTTTTTATGTGCCCAGAGATAATGTGACGAAAACTAGAAGGAACGTGACCCTTAAGTTACTTTCGTCTGCCAGGAAAAACCGATCATTCATTATCTAATTGGTTCGCCGGACGGGAGAAGATCCATCCATTTATTTATCATCTGATTTTTCGGATGTATTATATAGTAGTTTACTCTGGCTATTTCCTCATTTCTTTCACCACTCTACGAATGCTTATTCCTATGATTTTATATCACCAAACGAAGCGATTAAATGTAAAATAAGTCAAACAAACCAAATTTTCGTATTCTGTACGACGTTAAAGAAGAACCCAATCTCACACAGTAGTCACAATCAGGGATGCGACATCGATGTAGATGTTTTCAAAACATCGATGTTTTATAAAAACATCGATGTATTGGAGTCGATTTTTTTTTAACATCGATGTTTATACGTTGTCGATGTTTCATTTTTAAATGAAAAAAGTACCACTGTAAAAATTAAAAAAAAAAAAAAAACAAGTTTTCATAATCAGTAAATTGAACATACTTTTAAGTGGCCTAGGGTGAGGGTGTGAAAAGTAGAGATGCGACTTCGATGTTGATGTTTTATAAAAACATTGTTGTATTTAACATCGATTTCTTGGACTGATGTTTGTTTAACATCGATGTTTTAACATTGTCGATGTTTTTACGTTGCCGATGCTTTATTCATGAATACAAAAAGCACCATAGTAAAAAATAAGAGGAAAACCAGTGCAACTAAATAATATTTGTCAGTGATGGCGACATCTGTCCCATCAGAAAGAGCTTTTTCCCTAACTAGTGAACAAAGAAATCGGCTTAAGGTGCAGAAAGTTAACTAACTTCTTTTTTTACAAACTGTAAATAACAAATATTGGGGCCTATAATAATTATAGGTCCTAATATTTTTTATTTACAGTATATAAAAATAAGCTTGTTGTGTTTTTTCCTCAGAATTTGATAAATAATTAATGATAACTAAAAATAATTATTGTTATGTACCTACCTTATTACACTTATAGTACCTATGTCAAATTGCTGTAAATATTATTATTTTTTAATTATTTTATTTGAAATTAAAAGATTTGTTATTATTATTATAAATTTTTTTGACATTGTTTAGACACTTAAAAAAAAAGCTTTAGTTATAAATTAATAAGCACGGCAAATGACAAATTAAATCTCTCCCCCGGCGAACATTAATACTCGAGGTAGATAAAACAAATTTAAGAAATGTGGAAACAAAAGTTTAAATGTACTGATATTCAAAAACATCGATGGTGTTTGGGCGATGTATTATTAATATCGATATTTTGCGGTGGATGGTCGCATCCCTAATCGCAATTACTTAACGTATTGTTTTGTAGTATATTTTGTTAGTAGCGAAATACCCGACCTTACTCGTTTTGAATTGGTTTACTCTAGATTGAAGAGATGATCAAAATTTATTATGACTTAAGTTTTTCTTAGAATAAAATATTATTTTATACCTTCCCCATCTTTCTTTCTACAACTTACTTTGGACACAAATCCTACACATGCATAACCATTATTCAAGTAATGTATTTCACATACGTCACACCCTTGATGTATGACAAAGCTACAAAATGACGAAAGGTGACACTAAGATTACTACTTCAAAAGACGGTTTTGAGAAAGATTTGGAATTTACTTTCTTAAGTTCAATACATGTTCAGCTCCATTAATAAAAACGATGATTTACGTCGAGTTCTCTCGCACTCACAGTCAATAAAACAATGTTTTTTACTTGTGGCCCTCTTGCATCTGGCATGTGACATTGCGGAATTTCACAATCTTCTCCTATCATTATGACAAAGAATTTAAAAAAAAAAGTTGTAGTTGGATTTTTTTAAACATTATTATTCTTTGAATAATGGCATGATTACATTTAAAATTTGCTTTTTTTCTGACTTACCTGCCACTTTAATAATCGAATACTTTGTGGTGGTGTTGTGTGTGATGAAAAAGAAACCCAATTTATTAAATTAACAAATATTTAAGAGAGAAAACAAAAGAAAACATCGAAATAAAACAAAATAAAAGATGTCAAGAAAAAGCTCTTAAGATATTAATTTGTGATTCTTTTGTACCTCTTGATCTCGCAGTTGCCACAACTTACAGCTAAAATGTGCAAAAAATTTGGAAATGCGAAGTTAATTCAAAGCAAAAGAAACAGAAAGTATTATTGCACGTTATCAACCAACACGAGTTTCCGTTTCATATCCGTTCGTTGAAAAATATCGTCCGTCCAAAATAATCGGAAGTTGTTTACATTGCACAAAGAACAAAAATAAGCCTCAAAATAAATAAAGTATCAGTTGAAATTCCATAAAAAAAAATTTTGTTTTGAAGAATAATTGCTTTTTTAGCAGTATTGGTAAAGCTATCGAAATAATCGTAATACTCAATATACATTCCAATTTTTCCAAAACTAACATATTATGGTTAATTTAAGTATACTTACTTAGGTGTTTAAGCATGAAACTAATCTAAATATAGCAATAAAGATATGTTTAATATTGCATTCAACTAAACTAATCGATAATGTGTATAAAATAAAATACATCGCAATCCAATGTCTGGAATAAATTCATGTGATGCCTGCACAAAACACGAACACAAAATCGAGCATAGCAGAGAGAGGACAGACTTTCGGAAGCCATTTCACTCACTAAATGAAGATAAGTATTCAATGCATGCGAATTTCCATGTAAATATATTAAACCATGTAAATATATTATACAATACATACAGACAGACATCAAACGCGCAAGACTCGGATTTGGCATCAGAAGGGTCTAAAACGGATAGAAAGCTAGAAATGGGCCTAAAAAAATATTCAATGTACAAACAAACACTTCATTCTAATTTATATAGATTTTCCTCCCGAGTCCAAAACTTGCACACTTTATTTGAAAAGATAGGGATACCCCAGATCAAATAGCGCCTTCTTCCGAGATATTTTGAAGCACTGCCCGCTGTTCATTCAGTGTTGAAAATTTGGAATACACAATTTTTAGCCACTATTAAATTAGCTCTAGGAATATTTTAGACATACAAGAAGCGATAATTTCAGATGTTTTCGATATGAGCATAGTAACCACAGGATGTCGTGCACATGTACATAACCAAATCAAATATCGTTAAATCCGTCGTGATCTTAAATATCCTCATGGTGGCATGGCGCGGTAGTTTTGAGAGTGGGGTACCCTCTCAGCTGTGACCTCGTCATTTGACCTTGGTTCGAAATTACGTGGTGTCCTCGAATCTTTCCCTTCGATGCTTGATCCCCAATCGTGAATAGCCGTTGTGTTGCTCCAGTGCGACGTTAATTAAAATTCCTTCCTACTGAAATCTTGATAGTCGATCGATCAACGTCAGTTAGAATAAACGCCAAATATTGCCAAAACGGCGATAAACTACATGAATAGGTAACCCAGGTAAGTATCACGCAAGAGCATTCATACAGCAGTAGTAAAATTATAGCGGTTTATTTGATCACGCGCGCGCTGAAAATCTCTATCATATTAAGACCATGCTTTAAAATTTCTAAAGAAAAACATCTACAGCTTCAAACGTATTGTAATCCTCTGACGACTTCGATCCAATTTGCATCTTTTTGACCCCAGTGGGACCTTTTCTAAGATTCATAATATATTAATTTATATTAATTATTAATTTATATTAATAATTTATAAGATTATTCATTTATATTAATTATTCATAACATATTTGTGTTGTGGAGTAAGAGAAAAACTACACCAGTTGGATACTTCGTGATAGTCACTCATAGGGCTAGATTAGGATAGGAAATTTTACTCTGTTACTTAACATGACGGCTTAAGTATTTATTCTGCATATACTCTAAAGTATACACGATGTTTTTGCTTGTCTAGTGGAACTAAACTTATTATCCATCAAATGGTAAGTTAGCGAAAAAAAGTGATTTATCATAGTTTCAGTTTTTGGAGTGTTAAAAACGTCTAATCTTCTAGACTTCAAAACTTCTCTTCTTTTTTTACGAAGAGTCTGCGAGTGCATGAAAGTAAATTAATTAACTGCACCAAATTTAAAGAATGTGAACATTTTTTTTGTTTTTTTTTGTTTTTTGTTTTCTTATGTTTTAAGCACACGAAACCATAAATAACAGCATTTCTAAAGTCGTTTCTCTGCAAGAGGAGAAACTTCCTAAACAAACTCGGTGTTACGTGTCGTTGACAAATAGCATGTTAGGTATGCAGAATCATCCGAATGATTTTTCAAAATGTCGCGGCAGCAACAACAGCCAAGACAATCCGCTCTAATTACTCCAACTTGAAAAAGAGTTCCTCTTGCATTAATTTCCTCGCAGTCTGCGAATCTGCATTTCCTCGTCATCGCATTAGGCAAGAAAATCTAGACGGCATTCCAGTTTTGTCCAGAACAGGATGCGGAAGCAATTTCATTAGAACCTCCCCGCGGATTTGAAAACGCGGTAAAGCTGCATTTGAATTCAAAGCGAAAAGAGAGTAAATAAAAAAAGACAAACAAGAGGCGTCAGAAAAAGAGTTCGAGAAAGAAGATGATTTGAAGATGGGGATTTGAATTTCAAAAGGGGAAGTCTGATTAGTTTAAACTAGCGTTGGAAAAACGGTCTCGCCGTAGTGGATGCTCGATAAAAATATCCTGTTTGCAAAAAAAACTTGGAGTCGAAAAATGCTCTGCTGCGGACGTGAATACGACTTTATTGCCTGAACTTTTCATTCTCCGAGGAGTGCGTTATTTTTATATTAAGGAGTATTTTTTATGCGATTCTGTACTAATACGGTGGAGGGGAAAGTGAATTTTCCGACGTCTATTCCTTTTCGCTCGTTATTAAAACCAGATTTTTGAGATTCAAAAACAAATTTATTTCGAAGGTGGGTTTTTTAATGCGTATGGGAAAGGCTACTTAATGTACGAAAATTGCGAAAGTGCAAAAGATGCGTTGGATTAAATCTGTTGCCAAAGATCTCCAGCTATGTGGGAAAGTACAGAAATATATTATTCTACTCCTATTTTGTCACTCTTTCTTTTATAGTATTGCCATCACGTAGTTTCTTAGTATCGCGCATTTCTGAATTTAATCTTCAGGTGGATTTCATTGTATTTTTGAAGAAGATTTGAATGGGTTGAATATGAGACTTTCCCTGCTAAGCTAAATATAGGAGAAGGTAAGATAGTGTGTTTGAGGCAAAATGTGCATATCACAAGTCTGAATGCATCGAACGGGTCGAATATCATTGACCAAATGTTTATAGGTTCGTATAATGAAACCCCAAAATAAACATTATAGGGCAAACATTTCAAAAAGGAGGTAACCAACATGATAATGAAAGAAACACTAGTATTAGGAACAGTATGACAGCAGGTGTAGATCATATTGGTATCAATACTGATACGATGTACGTTTGCGGCCATACTGTTCCTATTACTAGTGTTTATTCCGCTGTCTCGATAGTTACCTCTTTATGAAATGTTTGCCCTATTTTATTCTGGATCACTTTAATGATCATTGAAACATGGATTTTTCAATTTTAACTAATTTAGTTGTTTCTTTTAAAATTATCTACTCATTTGCATGTTTTGTTGTTGATCATGACCTAGACATACACATTTTGTGCACTCTTAGTTAATTTTCCCCCAGTGTTTGGCGTTTGACATGGACAGAAGTGAAACATGTTGTTACCCTACAAATGGAATGTTCAATATCTATAACCTCTATGTGTTACTTGTATTTAATTCTCCTTGTCGGTATTTACCCTTCAAAATTGCTGATATATTCGGTGTTTCTTTTTGCTCTCATGTAATTCAATCTAAAACTGTATTTTACTTTAGATGTATATTATCGAATTTTCAATTAGTGAATTTTTTGGTCCTCCTTATACTATCATTTACAACTAATTTTATTTTAGATCTTAGAATGCCAACTTAGTAATATATCCTCTTTGTGTTACTTGTACTTGTTTGCAAAATTTTATAGTGCTTATTGTACACTATTAGCACACCTATAGTGTCTAGTTTGTAAACTTCATATTGAAGCATAAAAAACTGTCTGCCTCCACATTAAACGCTCTAAACCTCTTGGTGTGTGGAGGGGGGGGGATGGATGTCGACTATAGCTTGAAGATGTTAGAGGGCTCATTGCAAATTGTTAATTTTATTTAACTTATCTATCGACCGTCATTACTACAAACCCACTGCACTAGTAAACTGCGAATTGTAGGCGGCGCAGGTTCGATTCTTCACTGGAGCAATTTCTCTCTACTGTGACCGTAAAACTTTATTTTTGTATCTATGCCCATTACTTGAATACGTATGTCTCGTGTATACCACAGCATACCCAAATTGACCCTTGTGCCATAAAATATAATCGGCCAAACAACTTTAAACTTCGTCAATCGGAACGCAGTTTGCGCACGTGATCGAGCATTACACAATTCCAAGGAGTCTGATATTAAACTAACGTATTGGACTATCAATGAAAACGTCAGAGCTGCTCAAAGATTTAGTGAACTCTCTTCCCAATAGAAAAGTGCAAAGCGTCAAACGTTTGAATCGAATGGTACATCGAAGAGAAACATTTTAATATCAACAAGAGGCACGATCCGGGTCGGACGAGAAGTTTGAGCACTCCATAAGTGGAAGACATTTTACGAGAAGTTACTATCAATTTTTTAGAGCATGCGATTTTGACAAAAAATATATATTTTTTGGCGTTCCTATTTAAGTTTGACCAATAGATTTTTTTTTTTACCTGATTTTTTCATAATAGTTGAAAAAATGTAAACGTGACATCAAAATTAAGTCCAATAAGCAGCATCCAGATTACCCCTGTAAATTAAGTTATATTCGAAACATATAAAACCTTAAAACTGAGAATAAAGTTTTAACTGTTGATTTTTTACCATTGATTGTAGGAGTGATATTTGACAAATATATCTCGATTCGAAATTCCTGTCCTTCCATAAAAGCAATTTTTCGAGCGGCAGATACATTTATTTATGAAATACGAACTAACGTATAAAAACTTTTTAGAGGAATTTCAATTACTCTTATCTTTTTTAAAAGTCCACAGAGCAAAACCTATATATCCAGCCAGGAATTACTTTACGAAAACCTTAAGCTCCTTAGAACTATAAATATAAATGTAGATAAAAATTCGTTTCAAGAAGGATAGAATCGGGTTTCTAATAATTTCTTTTACTTGGGAAATAAATGTATTGCTTGTTAACATCATGTTGGTTTTTATAATAGATGCTCCAACAAACTTAAATTTCTGGAGACAAATTTATTGTTTAAGGTTTGGAATCTTACTTGAAGGAGTTTGAGTACTATTCCAAGCACCAACATAAATACATTTATTTTTTTTACTTCTTAACTACAGGGTGGTTATAACTAAATATGAGTTTAAATTACTGTGTAAAAAGTACTATTGAAAACAACTAAACCCAATTGTTCAATTTTCTGTCTAAAGGTTAGTAGGTTTTAGAAATTTGTGGCTCATAGACCATATTTTCTAACTGAAGGAATTTTGTGTTTTGAAACTTTTTCCCGAGATTTCTGGTGCCGCAGAGTAATGAATCAGGAATCGAAGAGTTGCTAGTTCAATCCAAACAAAGATCATCGTGTACAAAGGGGCTGGTGCACGTTAAATCTGTCAGAGCCTCAAATGTCTTCACATCTACACAGAAGTTCAGAGAATAGGGTGCCAGCTTTGGTATGTTTTCGTCGTCTAACCGTGGTACGTTCGAAATTGACTGGTGGTGTTCTCGGAACTTTTATTTCGGGTTGATTCCAGCCTATAACCCGTTGTGTTGCTCCATTGCGACATTAATTAAATACCTACCTCTATTTTTATATTCTCTGAAATCAAATCCCCACGGTCAGAAAATCATGGGTGCCACGTTTGGTCAAATTTGAACCAATATTTCATTCTGTAGAGAGCTTTAAACTCCACATATTTAACATCATACCCTGAATAGTTCAAATTAAAATTTTCGCGAATGTGCCACGTTTCACAGGTGCATATTATTTCCGTCTATTAAAACCTGTTATAGTCTGACGTGCTAACATTTTTAAAGCCAACATAAAAAGTACACTCATAATAAAATGCTTATAATACCACCCATTCTATAATTAAAATTTTTTTTCTCCAAAATATGGCATACTTTTTATAGGTGAAATTACTTGTTTATTAAAATTTGTCATAGTAGAAAAATGTGCCATGGTTCTAAATTAGTGATAACTCATGCGAAAAAAGTATTACAATATATCTATTTCATCAATTTAGAAAAGTAACTCTGACTCCCATGTTTCGGAATTTCCTTTTTTTGACACCAAACTATTGTTTCCATGATATATAACGCACTATTATTCAAACCTGACCAAACAAAAAAACACTATCAATAGGTCTTGGAAATTTTATTTAACATAAAAAATCTGACACTTAGTCTTTAATTAGATTTTCTGTTAAAATGTTTTTTGTTTTCAGTCGATGCTTTTCGGCTCAAAGCGACGATATATTTATTGAAAATCAGGATTAATTGCTTGTTGGATTACATTTGTAAATAGGTAGAGAGATGATATGTGTTCGTTATTGTGAGGAGTCTTTAAGATCATGAGTTTGAAGCATTTCCTCGCACTGGCAGTTGTTCAAGATATGGTATGTACGGGCGAGTTTAATTGCTAATGCTGGAATGTGTTATTAGGGAGTTGTACTCCCCGTCGTGATACGGCTGTTTCCATGCCCTTATGCAGGCTTGGGCGTGGATCACGACTATAGTGGATCTCTATGGGGCACCTCTTCAGGTGTGTATGGGTTTCACTGACCATATTATCGCACCCCGGCAAGAAAACTTACACAACTCAAAAAATACAAATTTTGATGTTATGTCACTGAAAAATATGTATGAAGTACCCAGCGTGCTATATTACTATTTTATAAAATATAATAGAAGTTACCACTATAAATACGTACGTAAAATTTAAAAGAAGCTTCTACTATTTCAATATAAGTTTTATAGTATCCTTTAAGTTGATGTTTCTGAAATTCTACAATTTTGAACTGTGTCACTTTTCTTGCCGGGGTGCGATATATGCAAGAGGGATTTTTTTTATTTTCCGATGGAGGGTTTTCTTTTTACATGTCTTTAGTAAACACGCGGTTGTGTTCCAGTTGATACCCAAGCGTTGCTTTCTGCTTTCCATTGCGCCATTCAATTTCCCTATTCTTTTACGCCGCCCTCAGAGGCACATGCCTTTAGTAAACACAGGGGTCACGTACGGGGGTTAATATCGGACCGTCGCCAATAGACCGCTGTTTTGCTCAATTGCGACGTTTAGTAAATACCTACTTACGCATGAAATCCAAGCGATATTTTTCTGCTGCCATCCCACTTTATTCAGGCCTACCAACCGGTCTGGTGGTTAAGGTGTTGGCCTCTAGATCGGAAGGTTCCTGGTTCGAATCCGGGTCAGTGCATGTATGTTTGGAAGCATATGATGTAGATGCGGCTGGTGCACCTTAAATCTGTCATGGCCGAAAGTCCTCACGTTGGGTTGGTGTGGAAGTTCGGAGAGTGCGGTGAAAGCTCAGGTGGTGCTTCGTCATCTGACCATGGTACAAAATTTCGTGGTGATGTCCTTGGATCCTTACCTTAGAGGATTTATCCCTAACCGTAGTTAATAGCCCGTTGTGTTGCTTTAAACGACGTTAATTAAAAACTACCAAAATAATTAATTAACCATTATATTGGGACTCGATAGCCCGGTTGGAAGATAATTATGTTTATTCGATATTTTAAGTGTTTTGACCATTGCCAGATTCAGTTTTTCTGACCTATTTGGGCCGACCAACCGGTATAGTGGTTAAGGTGTTAGCATCTAGATAGGAAGGTTCCTGGTTCGAATCCGGGTCAGTGCATGGATGTTTGTAAGCGTATGGTGTAGAGGCGGCTGGTGCACCTTAAATCTGTCGTGGCCGAAAGTCCTCATGTTGGGTTGGCGTTAACTTTGGAGAGTGGGGTGCCATCTCAGGTGTTGCTTCGTCATCTGACCGTGGTTCAAAATGACGTGGTGTTGTCCTCGGATCTTTCCCTTAAGGGACTGATCCCGGACCGTTGTCAATAGCCCGTTGTGTTGCTCTAGTAGGACGTTAAACAAAAAATTACCATTACCATTACCTGACCTATTTGGTCTTGTCCAAAGAAGTGTTCTTGGGTTTCTATGACACGTCCCTGTATCTATGAAGATGTTATTTTCAGTTCAATTGATTGATTTCATGTCTCAAGGACTATGTTTGGTTAGGCTGAGGGAGGCGCAAGAGACGGAACCTAGAGTAAAAAATGTTGTGAAGGGGGAAAAAGGATTTTGGGTATACAATAAAGAGATGCAAGTAGGGAAATATTGCTTGGATAATCCATAAGCGCGACGCCCTAGTTTACACTAATTTACAGCAAACAACACGGCAAAATAAAATATCGCTCGAGTGGTACTACGGGTTCGTAAATCCCATACAAAGCTCATGAAATGTGCCTTTGAATTACTGGCAAACGGAGAGTTGCGAGTTCGAAGACCATGGAATACCCAGGGTCTGATGTACGTTAAAACAGTTGTGGCCCTAAATGTCCTCACGTTGGCGTGGTTTGGAAATTTAGATAGTAGGGTGTAAGCGCAGGTGTTTTCCTCGTCATCTGGACTTTTGAATACACTTTTCCCTCAGAACGCTTAAAATGCAACATCTTTTCAAATGTAATGCAATTTATTTCATGATTCCAGATCTGCTTGTCCTTGTTCAAAATTGCGTAGAGTTGTCTTCGTAACCTAGGACGACAACCTATTGGCGACTTTTCGGGTGACGGGCTACAGGCCGGGCTATTGACCTACTGGACTGACAGTCGCCAATAGCCTGTTGCATTGCTCGTTGCTCCAGTGTGACATTAATTCCACTACCTACATATAAAATCGAATCAACTCACTGAAGAGTTCGCCCCAAATAATCCGTTGTATTAACTGCAGTCTTCCCTGCTTGATTTCTGACCAAATTCGATCTTTGACCTATTGGATTTGAACTTTTGGATCTACGAATTATGTGTGAATAGGGAGAGATGGTTCGAACTTTGCTGTTTACGCTGTACGCTGTAGTAATAAATTGAAATATGACAACATAATGTGTTAATCAATATATGAACCACAGGAAAGTCATAGTGATTATACAAAGTCTTTAATGACCCTGAATATAAACAAGGGTTTTAGTGATTGGCAAGTTGTAGCACTTGTGCCATAAGAAACACATACCAACCGTTCAATGAGTCTGTTGATTCTTAATAAACACATTACAGAGCATAAAGACAGAAATTTCTTAACAGCCCTAACTTTAGTATTTCTCAGTAGCTGTATGGCCAAATATGACCCATGCGTCAAAAAACCCCAAAACCTATGAACCTACTAATAGCTACTTTTGTCATCTGACTGCTTCAAAAAGAAGTAGTGTTGTCCTCGGACATTTTCCTTGGGGATCGGCTAGAACCGTCTCCGATCGCCCGTTAAGTTGCATCAGTGCAACGTTAATTTATCTGTACACCTACCCCAGGGCTCGAAATACCCGGGTGCACAGGTGCACATGAAAATAAAATTGTGCACCTAATTTTTCCCGCCGGGTTGCACGCAGTGAAACCTAACGTTAAAAAAAAAGGGGGGGGGGACGTGTTTTATGTTATTTTGATGTTTGAACAAAATATTAGTATCTACCTTTCTCGCTTTAAACGAACGTAATTAAAATTCCTAAATACACACTATGCAAAAACAAAATCGCTGGGTCGTAACGGGTTTATATAGGAGAAAGGTTTACTTGGTGTCACTGCTACCAGAACTTTCCGATGATCGAAACTTTTTCCAGATGGTTCTGTTGAAGCTACTGTCACGAAAGCCGAAGGGAGAACTTAGATCACTTGAACACCCGCGAACGATAAGCATGATCCAGCATTTCTGTAAACACTTCGTGTTTCAATAAAATGTAAAGCCGTAGGAATTCTTGAGAATTATCTAGCAACTACATATCGTAAACAAATATTTTCATTATTTATATTTAAACTCATATTTTATCTGTTTAAAATATAGTGTACTCATTTATTTTTTATGTGTTTTTTTGCCCACCAATGTCTGATGATGACTACTATTTGTTAGTAATATTTTCGCAGATAAAAAAATTGTTTACATGTTTTTATTTACTATCTACTATTAACCTATCTAAACATACCCAACTAATAAAGTAGTTTATATTAAGTTAATGGTCTTACATTAAGTTTTTTTGAATGTGCACCTAAAATATAATCTGTGCACCTAATCTAAAAACTTAGGTGCACAAAGTGCACCTGCATTAAAAATTCTATTTCGAGGCCTGACCTACCCAGTACCTGCTCAAACTTGTGTCCACTATCAGTAACTTACGCCTGACAGCGTCGACGCAAGAATTGAAATACGAATTGCTCTCCTTGCAAGCTCTTAGAAATATAAGTAGTGTTTCCGGATCTACTTTCCAGTGTGAACACCGCCTAATTTCGTGACCGCTACATCCATTTCAATTCTGTTCAGAAAGGTTCAAAGCACCTGATGGTACAGTAACATTTTACAATGGCTATACGTTCGAAAATCGTACGTTTTGTTCATTCTCTGAAAAAAAGATGAAATGCCACGTTCTAAAAATCGAATTCTAAAAGTATCACTCCGAACACCTCGAGTTTTTCGGAATTCGCGGCTACGAATTATTGCTCTTGGAAACAATACTTTTTATCTATTTTCTTTGGCAAGAGAGGGATTCTTTCTTTTGCTCCACTGCAACACTTTCACTTTTCCGTTCCATAAATACACGAGCGACAAGCTTCTAATCCTCCGCACCACCACCCTCGCTGGGAATATAAATACATTTATTTATCCCTTTTTTATCATTTCTCGTGTTTTGATTCCGCGACAAGGAAACAGTTTCCTATACTTTCGCTACGTGACTCCCGTAACGTATCGAGTTTGTTCATTTCGTCCGAAATGCGTTTTTCCTCGTTTCCGTCCCCGGGTGTTTCACGGTACGGGACGTGCGGACAACGTGACGGGAAACGTCAAACGGGGCGCTTGTTCTTTTGTTTCTCGTCCCCTCCCCGCCGCCCCGAGCGGAGTGATTCGAACCGACTGCTGTCCGACATCGGAAGGGGGCTTAGGTGTGAAAAATGCTCTCTTCACTTTGTTCTGCACGTGAGTTCGGGATGTTGGAAGGGGACGTGTGGAAAAGGCCTGTCTGGTAAGCCTGGAAAGGATTAAGCTCAACTGCGATGCGTCACGTTTTCAACTTTCCAAGGAGCCGCTGTAGCCTGGATGGAAGAGTAACGGATTAGTAACCGGAGGGTTCCGAGTATAAATCCAACCCAAAGTCTGTCGTGTACAAGAGGGAAGAGGCTGGGGTAGGTTACTTGTGTCGTGGCTCCAAATGTCCGCGTTGGTGTGGTGTGGAATTTGGAGAGTGGGGTGCCAGCTAAAGTGTTGCCTCGTCATCTGACCGTGTTTCAAAATTACGTGGTGTTAGGGATTGATCCCTTACCTTCGCAAATAGCCCGTTGTGTTTCTGCTTTTCAATGCTAATTAACTATTTATGTACCTTAGGTAATGGTAATGGTAATTTTAGTTAACGTCATACTAGAGCAACACAACGGGCTATTGACGACGGTCAAGGATCAGTCCCTTAAAGGAAAGATCCGGGAACAACACCTCGTAATTTTGAACCACGGTCAGATGACGAAGTAACACCTGAGCTGGCACCCCCACTCTCCAAACTTCCACACCAACCCAACGTGAGTATGTACCTTAGGAAAGAATCCATTTGAAAGATTCTATTGGTCCTTTTCTAGGAATAGAATAGCTTCGATAGATAAGATTGGTCCCTTTTTTGAGAATAGGACTTCTGGAAAAAATATTAGTTCTTATGAGAAATCATTTGGAGAGTTCCTTCTTATCCTTTTCTTAGAATAGAATCATTTGAAAGACTATCGGTCATTGCCTTAGAACAAGACATTTGTAAAATTTCTGCCGGTCCTTTCTTTGGAATAGAATCTTTTTTTAAAGATTTTATTTGTCTTTTTCTGAGAATCGAACCATTTTGAAAGATAGTATCGGTTTTTTTCCTAGCGAGATAATCTTAAGGAACACCGCATCCTATAGATCTTTTACTTAGAATACAATATTTTAGAAATAATCTATAGGTCCTTTACTTACAATAGAATCGTTTGGAAATATGTTGTCCATCGTAATAGAATCTTTTATAAACTCCTGTCTGTCTTTCCTCGGAATAGAATCCTTTGGAAAGAATATATATCACTAAAGAAAGCAAAATTGGTTAAAAGTTCCACAGGGAGTCTTCAGGTTTCAAAGTAGGTTAATGCGTGTGAACCCCTTGTTATGTTTGTTATCCGCTGCACTAATGCAAACTTAAAAGTTCATTGAGTCAAGCAACTTCGCGAACAAACCTATTTTATTCGTACATCACATGCATTCGTATATACATCACATCATAAGAAAAAAGAACAAACATTTTCTTTTCCTTATATATATATATATTTTTAACTCGAACAACAAGTTGAGTGGTTTACTTACTGCAACCCTATTTGCAATTAAAATATTATTGCTATGCCTACTAGTGACGCTACATTACTCCCCCTCCAGTAACTCAAGTTACGATACATACTTATCTATATAAATAAGAATGGAGTGTTTGTTTGTACATTCACTATTTTCGACCCATTTCAAGTTTTCTATCCGTTTTGGACCCTTCTGATGCCGAATCCGCCTTTTTCTCGTTTGGTGTCTGTCTGTCTGTATGTTATGCCCTATACACGTCCACGCGGTTTAAGATATGTTCATGAAAATTTGCATACAGTGAGTACTTATCTTCATTTAGCGAGTGGCATTGGTTGCGAAAGTCTGTCTGTCCGTCTTCCTGTTCTATGCTCGATTTTGCGTTAGTGTGTTTGTGTACTCATCACATGAATTGTATTCCAGATATTTGATTGTATTGTATTTTATTTTATACATTATCTATTAGTTTAGCGAATGCAATATTAAACATTTCTTTATTGTTATATTTAGTTGAGTTTCATGCTAAAACACCTGAGTAAGTATACTTAAATCAACCATAATTTGGTAGTTTTGGAAAAATTGGAATGTCTATTGAATATTACGATTACTTCGATTGCTTTACCAGTACTGCTGAAAAAGTAATTATTCTTCAAAAAATAATTTGTTTTTTTATGGAATTTCATCTCTTATACTTCATTTATTTCGAGTCTTATTTTTATTCTTTGCGCAATGAAAACGATTTAAGAATATTTGGGACAGACGATATTTTTCAATGAAACGAGAATGAACAAGATCGCGCGAGCAGTGATATTTTTTCTGGTTCTTTCGCTCTGAATTAATTTCACATTTCTAAATTTTGTACACTTTTAGTTGTAAGTTGTGGCAACTGTGCGAGATCAAGAGATAAAATTGAATCACAAATTAATATCTTTAGAACAATTTTTTGCGACATCTTTTATTTTGTTTTACTTTGCTGTTTCCTGTTTTAAATATTTATTATTTTAATAAATGTGTTTTCCTCTCATCATACGCAACAGCACCACAAAGTATTAGACTTAAAAATGTTAGGTAAGTCAGTAAAAATTTTCAGTAAATTTTAAGTGTAGTTATGCCATTATTGAAAGAATAATGCCGTTATTGAAATAATAATAATGTTTATTAATACAAACTGGAACTTTTTCCAATATTAAAAAATTCGTTGTAATAATGACAGGAGAAGATTGCAAAATTTCACCATGTCGCATACCGGAGGCAAGAGTGCACAAGTAAAAAAATATTGTTTTGTTGACAATGAGTGCGAGAGCACTCGCCGTAAATCGTAATTTTAATTAATTGAGTTGAACATGAAAAATCTTAAGAAAGGGAATTCCAAATCTTCCTATACATCGTCTTTTATAGTAGTAACCTTAGTATCACCTTTCGTCATTTTGTAGCTTTGTCATACAGCAATTGTGCGATGTATGTGAAATGTATTACATGAATGGATATGCATGTGTCGGATTTGTGTCCAAAGTAAGTTGTAGAAAATATAAAGATGTCGAAAGATGTTCAAATAAATTTTTATTCTACAAAAAACGTAAGTCATTATATATTTTGATTATCTCTTCAATCTACAGTAAACCAATTCAAACCGAGTAAGGTCGGGTATTTTGCTAGTATATAAATATAAACAGAAGCTATACACATTCCTCATACACACATAATATTAGGTACATATTGAAAAACACTTAAAATAAAATACAAGATTAGAACTATACGTATATGAAAAATAAGTGCATGAAAAATTACCATATTTACAAATATTAAAATCAATCTTGAAATCTAACTGGTTTTTTTACCTGTCTACCGCTTCTCGTGACTTTGGAGGGAATTACCGGAGGTTTACAGGGAACTGTGGTATTGTCCATATTTAGTATATAAGCAGATTTAAGCCTATCAACAGAGATATTTACTTCTCTACTTTTAATTAAAATAGTAAAATATATATCCTTTTTATACTTAACCAAGTAGGGTCCTTGGTAAGGTGGTTCGAGGGCTTTTTTGACACGGTCGACTCTTACAAACACATGCGTACACGAACTCAAGTCCCTGTGCAGGAAGGTTTTTGGCTGTGTATGCATAGATGTCACTGGATTTATTTCCTCCATACACTTTTGGATTCTCGCCAATAAGGTATCAAGGTCCATATTGGTGGTAGGTGGGTCAAAAAATTCCCCAGGCAACCGGATGTTAGTGCCGTACACCATTTGGGCGATGGAGTAATTGCTGTCTGGTTTTACAACAGCTCTCAGCCCCAGCAGCACGGTGGACAAAGTTTCTGTCCATCTGATGTTGTCGTGGGCCTTCAGTGCACCTTTGAGAGTTCTGTGCAAACGTTAAATTTTTCCGTTGCACTGTGGGTGGTAAGGGGTTATGTGCGATACTCTTGCACCACATATCACTGCTAGGCACTGAAATAATTGAGACTCAAATTGCCTCCCTTGATCCGTAACAATTTGAGCAGGTACCCCAAACCTACACACCCAGTGTTCGTAAAACGCTCTAGCCACCATTTCTGCTGTACTGTCTGGCAGAGGAACAACTTACATCCATGACGAAAATCTGTCTATGCATGTCAGGCAGTACATCATGCCTTCTGATGGTGGAAGTGGACCTATCAGATCGATGTGAACCACGCTGAATCTTGTATCGTATCCGGCACTTGGTACTCACCGAAGGCAGATCGATTATGTCTGTTCACCTTGCAACGTTGGCATTGCAGGCATGCCTTGGCTCATTCTCTGACTTGCTTGTTTATCCCTGGCCAGACAAACTTTTCCGTCATCAATTTTACAGTTGTCCTGATGCCGGGGTGGGAGAGGCCATGAATCTGTTTAAACAAAGACTGCCGGAACTCTTCAGGAATGTAAGGTCTGATACGTGGTGTGGAAGTATCACACCATAATATCTTTCCAGATGGCTGAGTCGATGGTTGGAACTTTAGAGACAAATTACTCTTTTTAAGCTGTTGTAGCTCCTCGTCCTGCAGCTGCTTCTTGGCTATGGTCTCGTAGTCTATGATCGAGACTTCCTCAATTCTGGACAGTGCATCCGCCACAACATTGTCCTTACCACTAATGTGGTTGATGTTTGTAGAGAACTGTGAGATGTATTGAAGATGGCGTTGCTGTCTAGGTGAAGCTTTATCGTTATTTTGTTGAAATGCAAAGATGAGAGGCTTGTGGTCGGTAAAGATGTGGAAATCACTGCATGTACTTAAACTGCTTAATCGCCATATAAATTCCAAGCAGCTCTCGGTCGTATGTGCTGTAACGTTTCTGTGTCTCGTTCAGCTTCTTCGAGTAGAACGCTAGTGGTCTCCATTGATTGTTTTCCCACTGCTGCAGCACGGCTCCTACTGCCCAGTCTGATGCGTCTGTGCATAAGGACAGTTTACAATCAGATTTAGGGTAACTTAGGAGGGTAGTTTGAGCTAGATCAGACTTGCACTTCTCAAATTGAGCAATTGTTTCCTCAGTCCAAGGAACCTTTCGCTTGTCTTTCTTTTTGACACCCTTCAACAGTTCGTGGAGCGGAGCTTGTGTCTTGGCAGCATCTTTCAAATACCTTCTAAAAAAATTTATCATGCCCAAGAATGCACGAAGGTCTTAGATCGTGGAAGGGAGCTTGTAATGTTTAATAACTTCAACTTTCGATGGTAATGGTTTGGAACCTTCAGCTGTTATGAGATATCCAAAGTATTCCACTTGTTTGGCACCGAGCACAGATTTCGGCAAGTTTATTTGTAACCCATACTGCTGAAATCTGTCAAATACCATCTTGAGGTGTCGCTCATGCTCCTCTTCTGATGATGACGCGACGAGGACATCATCCAAGTAGGAGAACACAAAGTCTAGTCCAAATAAAACTTCAGTTATGAAGCGTTGAAAGGTAGAGGGGGCATTCCGAAGGCCGAAACTCATGACGTTAAACTCGTAGAGTCCAAACGGAGTTGTGATTGCGGTCTTGGGCCTATCTTCTTCAGCAATGGAGATCTGGTAGTATGCTTTCACTAAATCCAATGTTGAAAACACACATTTCCCACTTAAGATTGAATGGAAGTCCTCAATCCTGGGAATGGGGTAGCGGTCAGGGACTGTTTGGGCGTTTAGCAGTCTGTAGTCTCCACAGGGCCTTAGTGTCCCATCTTTCTTGTTGACGAGGTGCAGGGGACTAGACCATTGCGACTTGGATGGTCTGATGATGTTATTGTCCAGCATAAATTTGAATTCACTTTTGGCCAGCTTAAGCTTATCAGGAGCCAACTGTCTGCATCTTGAGTAGACTGGCTGTCCCGTGGTGGTTATCTGGTGCTCTACATTATGCTTAGAAACTCTATTAATTAAATTAGGTTTGGTTAAATTAGCATACAAATTCAATAGGTTGAAATACTTAGAAGATTTATTTATGGTGCTTAAACTAACATCCTCTTTGATAACAGCAACTTCCCCAATAGTTGAAAGGTCTGTTACACCATCAATGAGTTTTCTATTGTGGATGTCAATGATTAACTGAAATTTGTTCAAAAAATCCGCACCAAGAACACCTTTGGACACCTGAGCTACCACAAATGGCCATTGAAATACTCTGCGTAACCCCAAATCCAAGGTAAACACTTTAATGCCATACGTTGGAATGGGGGTGCCATTGGCTGCATACAGCTGATAACTGCAAACGTTGGTATCTGTTTTTTAAGGTGAGATGATGGAAATGTCCGCACCACTATCCACCAACAACTTTCGTCCCGTGTTTCTGTCATGGACAAATAGACGGAAAGTGCGGTTAGGTGGATCCTTCGCAGTAGAGTTAACCGCTGGCTCTACTGGCATGTGGAGTTTTCCTGAGACTTCCAACTGCATGGAGGTTTGCACTTTTCTGGGTAGCATCTTTTCCCGAATCTATAGTGGTAATAACAGAGAGACCCATTGGGATCATACCGCTTCCTGGAACGGGACCTACTCCTGTTCCTGCGAAATTGACGGTCCGGGTTGCGTTGCCTGGGCTGAGCTGATTGACAGACACTTAAGGCAGCAATTTGCCTTTCCAATCCCTGTATTTTGATAAACAAGGCTTCATACAGGGATGGCGGTGCAGTGGCTTCGGGATTTTTCCCAACAGCAGCCATCTCAAAACGGGTATTGATTTCAAATATTTTGTCAGCCATATCTGCCATTTTGTCCAAGGTGCCATCACTGACGACTAGCACATTTCGCACATGAGGTGGCATTTCATCTAAGCAGAGTGTGCGCAACAGCTGGTCAGAGAAGTCTGGTTCGGTGCCTGTTTTGTCAGGAACAAGGCTCCTCATCTTCCGCAGTAATTGGCTAAGTTTTTAACCCCCCAACTCAACCCCGGTCAGCAGTCTGTTGATTTTGATACTTTCACTTTCACGGAAGAGACTCAGAAGTCGAGCTTTGGCGTCCGAGTACTTCGTGGTTGAATCACTGTGAACGATATCGAATATGTTGTCAACGTACCGCGGTTCCATTTGTGCAAGCAGATATGTGAATTTCGTATCCTCTTTCTTGATGTTCGCCACTTTGAATTGTGCTTCCACTGTGTAAAACCACACCTCTGGGCGGTCTACCCAGAAGGGTGGGATGCGGACACTCACCGCGTCCACTACATCGCTTGAGGGTCGCGTGTGAATTGGCGGTGGCCCGTCCTGATGTTCATTATCCAACATGGTTGCGAGTTCGAATTATCCGTGGTCACCAATGTTATGTTTGTTATCCGCTGCACTAATGCAAACTTAAAAGTTCATTGAGTCAAGCAACTTCGCGAACAAACCTATTTTGTTCGTACATCACATGCATTCGTATATACAATACATCATAAGAAAAAAGAACAAACATTTTCTTTTCCTTATATATATTTTTTAACTCGAACAACAAGTTGAGTGGTTTACTTACTGCAACCCTATTTGCAATTAAAATATTATTGCTATGCCTACTAGTGACGCTACACCCTCATTGGGTTAAATAGTCTGTAAGTGTCGTTTCGTTTAATTTGCCACTGTACTCGACATTGTTTGCTTGACTAGGGCTGAATTGTTGGTTTTACGGCGCAATGACCATACGTGCACATGATTATCCAAACACAAGACATACAACGTTAAGCAAGGGACATACACAAGAAGAGTGTTTACTTGATCAGAAAAGAGGAATACCCCCATAAGGGCTCAGGTGTTGCTTCGTCATCTGACCTTGGTTCAAAATTACGAGGTGTTGTCCTCGAATCTTTCCCTTAAGGGACTGATTCCGGACCGTCGTCAATAGCCCGTTGTGTTGCTCTAGTACGACGTTAACTAAAATTACCATTACCCCCTTAAGGAATCAACCACCTAGGTCTCTTAGACTGCAGTGAAGTCTCTGTGTGAAGTTTCTGTTGTGAAATCTCTGCTGTGAACTGAAGTAGTGGTTCACCGAAATGAATATAAAACCAACGGTGACAAGAACAGAATATCAATACCAGGCATTAAGGAATGTAAAGTGATCATAACGTATTACCAATAACTAACAAATGTTTTATAGTCGTTGTATTAATTCATGTGGAATTAAATATACCATAAGACCATGATCTAGTGATCTGCATAAATTTTCCTGGTTCGTATGGAATTAATTCACAAAAAACAATTAAGTTTTGTGAATTATACATGAGGTAATATGAAACAGGTAGCTGTTTTACCACAGGTTAAGGGTTTCATTATGTTTTTTTTTTGGCAGATATGTTTTTATTGAATTTTTCAACATTAAACCCGCGTTATTACCAACCAACATGGTTGAACTTCGGTGTGGGTGGTTAGGTGACGACTCAGTGAGTTTTCCCACTGCCCTTGCAACCAACAGGTGGTTTTGGTTTGACTCCTGCAACATACCTTGGGGATTTTTCTCTTTTCTGTGTCAGTAAAACCTTCCTTGAATGCATGTATGTTCATTACTTGAAGTTGATCTCGTATATTTGACACAACTTTGCAAAATATTGCCCTTGTGAAATAAAATTTCAACTGAACAGATGCGAATATATTAAAAGGAAAGTGTGAGTGAAGCGCTATGCGGTACTGTCTGCATTGGATTGCTATGTACAACTGATTCACCATATCCTAGAGCTGTTTGTATTCGTTTGGTTTGCCATTCTGATCAAATTTTAACTAATTAAACCAGTACTAATTAGAGTGTATGTATAATTTATATTGGAAATTCTTGAGTTAACTCATCTAGCTGAAACATTAAAGAAACATTAATCATCACATGAAAGAAACTAAGAAGGCAGACTTAAACCTATTGAATGCCAGAAAATTACCGAACAGTGTAGTATTGGTTTTCTTCTACAACACGCAGTACTCAATAAGCGCATACTAGTTCAATAGTCTACCTTTTATGAGTCATTAAGTTTAACATTCACGTGATTTTCGTACCTGAAAATTAGTTCACGCAAAATCAATTTTTAATAACCGAAATAAGTAAATTAATCGTCAAGTGAATTGAAATCGACAGCTACTCTACATTGGGTGATTGGGTCATCTTTGCAGGCTGTGTTCTTTATTGAAACTTCCTTAGCACAAATTGATCCTTGACCCATAAAAACCCTAATCAAACGTCTCAGGGTGTTTATAGGTTTGAAAAAATGCTCTTACCAACTTTGTTCAGGCCGTGTTTGAGATTTTGAAGGGAATGCATGAGTACAGTTTGCCTGTTGTAGAGTCCACCATGAGGGTAGTTATATACGAGGGTGTGTCAAAAATATCAGCACTTTTGATATAACACATCTTTAGGTTTGTCACAGTCTTCTGCGCATGCATGCTCAGACATGATACCACTATGATCACGCTACCGAAGTTTCACCTTGATATAGTCATTTTATTGCTTCTTCTTCAGAGCAAACATGGACGCTCAGCTAGCAGTGTGCACCACAAAGGGAAGTGATCCTATTGATAGGGCAAGAAGATATGCCAGGGGCTGAAATTCTTCGGATACTAACAATACAATATGGGGAAAGTGCTCTAACACGTAGAAGTGTGTATGAGTGGATCGAGAAAGTTTAACCTTTACGCTGCAGCGCTTGGATTTTTTCAATCGTCTCCAGAAACGGTTCTTTCGCATGCATGTCCGAACCCCCCTTACCTAATTACTAGGGCAACTTTTTTGTTGCAGTAAAAATAGTGAAAGTTGCATTTATCATTCTTTAAAGTTGCATTTATCATTCTTTAAAGTTGCATTTATGGAAATAAAGTTGCATTTATTTTTGATACACTAAAATCTAAAATTATCTATTCGTAAAATATGAAAAATTCAAAATATATTGACAATTTTAGTCGTGTACAACAGTATTATAATACATCATTAAATACAGAAGAACATTGTATGGACGATCATTGGCCAGTAATATCTTTAACATTGAAAAACTGATCCAGCCTAGTCATATAATGTGCTGTATTGGATAGCAGAAGCGCAAACTATTTTCGCCCAACATTCAGATTTTAAAACGTCATCTACAAGGTGAACAACATATTGTTGATCGACACTCACCTCGCAAACTGTGCAGTCGATTACGCAACTTTCCGTTGGATTATCAAAAGTACAAACGAATGTGTTAAAGTACTTCTTTCCATTTATTTCACCTCCGTTTGTTAGGACGAACACCTTCTTTCCATGAACTTGTTGGATCCGCAGTACTTCAGCGTTCGCAAGATCAGACACACGTCAAAGGGTGTTGCATTTACGCAGAAAGTTGCATTTATGTTGCGGTTATAACTCACTTACAATACTCCCCATATAGGAGGAATTTTGGTGTTAATACTTTACATGCAGCGTAGAATGTGTGAAAAAAGTTGCATTTGTCGCAAAAAGTTGCCCGACTAATTACCTAAATTGAGCAATAGCGCCGTGAGTGGTATTTATGACTGTCGCTTTCCTTTCATAGTACTGTGTTGGGTATCGTTTGGCGCTACACAGATATCACCGGAGCGACCTTCTGCAATCCCCCCAAAACGTTCACACCACACGGTCGTAAAGGTAGAGTACCGAACAAAAGGAAGGATTCCCTAGAACAGGGACGGTGAACCTTTTTAAAAGTTGGTCAAATTTTGTTCATTATTTTTTTAGTACTAGCTTGTGGGTCACATGAACAGGGGAAAGGGAGCATAGAAAAAAAACTACTTTTTTTGACTCTCAATTTTTTAATCCTTTAAAAAGTTAACGATTCATTTTTGTTTTACAACTTTTACTTTTGTAAGTCAAGAGCAAACAATCGATATTAAAGGGGAAAAATCATGGCCAGCCCCGATGCACTGAATTTTTAATGAACAAGAAAAAAGAAATAAAAAAAAAATATATATATATATATATATATATATATATATATATAATTTCAAGAAAGCAAGAATTTCTAAAAAAATGTAACAAAAGTCTTAAAAAATAATAAAAAATGAAGAAATGTTGGTGGATCAGGGCGTCATCAGGGAGGAGCCTGACCCAAACAACATAAAATGGTGTTTTCTACATATGAGCAGTATTAGGCTGAAAAAATTGCTCATACACTCCCCCAAACACCACCAAAAATCAAGTAAAACAAAAACAGAACAAAATACCAAAACAGAGCAGGAACAGAACGAAATGAAACCCGAAGCCGCAGCTGGGATATCATCAACAACAAGCCTAAAAATTGCCACCAAATGCCATCAATTACACAGTCTAACTTATATGCTAACATCATACCTCCGATGCAACAAGTCCAAAAAAAAAATAATAATATGAAAATCCCCAGCCCCTTTTCAAAAATATATTCATAAATTGTAAAAAAATAAAATTGAAAAGCAATTCCCATGGCTCTGGGTAAATTACGAAAAATAATTATTCATGTGTTGTGTAGGTGTTGATATTAATAAATCTTTCAAAAATATTTTTAAAGAATGAAAACGGGTATTTGTTATTGAGAAGTGTGTTTTTTAGATATTTACATTGTAATAAAAAGTTAGCATCAGAATTACAAATTTTTTTGAAACGTACCAATTGACTAGCTATCGTGTTGTAGTATATTCTTTTAGAGATATTGGAGTCCCAAAATATTAATTTAATGACTGTAAATTTAAAATCACTGCGTTTATCATATACATTAATGTCAACTTTGCCGGATGAAACAGAAATTTTTATGTCTAGAAAATCAGTATTATTGTTATCCAGATTGTTTTTCTAGACATAAAAATTTCTGTTTCATCCGGCAAAGTTGACATTAATGTATATGATAAACGCAGCGATTTTAAATTTACAGTCATTAAATTAATATTTTGGGACTCCAATATCTCTAAAAGAATATACTACAACACAATAGCTGGTCAATTGGTACGTTTCAAAAAAATTTGTAATTATGATGCTAACTTTTTATTACAATGTAAATATCTAAAAAACACACTTCTCAATAACAAATACCCGTTTTCATTCTTTAAAAATATTTTTGAAAGATTTATTAATATCAACACCTACACAACACATGAATAATTATTTTTCGTAATTTACCCAGAGCCATGGGAATTGCTTTTCAATTTTATTTTTTTACAATTTATGAATATATTCTTGATAAGGGGCTGGGGATTTTCATATTATTATTATTATTTTTTGGACTTGTTGCATCGGAGGTATGATGTTAGCATATAAGTTAGACTGTGTAATTGATGGCATTTGGTGGCAATTTTTAGGCTTGTTGTTGATGATATCCCAGCTGCGGTTTTGGGTTTCATTTCGTTCTGTTCCTGCTCTGTTTTGGTATTTTGTTCTGTTTTTGTTTTACTTGATTTTTGGTGGTGTTTGGGGGAGTGTATGAGCAATTTTTTCAGCCTAATGCTGCTCATATGTAGAAAACACCATTTTATGTTGTTTGGGTCAGGCTCCTCCCTGATGACGCCCTGATCCACCAACATTTCTTCATTTTTTATTATTTTTTAAGACTTTTGTTACATTTTTTTAGAAATTCTTGTGTTTATTGCTTACCATGCTATATCTGTAGCTTCAGCGCGCTTGCATGGGTACTTTCGAGTTTCGGTTTCTGGTTAATGCACCCCGGCTGTTTGGTTATTTTTTGTTATTTTGTGTGTGTTATGTTATTTTGTATATTTTATGTTGTTATTATATATATATATATATATATATACATATATATATTCTGGTTAGGTAAGTCTAGGGGTGTTTGGTGAATGAACATCGAAGAATACCTCGGTTTCAAAGTAATGATATTGGATTGGATTAATCATACTCTTCAGGCTGTTGAGCTTAACTAAAGGAGACGTGTCAAGACGAACGCGTCGATGAGCGCTTAGCAGTTGGTGAGTACGCTCTCTCTGTTGCGCCTTATGTACTCCGTGGCGCTGGCATCGCCACGAGTGTCGCCACTCTACAGGTAGCTCGGTGGATGGGGGGGGGGTCGAGTATAGGACATATATATATATATATATATATATATATATATATATATATATATACAAAATATTATATTTTAATAGATAATATAGTTACAGGTGTATGTACAATAAAGTTAAAGTACATTTAATGATAAATATGTTGTTTCTTGTCAAATAATTTCCTAATATTAGGTTCATGTTCGATATTCATTAGTTTAATGCATTTTTCAGTCAATTCATTTCCGAGTTTATTTCTATAAGTAGACTTTGCAAAATTCATCGAAGATAACAATTTTTCACATGAATATGTGGAATAAAACATCGTTAAGAGCATTAGCAAGTTTCTTCATTGAAAAAAAAAATGTTTGGTAAAGCATCCCATACGTTTAGTATAATATTTTCAATTTTTAGGGTAGGATCATTATAATTTGCACTAATTTCAGACATTTTTCCCTTCTACTTCGGAAATCAAGTTATCAAATTTTTTTCTCCAAACTATGCTGCTTTGAAATTCAACTAATTTTATTTTATAAATGGAATTAGTTGAATTTCAAAGCAGCATAGAGAAATCATGGATACCTAGCCACTTAAATTCGTTTAACACCATTTTTTCGAATTTCGTTTTGTATGGATACAAAAATTAAAGGTAAATGTATTTTCCATACTTGACGACCAACCGGTATAGTGGTTAATGTGTTAGCCTCTAGATCGGAAGGTCACCGGTTCAAATCCGGATTCGAGCATGGATGTTTGTAAGCGCATAACAGCTCAGGTGTTCCTTCGTTATCTGAACATGATTCAAAATTACGAAGTATAAATTGTTAGGTGCAATGATGGTCCTCCCACTGGGTGCTCCTTCACAAGTGGCCATCACTTCCGGCCTTGTAGTGGCCAATGACTTAGGTCAAATGTGCTCGCCATTAGAAGAAAAAAAAATTCCATACTTTTAAATTGACTAAATCTATCCTTAAGGCTTGTTTTATTTACTGCATATAATCATTAAATATTTTTTGACTGCATTTTCTTTAATGTCTAGCGTATTTTCCATTATGATTGTGTTTTGAAAATGTTTTTGTATTTGAAAAAAATATTTTATGATTTTCATTTCCAAATCCCTAGTAAAGATGTCAAGTTTCTGTCATTAATATCATAATATTCTCAAACTTCATTAAAATAATTTGTCCCATTTCCTTGAAGTTTTTTATTCAGTTCATTAAAATGCTGAGTGATGTCGCATAAAATCATTTAACTAATCTATATTAAATTATTATTATCGATATAATTTATTATTATAATTAATATTTTTCTCATTCAAAAAGAGCGTAATTTCTTCTAATAAAATGACAAACCGATTAACAACTTAACCGGAACTGAGCCATCGAACATGTTTGTGTGTCAAAAGCTCTGAATACTGGCACTCCACTTCCACTAATAATTGTGTAAATTGTCGCTTATTATGTTTTTTTATTCCTCTAGTTCAAGTTACTCTCTTTGCGACCTTGAAGAGCGGAACCTCGCTAGTCCGCGAGAGGGTCAGACCCTAAAAGGTCTGTCGCTGACAGCTCGTAAATGGTGATCGATGTCAGTGGTCCCTTGAAAGGGGGACAACATAAACCGTACACAGATCTATACCATGGCGCTCTTGTGAACGAAATTTTATTGGTAACCATTCTCTACCTGTCGCAGCGAATAGGTTAAAGAGGCAACACAAGCATAATGCACGGATGCCGGTTAACCTCCCAAACTGACGAAAAGGTTCAGCAAGCTCGATAAATGGTATTGGCATACCGGCAAGTCACCATCAACACTGTAACGAGTTCTTTGCTGGTTAAACGAACGAAATAAGGGGAGAGTTGGATAAATGATTGAATGACCAAACAAAACCCCCCCAAGGTAGGAATACGAGAGTTTATAGACCGCTGGAACTAGAGCATCGAAATGGAAGACTAAAAATGGCAAACTTTTTTGTTCCACCTTTACATTTGTTTAAATAGATTAAAAATAAATTGCGGATAAGTTTTGACTTCCCTCGTTGAATGTAATGCAATAATTATTTATTTGTTTCGTAGGTGAATCTGGTCATGTTTTTGCAAACTGACCAGGACCTAATGTTGTCTGCATAAATTTCATTGAATATTTTGGTTTGGGGCTTATGCTGCGCAAGAACGATAGATCGCCAAGTTGTGGTAAATACTGTCGCGTAAACATACACACGACGTTTTACCGACACAGAAAAGAAAGATTGCACTCAGGAAGAAATCGAACATGCGGCGCTAACAACTATCCTGCTCTTCTCCTATGGAACAAACTCACAGAGCCACTACGACCACCTGGATAATCTTTGGAGTTACCTAAAAATTAGCAGAAAATAATTTTAATAAGGACATTAATGACCACTTGAAGTGAGACAGGCATTAATTGGGTACTATTAATTAACCTTATACGTCCTCAATTTATCAATAAAGTGAATTAATCTACGAATTGCTTCTTAAATGTATTCCAAATTCGATACTTTCGAAAAATTTGAGCAATGGGATGTATGAAAGTTTTAAAACTATATTTTAGTTACTCTACAAGGATTATCATTACATGACAAGCCTTTTGGGAGACATACTTACAGTAATCTAACAAAAGACCGTCGTGTTCGTGAGAAGGAAGTTGAATTTCATAACACTGAAGGCAATTAGCTTTGGTCTGGGATTAGTCCCAAATGAAAAAGTCCAAGGACTCAAATTAGTCATTTTGAAACATTGTCAATTGATCAACATTGTCAATATCTGAGCTGGCACCCCACTCTCCAAACTTCCACATCACGCCAACAATAGGATACTTGAGGTCACGTCGAATCTAACGTGCACTAGCACCTGCATACACAAATCTAATTCAATTTCGAATTAGCTAACCGATGATTGTCAATCTGCAACACTACCAACTGGGTGAACATTGCCCTCGTACAAGCAGAGGTTAGTGCACCTTAAATCTATCATGGCCTCAAATGTTCTCACATTAGCGTGGTTTTTAAGTTTGGAGTGATAGCTCAGGTGTTTACCACGTCATCCGACTATGGTTCAAAATTACGAGGTGGTGTCATCGGATATTTACTTTCAGGATTCATCCCAGAACGTCAGCAATTACCCACAGTGTTACTCCTGTGGGACGTTAATTTAACTACCAACTAACCCAAGTAATAATATCTTAGCAATAAGAATGATGGGATCTTTCTTTTCGGGATAGATCCCGGACGGTCAGCAATAGCCCGTTGCGTCTGTCCAGTGTGACGTTAATTCAACTACCAACTAACACAATCAATAGTATCTAAGCAATAGGAATAATAGGATCTTTCTTTTCGGGATCGATCTAGGACCGTATGTGCAATGTGACGTTTATTCAACCACCAATCAACCCAATCAGTCTACACACGTCATTTCACATCGAAATCTGCTCCTGATTTCTTTCAAAAATTTACGCGCCCCATCTCTTGAATAAGTCAAATCCCCAAATAGAGAATCCATTAGAATCAGCCACACAATTATCAAAGCAGTCTTCCCCGACTGGAATGGCCAAGTTCCTTTCACCCTAACCGAAGCAGAGGAATCCGACGGCACTTAGAGAAATTCTTTTCTCCTACTTATCTTTAGCCCAAGTTCGATCCCACGCGTTTGCTCTTACATCATATTCCGCTGCCGTGGAACGTGACATTTCGTTCCAATGGCCCTCGCCATTCCGTCTGCTCGTTCCACCACTGGACCGGTCCTCGCCCGGCATGGAAGGGTACGTGACTCAGAGGACCAAGTTCCCCTTTTCTAGTTTCTTGGCGGATATTTTTTTCGAAAAATGAAAGTAAGTTTTTGGAGAGTGCGTGAGACCTCCGGACCGGACCCCCACGTCCGAGTTTTCCTTAAGTTTCGATTCACGTTCGAGAGGGAATGTTCCTCTGTGCGGGGGGGGGAGAGGTTATGAACGATCATTCGGTGATGATTCCGAGTGTGGAAATGACTTTGATTGTGTGTTACGACAGTTTCGTTTTCAGATTGATATAGGGACTTTTCTCTTCTGACGCTCTTTATGACTTAAGATCAATCTAGTATTCAGATATGTTTAGAGAGAAAACGGCAGAACGAGTAGAATCAACCAACGGAGAACGAACTTAATTCCCCCATTGAACTAATTGCGCATATCTCAATTGAGGTCATTACCTTTAAAAAGACAGTGTAATAATAACATGCCTCCGTAGGACCATACTTCCATAACCCATAGACATCTTATCTTTGGAGAAGATAATCTAATTAGAATCTACTGCACTTGCCCATTAACGACCATGTTCTCATTTTAATCGTCAACATATCAAACATTTTATTCAGATACCTTTGTTTTAGAAGACATGGTTAGGTAGATTCCTCTCATCCTAACATTTTTAGATATTTACATGACATCCATTAACGACCATATTCTCGTTTTAATCGTCAACATCTCAAACATTTTAATTCATATCTTGGTTTTAGAAGATATGGTTGGGGAGAATCCTCATCCTAACATTGTTAGCAATTTACATGATATCCATTAATGACCATGTTATCATTTTAATCGTCAACATCTCAAACATTTTATTCATATACCTTGGTTTTAGAAGACATGGTTGGGGAGAATCCTCATCGTAAAATTGTTAGCTATTTACATGACATTCCTTTCATCCGCAACAATTGATTTTACATACCATTTATTTTACTATCACCTGACTTTCATTCCAATTTATTATAAGATTGAATTTTTAGAGCTTTTATATTCGAATCTTTTACACAGCATATTTTTAGACCTAATTTTACCCATTGAGAAATTGTTTTTATTACAGGGTATTGTGCTTGAGGAGTTTAATTTTATGTCTTGCATTTCACACAATATGTCCTAAAAGGACTCAATTGTCGCAAAATTATAAACAATCGAATCATCTTCTAACACGGGAGAACGCAGATTTGTTAGTTGGGTTTACTTGTGGAACGGAGAATCGTAGGATTTATACAGAAAAATTGTCTGTCTTCTAAAACGTGCTTGTAAAATTTACTGGAAATGAACTAACTTTGCGTTTAGTTTTGTTATGAATGTAAAAAGTGCATCAAAAACGCCAGTACACATTTTTAATTTTTCTTGATGGTCTCGCAAAACTAATCAACGTTTGGTGGATCATATTACCTGTCAATGACAGAAAATTGACCAGATTATGATGGACGAGATATCTCGTCATTAAGTGTTAAATAGGATTACTTTAAGGAACGGAATGACAGGCCATTGGGATCGTAAAAAAGGAAAGAAAGTTTTCATTGAAGATACAACACATGTACACTGACAATCCAAAACATTATCAGCATCCCCACATTTTTCAATTAACTCGTCTGGATGACGTGGAGGGCACGTGATTAAGTGATAATGGTATTTACCTGCTGCTGGAGAAGGTAAGTAATCATTCATGCACTTACTTTTAAGAGTGATGGGAAAGGCTGTTTATCTAAGTGAATTTGATAGATGGTAGATCGTAATGTCCCGAATACTCGGAACGAGTATCACCGAAACTGCACAACAGGTAGGTTGTTCACGATCTGCAGTTGTTAGTATTCATGCAAAGTGGATAAATGACGGTGACTCACAGCTGTAGACGCCAAGGTGTTGGTCGTCCACGCGTCACCAAAGAAATAGGACGTCAGAGACTGTCCTGCTGGTTAAAGCAAAATCGGCGCGAGACAGTGGCTCAGCTGACAGCCCAATACAATGCAGGTCCAAGCGCAAATGTTTTGGAATCACACAGTTCAGCGTGCACTGTTGGATATGGGACTGTGCAGCAGACGTCCCACTCGTGAGACTCTGTTGACCAAGCATCATCGTCAACAACGCCTACAGTGGGCCCCAGAACATCGAGACTGGGCCATGGCTGAATGGAAAAGAGTTGCCTGGTCAGACGAATCCCAATTTCTCATTCATCACGTCGATGGTCGTGTCAGGGTACAACGTCTGCCAGGCGAACAGTTGATGGATTCTTCCAGCCGGACAACGCACCATGTCACAAGGCTCGGATTGTGTTGGAGTGTTTCGAGGACCATACTGATGAATTACACTTAATGTCCTGGCCACCTAATTCGCTGGATCTTAATCAGATAGAGCACATTTGGGGAGTCATGGAGCGGCAGCTCGGAGCTCAAACACTATGTCCGAATATCTTGACTTTCCGTGACCGCTGCTAAGATATTTGGTACAATCTGTTTCCAGTCACGTACAAAGAACTTGTGGCATCTTTGATCAGGCGAGTTGCAGCTGTTTTGCAGGCGAAAGGAGGCGCAAAGCGTAAATGAGTAGGTCGTCATAATGTTTTGGATCTTCAGTGTATATACAGATTTCAGGGAATTGCAGAATTAACCGAAAGGATTCAAGTATATTCAGTGGACGTACAAGAAAGCTATTGAACATTCACACATGCTGCCTGGAAATGAATGATTACCCTAGCAGCACAAAGAAAGATACAAAAAGCTCTATGGGTGATTACCGTATACAACATTAAAAAGAATGGTCAGATCTTGATCTCGAATTCATAAATAATCGTCAATGTTTCTATGACGAGGAATATCATCATTAGCAAAATTAGTCATGTCTTAATGAACGAGATATCTCGTCGAAACCATTTGGAGGATAAGGGAAGATAGAACTCTATATGTATAGAGAGCGGCTCTATACGTTCATCATCCTTCAATCTTCGCTGCACGACTTCTTACAAAACATGGGTAGTGCTTGTGGACATACCTATGTGAATAAGGTTGGATTTTGCTTTTCTAGTTTGTTCATGAGAACCCTGTATAAGGCAAATAACATCTGTTAAGACTCTTAATGACTAGAGGCTTTCCCTCTCTAAACCAATACTCAAACTTAAACAAACCTAACGAGTGTATTGCGTGTAAAGTTTTGATGATCTCGAAAGCTTAGGAGTGATAGCTGCTTCTAGGTCTGTAAAAATTGCACAAAATTGTTTAAAGTATCAATTAAATTATTTTGTAATTACATGGATGCAACCTGAAATTCTTCTATTTGATACAATATTAAAAATCCGGATCTAGTCCCATAACTCCCCCCCCCCGAGAGCAAAAAGTGCTTAAAACTACGACGTACGTCGCAAAACAGTCTTTGCAGAACAATTTGTCCTTAATTTTATAACAATTTTGGCCAGTTTTTATTTAATCATAAGTTACGATATTCTGCAGTGCAGCGCGCTCCTTGCAACACCTTTTTTTTTCTTTTCTAGCTACGGAACAACATCCCTTATACCGACCAAAATACCACAAATACTTTATAAATAACACATATTCTATGTCAATGACAAAATATTTAAATTCAAAGTTATCGACAGAATTGCAAATTCTGAAAGAAGTATGCATTGGTTTTAAATAAGGTAAGTTAATTAATTTTGATGTGTGTGTGTGTTTTATGTTATAAATATACAATGCATATTTTTAGCCGATAGTTGTGTTTCACGTCTGTTTTTGATTTGACTGCAGATTTTCCAAATTCGGACAAAATGTCTGCAGAACAATTGCAATTCCTTGAAGTTATTTTGCAGAACACTGAATATAATTCTGAATCTGGGCATAAACCTAAAACCACACCAAATCCAACTCTGGCATAGAGAGTAAAAAAGGAAAGTTCAAAAACATATTTAGACAGAAGTGATTTAGCATGGACTGGATTTGGATCGCACTAGCAATTTAAATAGTAACTAGGGGCCGCGCCCCTTGCTCGCTAACGCTCGCCAACCCCCGGAGGATTGCTTTGCAATCCTCACTGGTACGCTGCGCGAGCATGCTCGCTACGCTCGTATCAATGAAGACATGTGTCCTAGCAAAAGGAATTACTTACAAAATATTATGTATCAAAAAAATATTTTTCAAATATAAGTTTTTTGTATTACCGAAAAGTTATAACAATACCTCTGAAATCAGAATTCAAATGAAAACTTTGAGCAAATTTTGACTCGAAATGTGAGTTATGCTTTGGAAATTGAATGCCCAACATGTTGTTTGTGTGTACATTTCCCAGCACTCGAGCCACCTACACTTTTTCATCGAGTTTGTTGTAGAAAGTTGTAGTGCAAGCGTCTTGTTGAACTATAATTGTTGGCCCTGAAAAAAGCTGTATTTCAAATGGCACTGAAAAGATCCTATGCCTTCTTTGATTTCTATTATAAGCTGCAACAGCTCGACTAAAATTCATTTTTTTTTCAATAAAACTTCCATCCGATAACGGTAAAAATTCAATCGAGGCGCGAGGCTTTGTTGTAAGCAAACAATCGTACAATGTTGCCCAAACGCGATAACAAATAACGTCTTTTTTTTTAGCCACGTAAGAGAATTATATATATAGATGGTGTTCTCTATAGTATGGGATACTTTATAAATCGTTTGTTTTCAAGTATACGTCGCCTATTTTTTTTATGCGCCTCATATTTTATCAAACATATTTTGAGGGCCACTCTAGCCAGGGTGTTGCAAAACGGATTAGCAACAGCGGGAGTTGAGAGTTCGAATCCAAACACAGGCTGTCGTGTGCAAAGGGGGCTGGTGTACGTTAAAAATTTTGTGGTCTCAAATTGAATGTCCTCACATTGGTGTGGTGTGAAAGCTGGAAAGAATGGTGTACCATCTCAGGTGTGACCTTGTCATCTGACCGTGGTAAAATATTATGTAGTGTTGTCCTCGAATCTTTTTTGGAGTGATTGATCCCGTAAACGTGGCCAATAGCCCAGTGTAATACTCTAGTGCGATGTTAAATAAAATGCTTTTCGTAAAACTATCATAAAAGTCGTCCATTTTAAACCAACCATACCACGATGCATTTTAACCCCTACATTTTAATTACGATGACGACGAGCTGGTAATTTTTAATTAACGTAGTACTAGAGAAAAACAACAGGCTAATGACGACGTACCGGGATCAATCCCCAAAGGGAAAGATTCTAGGACCACACTTCGTAATTTTGGACACCGGTCAGTCAACGAGTCAATACCTGAGCTGGAATCTCACTCTCCAAACATCCACACTAACCCAGTGTAAGGACTTTCGGATACAACGCTTCGTAATTTTAAACTACGGTAGGATGACGAGATCACCTGTGCTGGTATTCCACTCTCCAGACTTCCACACCACGCCAGCGTGAGAACAGATTGTATGCAAAGGAAATCTTTACAATTTGAGGGTAATTTTTAACTAACGTCGTACTAGAGCAACACAACGGTTTATTTACGACGGTCCAGGATCAATCCCCTAAAGAAAATATCCGTGGACAGCCACCACGTAATTCTGAACCACGGTCAGATGACGAGGCAACACCTGAGCTGGCACCCCACTCTCTCCATACTTCCACATCAACCCAACGTGAGGACTTTCGGCCACGACAGATTTAAGGTGCACCAGCCACCTCTACACCATACACTTACAAACAACCATGCACTGACCATGATCCGAACCAAGAACCTTCCGATAAAGAGACTAAAACCTTAAGCACCAAACCAGTTGATCGGCGTGACGACGAGAAGAGGTAATATATAGATGTTTACTTTTTCATACTTTTTATTGAAGATTTTATTTCGTTTTCATGCTTACTTATGTTTTTATCATGCTTTTAATCTTGTAATAATCAACCAGATTATTAAGTTAAAATTTTATTAAATTTAATATAATCCTGCGTTCCAGTTATCCAGTCATAGACCCCACTGACTATCCAGTCATAGACCCCAAGATTAACCATCATCCAACCGTTTAATCCATTCAAAAGTATTCCGGCATCTCGGAATCCTAAGTCTCGGTAAGCCCATGAAATACCTGTGAAAATTCATTGGGGTATTAAATTAATAGAGGCTTAGAAACGCGCCAGCGGCGGAAATCTGTTCGCCAGATGAGAAATAATGCATCAAGGGCTCCGAAAAGTCGATATTCAATTATAGGTTCATTGATTAAAGTAGCAGAATCACCAGTGATTTTATTATCATTAGGAGGAGGATGATTATTGGCCAGTCAGCACTGCAATTCCACAGCCACATTGATTACGAACTTAAGCATTTTCGGTGTGGGTCCTGTTGTGGACGTAAAGATTTCGACGCGAAGGGCAAGCATTAAGGCGAAATATTTACTCGGATACTGGAGATTTGCTTTGCCTTAGTCTATTACTTTCTGTACTTGGGGTAAGACTAAGTAATGACAGAACGTTTAAAAAAATTCTCCTTATGCTCGTGAAACTGTTGCAACACTTTCACATCAACCGATGATCGATAATCTTGAGGGTTGGAAATGTGCGATGCCACGGATTATTGAAATTGAAATTGCTTTTTAACGAACACCTTCTTGGGCGGCCGACCAACCGGTATAGTGGTTAAGGTGTTAGCCTCTAGATAGGAAGGTCCCTGGTACGAATCCGTGTCCGGGCATGGATGTTTGTAAGCGTATGGTGTAGAGGCGGCTGGTGCACCTTAAATCAGTCGTGGCCGATAGTCCTCACGTTGGGTTGGTGTGGAAGTTTGGAGAGTGGGGTGCCAGCTGAGGTGTTGCTTCGTCATATGTGCGTGGTTCAAAATTACGAAATGTTGTCCTCGGATCTTTCCCTTAAGGGACTGATCCCCGGACCGTCGTCAATAGCCCGTTGTGTTGCTCTAGTACGGCGTTAACTAAAATTACCATTACCTTTTTGGGCGTGGTAAATAGGTATTTCAACTAACGTCGTACTGGAGAAACACATTAGGCTTTTGATGACGGTCCGAGATCAATCCCCAAGGGAAAGATCCGAGGACAACATGACGTAATTTTGAACCACGGTCAGGTGACGAGGCAACACATGAGCTGACACCGCACTCTCCAAACTTGCTCACCATGCCAACGTGAGGACATTTAACATGCACCAGCCCTCTTTGCACATTACAGTGTTTGTTGGATTCGTACCCTCCGGTTGCTAATACGTTACTCTTCCAATCAGCCCACAGCGGCCATTTTTTGGCGTGGATTGGAAGTTTGAGAAGAGTATGTCAACTCAGATCTAGCCATGTCATCTGGCATGAATTTAAAATTACTTAGTGTCCTTTGAACTTTCCCTTCAGGGGTTAATTCCAGACCATCCCAAATAGTAATTAAATACCTATGTTAACAAGAACCTTCCCTTACGGTGTATTTCGGTGAACAGTATGGGTTATATTGAGGCGAATTCCAGCAATTCCTTATGGTATGAGCGGAATGCGGTAGCCCAGTTCGAAGAGCAACGTATTAGAAACAAGAGGGGTTGGAATTCGAGTCCAATTAAAGAACGTCGTGTTGAAAGAGGGCACGTTAAATCTACTGTGGCCTCAAATGTCCTCACTGAGATCTGAAGGCTTTGAGAGGGGACTGCAAGCTCAGGCATAACTTTGTCATCTGACCATGTTTAAAAAATATGGCGTTGTTCTTGGATCTTTCTTGTCGGAGGTTGATCCCGGACCGTCATCAATTGCCGGTTATATTACTCCAGTGAGAGGTTAAGGTACGGTGAAAAGTCCATTTTTGACCAAAATTTTGTATTTCGTTTTATTTAATATTATAAAAATTTAGACTTTTTTCTTTCCAAAACAGTTTTTATTTTGTTTCTACGATCAATAGAAGTGGAGATCTATTCATTTGAATGAATCGTGAAAGCTGATTTTCAAACCGGAAGTTGAGTAATTGCGCAGTTTTGGTTTTGGTTTCGCTGATAAATGAATTAAACAGCCACGTGCGTGTGTCTTAAATATTTAACAGCAGAATCACTAACTCATGTTTTTATGCTGTGCTATATATCAGCCACAAGTTATTTTTATTTTGTTGTTCGTACTGTTCATCCAAAGACAAACCTATGCATGGACAATGTCCGCAGGATGAGAACAGCTGGTGTCGTTTCCAAAGAGCTAAAGCCATGGGGAAAACACTGAAAGGGAAATCACTTGGTCTTCCCAATTCAGTTATAAACATTTTGAAACCAATATACATGATTGTGTGTGATAGAAGTCTGCTAGAAAAGTGTATGCACGGAATGACACAAAATCAGAACGAAGCCTTCAATGGAGTAATATGAAACATTGCCCCGAAAGAAACTTTTGTGAGTCTAAAAACTCTCAGACTTGCAGTTTATATTGCAGTAGTGATGTTCAATGATGGTTTTAGGGGCTTGCTCCAAGTTTTAAATAATATTGGACTCAGTCCTGGAGTTTACATATCAAAAGGATATGCCTCCATTGATAAAAAGAGAATTTCCTCTTCTGAAAGGCAGTCACAGCCTTCGACGAAACTGCAAAGAAAAAAATTAAAAGCTTCCAAAAATACAAAATGGGCATGTAAAGAGATAGAGGAAGGTTTAATGTATAAAACAGGCGAATTTTGAAGTAATTAATTTGAAATATATATTAGTAAATTATTTAACAAATCTTTAAATGCGTTTTTCTCAGAATGTGATTTTCAATAAAATCTTTGCACGACAAAGATAATAACTCAAAGTGTATTCAAAATTTTTGAATGAATTTTTTTTCCATGGCTTTTTATATTTGTTTTGAAGATCCCGAGCTAGGATATAAGTTGTATGTTGAAAAGAAAATTTTTTAGAGTCATTTCACTGTAGTGTCGTTAGGAAAAATTTCAAATTTTCATGTTCTTTCTATGTTATGCACTATATATCATGACTGGAAAGGAATATTGCAAATATCCTAGCTCAGGCGCTAGATCATATTATTACGAGACTTGACAAAAAATCTTGTGTAGTTGTAGTGATATGATTTTAGGTTATGGGCTTTGACGTTTTCGTCCTTTTTTACCTAAATTTGTCAATTTTTGTCAGTTAAAAAAAATATATACGTACTTTTAAGAAAATTTTTGTTTTGTATTATCTTTTTATAAGGTATTTTATCATAAAAAGAAAAAAACCCTATTTGGACACTTTTTTGAAAAAAAGCACTCCGAACATAGTCAGATACCTTAATTAAAATACCTACATGCAACATCAATTATTTTTATTAATGTTTGTAATTTATAATTTGGTTCATTGATTTTAGCGATACCCAGCGGCCATTTTTGCAGCGAGTTATACTAGTTGTATTTAATATAATATATAATGCAGTCAGTTAAGCAAAAACAACGGCCTGGAAACAACGATTCAGGACAACGAAGATGAGGACAATGAAACAGAAATTTTCAAACGATCGGAAGATTAATGAGGATGATGAAGAAGAAGAAAATAATACTTTTGTTCTTTAAATCATTATTTTCACTTCACTTCAATTTAAATTGTAAGAACTATCCAGGTGATGAATGAGGATAAAATTAAAATGTATTTACTTGCTTTATTTATATTTAAAATCTACTTTGAATAAATTAACATAAAATTAAGATATACAATAAGTATTTCATTTAATAATTTTTTAATTACACAAAATAGGTAAGTATTATTAAATGAATATATATATGTAAAGTGCTATTAAATACAATGTATTAACTAATAAATAATACAAATTATTCATTGTTAATGATATTTTAATGGTTTAATAACTTTATACAAGGTATTATTCACCGAGATTCAAGGTTAACCTTGCATTACAGTATGTATGGCTGAGCGCTCTCCGCCCTCTATCTCAAAAACGGTTGAGCGCATGAAAACATGCTTGGAACAATGCTTGGTTATCCTCTACAATTTTTATAATAGATGTCAACATCAATGGAGCTATAGAAACCTAGATTATCGCGAAAAATCGATTTTTGTGAACTTTGAACCTTGAATAACTTTTGACGCAGACACGAGATTTTATGAGACTTTTGAGACAACTTTTAGAACGCCAAAATGAAGGTGCATGCGAGTTTCCAGCTTATTATCTCACATTCTGAGGTGAAACCCCTAATATGACTGGACTAATACGCAGAGATATACATTGAGTGAAATGGCGGAAGACTATGCGCCTTTTTCTATTGAATACTTTCTTTAAGACTTATGATTGTCAATTATGAACCGTTATTTTGCGCATTTTAAACTTCCCAATTTGAAAAATATCATCGGGCAACATCTCGAGGCTTCAGAAACCCGTGTTACCTTACAAATTTAGAAAGGCAACTGGTTAAAAAACAGTTAAACACAATATTTAAATACGAAGAGTGAACCATCCAAGGCATAATCGTCCAACCATCATATCTTGGGGTTACATATTTCGGTTTGTACTGGCTTCACGAACACGATTGATTTATTCTTTTCCTATGGACTTAACGCCAACCATCTAATCTGGTGGTAAGGGGTGTTACCCTCTAGATCGGAAGGCACCTGGTTCGATTCCGAGTCAGTGCATGGATGTTTGTAAGCGTATGGTATAGAGGCCAAAAGTCATCACGTTGGGTTGGTGTGGAAGTTTGGAGAGTGGGGTGCCAGCTTAGGTGTTGCCTCGTCATCTGTCTGTGGTTCATAAATACGTGGTACTGCTCTCGGATCAGGGAATTGATATAAGACCGTCGTCAATAGTCCGTTGTGTTGCTCTAGTACGGGGTTAATTTAAAATTATCTTTCCTTACCTTACCCATGTAGTGTACGGTCTCTTTTAAACATTGGATAGCCACCCTGGATCCAAAGGCGGTTTTTCTCTAATTTGTTATCTTCATCCTTTCTTTTCCTTGCTCTATAGAACCCCCAAATCCAATTCAATCCATCCTTTCTTTTTACAATTACTTGACATTGCCTGGCTTGTATTTGGCACAGCTAGGCCAAGGTAGTTTGGCCCATGAAATACAAAACCAACACGAATTTGAAAACATTAATTTTTTATATTAATTATTAAAATAAAAAAAATGAAACGCTGATTAAATATGTAAACAAAAAGGAAAATTTGATATACGACTCAGGATTTGATGTGTATCTAAAGTGCTTAAAACTCAGATTATGTTTTTGGTAAGCAAAAAAAAAGTTTCGCAGCAGAAGCTTTGAAAATGGTACGTCTTATCTTCGAAAAATATTTCTCTTCCGTTTTATTCTAAAATGTGCGAGAGATTGGAAGCATTGTCTATCTCTATAGAGCCATCATGGGGCACGTAAATCTATTTCAGGGTCTCGGAAGACGTTTATTTTTACGAAAGCTTCGATGCCGCCGTCCTATATCGTATTGCGGCTTAGTTCTTAAAACATAAACGAAAGAAAACGATGTTACACCTAATGTGATTTTACGAGATAATTTAGTAAAAAAAAAATTTATAATGGAAAAGCTCTGTTCTGAACATGTTCCTTGCAGTCTATTTTCCCATTAGCTACGGCTTTTTATTGTTCTTTTTAAATAAGTTGGTTAATTTTTAGAATACGCTCCGGCTCATGTGAGATTTACGGGGCGTGTTTTATGTTCATTATTTTTTTAATGTGCTATTAACCAAAGAAGTATAAGTAAGCATAGAAGATTTTCCTCACTGTGGGAAAAAGAAGTTGTTTACTTGGCCAAATATACTCTATGACAAAAACATCGACACAGGAAGAAGGAGTTGTCGGATTGCGATAAAAATTGGTGGATGTGGAAAACAGACATAGTAAAACAAACGATTAAAATTGCAGAACAAATCTATATAAATAAGAATGGAGTGTTTGTTTGTACATTCACTATTTTCGACCCATTTCAAGTTTTCTATCCGTTTTGGACCCTTCTGATACCGAATCCGCCTTTTTTTCTTTTGGTGTCTGTCTGTATGTATGTTGTGCCCTATACACGTCCACGCGGTTTAAGATATTTTCATGAAAATTTGCATACAGTGAGTACTTATCTTCATTTAGTGAGTGGTATTGGTTGCGAAAGTCTGTCTGTCCGTCTTTCTGTTCTATGCTCAATTTTGTGTTTGTGTGTTTGTGTAGACATCACATGAATTGTATTCCAGATATTTGATTGCATTGTATTTTATTTTATACATTATCTATTAGTTTAGTGAATGCAATATTAAACATTACTTTATTGTTATATTTAGTTGAGTTTCATGCTAAAACACCTGAGTAAGTATACTTAAATCAACCATAATTTGGTAGGTTTGGAAAAATTGGAATGTCTATTGAATATTACGATTACTTCGATTGCTTTACCAGTACTGCTGAAAAAGTAATTATTCTTCAAAAAATTATTTTTTTTTATGGAATTTCATCTCTGATACTTCATTTATTTCGAGTATTATTTTTATTCTTTGCGCAATGAAAACGATTTCCGAATATTTGGGACAGACGATATTTTTCAATGAAACGAGAATGAACAAGATCGCGCGAGCAGTGATATTTTTTCTGGTTCTTTCGCTCTGAATTAACTTCACATTTCTAAATTTTGTACACTTTTAGTTGTAAGTTGTGGCAACTGTGCGAGATCGAGAGATAAAATTGAATCACAAATTAATATCTTCAGAACAATTTTTTGCGACTTCTTTTATTTTGTTTTACTTCGCTGTTTCCAGTTTTAAATATTTATTATTTTAATAAATGTGTTTTCCTTCTCATCACACGCAACAGCACCACAAAGTATTAGACTTAAAAATGTTAGGTAAGTCAGTATCAATTTTCAGTATATTTTAAGTGTAGTTATGCCATTACTGAAAGAATAATGCCGTTATTTAAAGAATAATGCCGTTATTTAAAGAATAATGCCGTTATTTAAAGAATAATACCGTTATTTAAAGAATAATGCCGTTATTTAAAGAATAATGCCGTTATTGAAAGAATAATAATGTTTATTAATCCAAACTGGAACTTTTTTCATTAAAAAATTCGTTGTAATAATGACAGGAGAAGATTGCAAAAATTCACAATGTCGCATACCGGAGGCAAGAGTGCCACAAGTAAAAAAATATTGTTTTGTTGACTATGAGTGCGAGAGCACTCGCCGTAAATCGTAATTTTAATTAATTGAGTTGAACATGAAAAGAACTTAAGAAAGGGAATTCCAAATCTTCCTATAAATCGTCTTTTATAGTAGTAACCTTAGTGTCACCTTTCGTCATTTTGTAGCTTTGTCATACAGCAATTGTGCGATGTATGTGAAATGTATTACATGAATGGATATGCATGTGTAGGATTTGTGTCCAAAGTAAGTTGTAGAAAATATAAAGATGGCGAAAGATGTTAAAATAAATTTTTATTCTACAAAAAACGTAAGTCATTATATATTTTGATTATCTCTTCAATCTAGAGTAAACCAATTCAAACCGAGTAAGGTCGGGTATTTTGCTAGTGGATGATATATTTCAGAGTTTGACTGTTATAAAGGGAGGAAGTCAATAAGGTGTTGGTCCACCTCAGGCCTGGGTGCAAGCTGTCACCCAACGTGGCATAGACTGCAAAAGATTACGGATGGTGTCCTGCGGAATTTCTTGCCAAATTGTCTGCAAATGTCGGGCTCAATGGTCAACATTCCGGGGTGGTTGCAATCGCCTTCCCATAACCTCCCAAATGTGCTCCATGGGAGAGAAATCATGAGTTCTAGCTAGCCAAGGAAGAGTTGGGAAAACTTAAAGACAGTTCATAGCAACATGGTCCGTGGCGTCGCAAAAGGAAAGGTAACACAACCGGTCGTAGAATGTCTTCTACGTACCGCTTTGCTATAAGTGTGCCAGACATGACTATAAAGGGGTTTGGCTATCAAAAAATATATCACCCCAGACCATAACGCTCTGTAGTGGGTAATAGGGATGGGACATTGATGTCGATGTTTTCAAAACATCGATGTATTGGGGTCGATGTATTTAACATCGATGTATTGGGGTCGATGTTTTTGTAACATCGATGTTTATACTTGTCGATGTTTTATTTTTAACTAAAAAAATTATCGTTATAAAAATTTAAAAAATAACCAAGTAGCATAATTTTCATAATCAGCAAATTGAACATTCTTTTAGACTAAAGTGACCAAGGGCGAAGGGTCTGAAAAGTAGGGATGGGACATCGATGTCGATGTTTTCAAAACATCGATGTTTTTTAAAAATCATCGATGTATTTAACATTGATGTATTGGGGTCGATGTATTTAACATCGATGTATTGGGGTCGATGTTTTTGTAACATCGATGTTTATACTTGTCGATGTTTTTACGTTTTTTTTTTTATTTTTAACTAAAAAAATTATTGTTATAAAAATTTAAAAAATAACCAAGTAGCATAATTTTCATAATCAGCAAATTGAACATACTTTTAGACTAAAGTGACCAAGGGCGAAGAGTCTGAAAAGTAGGGATGAGACATCGATGTCGATGTTTTCAAAACATCGATGTTTTTTAAAAATCATCGATGTATTTAACATCGATGTATTGGGGTCGATGTTTTTGTAACATCGATGTTTATACTTGTCGATGTTTTTACGTTGTCGATGTTTTATTTTTAACTAAAAAAGTATCGTTATAAAAATTTTTAAAAATAACCAAGTAGCATCATTTTCATAATCAGCCAATTGAACATACTTTTAGACTAAAGTGACCAAGGGCGAAGGGTCTGAAAAGTAGGGATGCGACATCGATGTCGATGTTTTCAAAACATTGATGATCTATAAAAAAAACATCGATGTTTTCCTGTCGATGTCGCATCACTAGTTGCTAAACCAGTTTTAAGAAATGGGGAGAAAGGTTCAAATACACTGAATTTTAAAAACATCGATAGTTTTGGGGCGATGCATTATCAACATCGATGTTTTAATTTTGAACACCAAAGTTTCAAAACATCGATAGTTTTGGGGCGATGCATTATCAACATCGATGTTTTAATTTTGAACACCAAAGTTTCAAAACATCGATGTTTTACTGTCAATGTGGCATTACAAGTTTCTAAACCAGTTTTAAGAAATGGGGGAAAGAGTTTAAATGCACTTAATTTTAAAAACATCGATGTTTTGGGGTCGATGTATTATCAACATCGATGTTTTAATTTTGAACATCGATGTTTTGCTCTCGATGTCGCATACCTAGTGGGTATGTGTGGCGTGCCATAGTAAGTGCAGGATCCCTACGCTGCCGTAGACGTCTCCAGACAGTCTGCGGTTGTCGTGAGGACACAGTTGGAAGCGGGACTCATCATTGAAGATTATGTGTTCCCAGTCAGCACCGTTCTAAGTTGATCGAGCCCGGCACCACTTTAAATCTGCACCTTGTTGGTACGTCGATTTTTTTTTGTTATAGAGTGTATATGAAAACAGTGTTACGACAAAAAAGCATGAACTATAAGACGAGTAGACCCTTCAAATCCACCAAAATCTATCTAAACATCTATTTTTTAGCTTTATAAAATTAATTACAAATTTCATGTATCAAAACTAATGCTTCAGTTACGATAACTTTTGATGAGTTTTATGAATAATAAAATAAAGCGTATAGTAGACAAGTGCAGAAGGTCTTCTCTATAAACGCGTTTATTACCAACTTGAAATTAACATTCTAGTTTCGAACTGTTTGCTGCGAATTAGTTTTTCATGGATTTTCATGAAAAATGGTGTGGTTATTTCTTGAAATCTGTAGCATAAATTTAAGAAGAAATGAGAAATACATCATGTTTTCTAAATTTTATTTAAAGTGCAGATTTTTGGTATAATTTGAGGTGTTTAAATAGAAATATTTTTAGCTTTCTAATTGAGTGATACACTTACCAAATTTAGTCAATTTTATTGATATGTACGCACAATATTGTGTAAAATAAACTAATGGATATACAGAAATAATAGAAAATTAATAGACCTTTCAAAATTTGCTAATTTATCAAAACGTTTGACCACGTGTCATGTTATAATCTAAACTACTTAAAGTTTTAAAACTAAACTTCATAGGTATATACTTTTTAGTGGGAAAGAAACAGTATGCAAATTTTAAAACAATCGCGCGCGCGGAAACTTCTAAAGTTTAAAAGTTCACAAATTCCTTAATTTGTATGTGTTCCATTTGATAGCGAGTCCTCAAATTCACATCTTTAGGTATGCATGGGCATCAATACCCCGAAGTACAAGAATGATATTTCCTCCCTTTCATTTGTCCCCTCGACAAACCCTTTGATTTTTGTTTTTCATTCCTCTTTCATTATTTTGTTTGTCTCGTGTACGGTTTAGCCTGGATTCAACAAAGTCCATAGTGCTCAAAGAGGACTGTTGCACGTTAAATATTTTCGGCCCAAATGGCCACTACGCCAAAGTGAGGACTTTGGCGGGGTGTGGAAGTTTGGTGAGTGGGGTGCCAGTTCAGGTGTTGCCTCGTCATCTCACCGTGGTTCAAAATTACGTGTCCTCGAATCTTTTCCTTGCGGGATTGATCCCCGACCTTCGTCAATAGACCGTTGTGTTGCTCTAGTTCGATGTTAATTAAAAATTACCATTACCCTTTCGTGTTTGATACCAGAAGAGTGTTGTTTTGCTCCAGTGTGACGTTATTTAAAATACATACCAGCTTCAGCGCAACCAGTCCAAAAATGACTATTACTCCATAAAAACTGGAAAACAACTAACAGACCTTTTGACTGCGAAGGATATGATATAAGATTGCAATAAATTAAACAAGTAATAAACGGAAATAAAATATCCAGTCTGTTCAACACATAAAATAATTTCCATTGCATACAATACTGTGTGTATATCGGCTTAGTTTAATAAAATAGTACTTTAAATTCTAGTAAGTAAATAGTGTTTACTGTAACCTAGTAACTAGTAACAAGTTTCTAACATTTTCGAGGAAAGTACGCGTTTGACCCTATATGAAATGTTATTTTTGTAAAAGCAGTAGTTGTCAGACTTCAACGATGTGCTAACTAATATTACTAGTACAAATCCTTTCAAAAGTATACTCATTTCTCTGATGCTTATACAAATGAATAAGGACTTAGTAATGAGCTATTGGAAATGTTTCAGCACATTTCCCCATTCCATACCACAACCGATTGCATATTTGTCATCGACAATAACTGAGAGAGTAAGGGAGCGTATTGTAGTTCTTAATATAGAAAAGTACTGTACCTAAACATTCTTGGATTACGGGTTTGGTTAGCTGTATTATTAAACTTTTAGTATACGTTGAATAAAATGTCAGTCATATTAATATTTGAACCCTCTGAACGTCGCAAGATTTATAAGGAATGAATCATTGCTTCGCTCACATTACAGAGGACTAAACTTAGAAAAATTCTTTAGATTCTTTCCGTCGAATGGAATCATTTGGACTTATTCTATTACTCCTTTCCGTCGAATAAAATCATTTGGAAATATTCTATTGCTCTTCCCCCACTGTGGATAGAATCATTTGGAAATACTATCTTTCCTCAGAAAGGGATCATTTGGAGAGATTCTATTGCTCCTTCTCGCGGATTTGTATGCAAAGATTTTATTAGTCCAGAGAAAATTATAAATAGTGTGATGTCTGCTTAAAACCTGAAGGCCCTTTTCCCACGGAAGAAGAATGTTGACCATCAATAGAGGGGCTGGTGACCCGACAACATACGATTGACAAATAGGCCCTAGTTTTGTACCTGCAAAGTGGTTCAGGTTTATGGATGGACGACAAAGAGGTCGGGATGCGGCTTCGTGAGACGACAAGGATGGCGGCTCGTTTTTAATTGGGCGGTCACCGAGGTTTTTACGGGTGAGAAAAGGTCTTCAACGGGAGATGATCGCTGAACCTTGCTGAGAGAACAATGTTTGTTTTCTGGAACCCATCCTGGGATGATTTTACGGTAGAGCTTCTAGCAGCGTTCGCATGTTGATCAAACTTCTCGGATATTCCACCCTGGGATGAGCTTAAATTTGCTTTTGACCAACGTCTATTAAACATCGTTGTATACAAAGAGCAGAATTGTGAACGGTTAATTTTTTAAATGTAAATAAATTAATTTAGTCTAGAGTTTGGTGAATTCATTTCGAGCCAAACGCTACACTGGTTAGAATTTAGTCAGGGAAAACTGTAAGGTGGAAATATGCGTGTGAATCTCTTCGAGTAAAATCCACTCTGATGGCTATAGTATGAGTGAGAAATGTTAGCATGGCGTGCTTTAGAAAGTTAGCATTCTATTTATCTGATTCGTTTGTTTGTTCTACAGATTCAGTAGCTTCTTCCGATTTTTACCTAATATTCAATTTCTTTCTAATTAATTGTTTTGTTGTTTGTATTGTCGATAAAGTTCGGGCTCCCAGAAATTAACTCCGGTTTAATTTCAACAACTGTGCATATGTTTACATGTAAGTGTGTTTTGAACCCTGCGTCACTAAGACAATTCAAAGGAGGAGTTTATATTTTTCTAAATATGCATTAAAGCCTTAAACCATGTGTTTGCAAAGCTTTTTGTACACACTTTTAGGGGAAACAAAGTGCACAAAATTAAACTTTTTTAAGTGAGATGTAAGGAAGTATGTATGAAGCACATGTCTAGTACGTCCACAATCGCCACACAGATATGGAGGGCCGCGTTAGCCTGATTGCAAGAGCAGTTGATTAGCAACCGGAGGGTTGCTAGTTCGAAACTCGATACAAAGACCATCGTATACGCTCATACACGTTTAACCTGTAACATGTCCTCCTGTTGGCGTGGTGTGGAAGTTTGGAGAGTAAGGTGTCAGCTCTTGTGTCGATGTCGTCAGCAAAATGTCGTCGATTCAAAATTACGAGGTGTAGTTCCTCGGGGCTTTCCCTTGGGGATCAATTCCGGACCGTCGCCAATACTCCGTTATGCTGCTCCAGTTCAACTACTTATCTACCTAGATTTGCTAAAAGACTTTTTGGCAGTGCGGCAGTTTACAAGTTTAATCCAACGTTATTTCAGACGCTGACATGCATCAAGCATGGTCCGATATCTGACATGTATTTAGCACACGGGATGGCTAACGGAGGCAGACGAACTGCTGCGGAATTGTACCTTGACTCCTACCTATTTGAGGATTTGTGCCGAACCATGCACAGTCCAGTCAATAAGGGTGTGGCCACTTAGCCACAGATCTTGTGATAATCCCTATGAATGGGAATTTGAAACCCACATCTTCCCTACCCTATGGGGAATTCGCCAGATTGATTTGGAACGTAGTCGAAGGAAGACTACGTTGGAATGGACCTATACTCTTTGTTTCATTGCCATTGTGTTAGTGTCCTGTGTTTGTTAATAAATAGGTGTTAAAATAGAAATGGAATTGGACTTAAATTTGATTTGAACATGCAACCTAATGATGTGCGAATTTTGGACTCGATGAAACAGTTATTACATCACAAAGGGTTTATAATTGCCATTCTAAAAAACAAGGTTGGATATAAGGGAAAGTGCTAATGGGACCTCCCTGAATGTCCCTTACGAAAATCTTCCAAAATATGGTTCCAGGTTTTCCGATATTTTGGAAACTTGTCCGTCATTTTGGATTCTTCAGTACTTTCACGTAAATTATAATTGTTCTTAAAGTGTTTGACTCGGAAACATATTTTTTTTTGCAAAGTATTCACTCTAAAAGGGTTTTAAGGGGGTCCGGGACACAAAAATCGTCAAATTTTTTGGTACGTTGTTTTAAAAATCTAACACTCTTGATAGGAGTTGTCATGGCAACAACATTTGTCTTTAAAACTTTAAATGCGTTTTTCTCCATTATCATTTTTTCAAGATTTCCTGTATTCAAATTGGTATAAGTCGAAAACCGATAAAGTTTAAGGGTTGAAATTTGGAATATATCTTTTTCAAACATTATACTTTAATTTTGATTCAGCAAATTTGAAACAAATATTTACTTTAAAAAATATGACTTCAAAATGTACCTTAAAATTTTCAAAATTTTTCATTTAAATATTTTTTATTAAATTAATATTTTTTAAATTGCTGAATCAAAATTAAAATTCACAAATCTGTGAATAATTTACTGCAAGAATTTTGAAAATTGATGAAGAATATTTTGAGTTTTAGAAATTTAAAATGACCTCTCTTTTTTTCAAAAAATCTTAATTTAAAATGTCTTTAAAACTTTTGGAAAACTTTTGTGTTGTGATTTTGTTTCTTAGTTAGGTGGGTAATCAGTACAAAAAAATTCAAAATTCAAAATTAATTAATAAAATATTTTTTTCAATGCGTCCCGGACCCCCTTAAAAAAGTTTTTAAAACCCTATAACGGTGCTTTTGTACCACACTTAGGTGAAACTAGAATCAGTTCATAGCTCATTTAGTTAAAGACTACTGTCAATGTAAAAAAACTAGGGTTAATAAAAAATATTTACATATTTATTACCTTTACACGCGCTAGCAACACTCAGGTAGCTCTTGCGTATACTATATACCTGTTTGAATAAGGAATAGTTTTTTTGCTTCTTCTCCTACTTTTGGACCGATGCCTTAGCAACTTACGAGTTATAAAGTGTGCAGGTTCGATTTCTCCCAGGGTTGTATTTCTTCTGTTTCAGAATATTTTCCAAGTGTGCAGATTTCTATTTACTTGATGTTGCATGGCTTGTGTTTGGTCCAACGTAGCCTACTGTCCTAGTTATTCTCACCATGAAATCGAACCAGCTAAACTTCTCCTTACCCCCCCCCAGATGGTTTATATTCGAAAACTGCCCTGAAGCAGACACCTTTTGATGCTAAGGCTTGTTCCAAACTGTCCAAAGTTCATGACAAGGGACAATTTGTTTTTCTGCTTGGATCATTATCCTTGGGCAGTTTTGTCTCTACAAAATATCTTGTCCTTAGAAAAATTGACAAGATTTTGGTCATTACAGGCATATTTTTAGGTTATCGCAACCCCGTGATCAGTCCTCTTTTCTGGTTTTACCCTCGCCTACTTTCTGCTTTCTTTATTCCTATTTATCCTCTTGTATTTGACACAGCTTGTACAAATATGGTCTTTATACCATAATACCCTAAACCACCTATCTTTATGGCACAAGGACCATTTTTGATGGAGCTGCGTAAACCTTTAGACTACAATTTGCAAATTTCATTAGAGTCGTGGTAGCTCAGTTGAGATAATCGTATTAGCAACAGGAAGTTTGCGATTTCTAAACAAAGTCAAGCCAGAGACTGTCATGTACACGAGGGCCAAATTGCAGAATTGTATTCAGTGTTCTGCAACACAACTCCAAGCAATTGCAATTGTTCTGCAGGTATTTTGTCCGAATATTGAAAACTACAGTCAAATCAAAAACAGACGTAAAACACAATTACAGGCTAAATATGTATTACATATTTGTAATGAAACATCAAAATTAATTAACTTACTTTATTTAAAGTCAAGGCATATTGTCAGAATTTATAATTCTGTTGATAACATTTGAAGTTAAATATTTTATCATTGACATAGGACATGTGTTATTTATAAAGTGTTAGCGGTAATATGGTGTGGTGTAGGGAGGTTGTGCAGTAGCTATAGAAGAACATAAAAGGTGTGGAAGGAGCGAGCTTTGCAATGCAGATTATCTTAACTTATTGAAAAAACGGCCAACATTTTAATAAAATTAAGGAAACATTGTTCTGAAAGACATTGTTCTGCAACGTACGTAGCAGTTTTAAACACATTCTGGTCCCGGGCACGGGGGAAGATGAACGATAAATCTCCTGAACCTTTAAAAGACCTGACGCTGGCGTAGTGTGGATGTTTCGAGAGTGGGATGTTCTCGTAATCTGAGTTCAAAATGAAGAGACGTTATCTGGGATGGTTCACGGATCGTCGCTAATATCGTTGCGCCAAAAACGACCAACCGAAATCGACTAGATCTTAGACCCAGATATCCCGTCAATACACTTGAAGGGTTCAAGTTCGCACTGGAAGTTTTTTTTTCTAGCACCCTCTAAATGCACTACAATGTATTTTGACCTGTAAAATAAACACCACCGCCCTGAGTTCGGTTTGGGGTTTCAGAACCACTTTGGCTCCCCCTTCGCGGCAGCCTGATAAATCTAATTCAAGATGCATTACGTGAGAAACACGTTATTACACTGCTTTGCAAGCGTACGTCACTTATTAACGTTAGTTAACGACGCAATAATATTTAGAGACAAAACTACTGTGTAGAGATGCCATAGCATGCTTGATAATTTATTCCGAGCATCCCAAAGTGAATACTTGACCTTTCCGCACGACACGCTGGTTTTCTCCGCATGTCGGACAAACCTATCCAATTAACTTTGTATCGCATCTAAATATCTAACTTGCCTTTCAATTCAATTGCCGATTTCCTCGCTCGGATTCAGGCTTAATGGACAGGCGTCCGCTTTCTACCTTGCAATAATAATGTTTGTCTTGGACAAACCCTCTTAACAATCCCAGGACTCAAAATGCACGTGGAGCAGCCCCGAGTTTAATTAACTGAAATATTCACTCGCGCACGAAAATGGCATTTCCCAATGTTCGGGATTCGGTGGGACACACTTTCGGGCATCAATATTTTGCCAGGCCGAATCCATTTGAACATTTTCATTAGCCGTCACATTCCTCGCACTCGAAATCGCGGCGTCTTTAATGAGCGGTACGCGCGCGCGGTTTCTGCTTTCTTAAACATTAGAGTAATTGATCTATTAATCTAACTTCGGAACACGCGCCGGGTTTTAATTAAGCCGGGGTACCTCTCCCTGACAAGCGGGCTGATTTATGGAAGTTGGTTAATGCCCGCTGAACTCCCGTTTTCTTTTGTAGTTGCGGGCGCTGAAAGATCGCGCGCTTTACATCTTGTTATTTTGATATACCTCTTGATGGTCTGATAAGGAATTGGAATCGTTAAGGGAAGTGGGCAGGGGTTTATTATTTTAATGGTCGCTTTTATGGAATGGTATTGGAAAAGCCATTTGGTGTTGCGGGAAGTTAATGTAACTGAGAGGGGTTGAGATTTTTTTGAAAATATTTAGAGCGGTCTATTAATGAAGAACAGGATAATTGATTTTCCTTTTACGGCTTACGTTTAGCTGTAACGGGATTCATAGCTACCGTTGGCAGGATTAAGATCATGTTCGATTTTACGTAGTCGGAATTGCATCGAAAAAGGACTTGTAACTATCCTAGCAGATTTTGTTACTGACCTGGTTTGCTCTGTAGTTTCCCTATTCACGTTTGTACACTGATATGCAAAAATTAAGGACGGACCGTAGAAATTAGCATAAAAGTGGAAAAAGGCAACAGTACGGACCGTAATAGAAATCAGGAGATAGACCCTGATGCAGTAGAACATGTGCCTATTAGGGTGGGCCGAAAAACACTTTTTTTCGAAATCGCTATTCTAATAGTGCGGAAAGGGTTCTCTCTGGCTTCAATAAACACTGTGTAAAATATTTTTTTGATTGGATAATATCTTCTGCTCCCGCATCGTACTTGAATTTTCTAAATTTGGGTAAAAATTGCAATTTTTACTCGGCGTAGGAAATATAATTATTTTTCAATATTGCTGTTCTAATTGTGCGGAAGAAGAGCCCACTGGGTTAAACAAGAAAGGTGTAAGATATATTTTCTATCGAATTATATCTTCTGGTCCCGCATCGCAATTGAAATTTTGCTGTTTTTGAAAAATAAGTGCACTTTTTTTATGTGTTATAGAAATAAATAAAACATGAAAAATAGATGGGTTCATACAATATTTATAGCTGTATTGTACTGTAAATTTGATTATATTGCCTAAAAATTATTAAATAGTAGTTGAGTCACATTATATTAATATAATATTTGTAAAGAATATTGTAACCATAGAATGTTATGACATGCCAATATCAAAAGTTTACTTACACTTAATCAGCAGGAAGAGGCTTGAAATCAGCCTTATAATCAAATTCAGACATATAATTGATCGGGAAAAGAATGTGGATCTAATGAACCCGTCTCTACTTTGAAACCCATAAATTTTAGTGGATGCTTCTGTCACTAACTTGACACACCGTTCAACGGCCTGTATGTGACATGGGAAGTGAACAAAGTCCTATTCAGGATTTTTTTTATCACGCACAATGGAACTAAATATAACAGTAGATATATCACGGAGGATTGGTGGCGAAGTAATAGTAATTAATGACCAGTCAATCAATTTAGTACAGTCAGCAGCTTCAAAATTCAGTTTTGGTGGGAGAAATACACGTACTGACTTTAGATTGGAAGATGACTCTCTAGACTTAATTATACGTCGTGCAGCAAGTTCTCTGATGTGCGGTCTTTCATCCTTCAACATACACATCAAGATATTCTCGGGATGAGCAAAGAACGAATTTCGACAAATTACTCCATCAACGACGTCCTTGAGGTCTTGAGGATACCTGGATCTAGAAATACTATTCCACACATGCTTAGCTCCATCTTTCAGCAAGTGTTTAGGCTTTATATCAAACCAGTTTGGAGTGTAAACTTTCATAACAAACTCAGCGATTTGTTTCAACTTCAAAGAAGGATCTGGAAAACTAACATATAGTCTTAGAACTATGTTCGCTGTTGTTAGCCAACTAATGATAATGGACCAGGACTGCGTCTAGAAAGTTCATCAGGACAATTACCCAATCGTACCGCTTGAGATATTTCTAGTAAGTACATTTGATCCTTGCTTAAGTCACGTCTATCTGTTATTGGTAACTCGCCGTCAATAATTTTGAAAGTTGTAACGGGCAAAGTTTCACATGTAAGGAGCGCCTACTCAATATTATCAAAATATGATTTTGGACCATTTGCTGGCCCATCCAACGTTTCAAACAGATGCCTCAGAGTTAGTTCTTTAAAATGCAGGAGATATATTAACCATTGCAGAAGTTTATCAAGTTTCATTTCCTAACACCGAATTCCACCAGATTTCCATCCGGTATTAACAAATATGCAGTCACAGCCAATTGCCAGAAGCTGAGAAAGATCTCTTGTGATCCCTTCAAATATCCGATAATAGTCGCGGAAATCTGTTTTGCAGTGCCAAATGATGGACTCAAATGAGTAATTTAACGTGAACCTGGTTCTTTAATAGGAGATAAATGTTCCTCTTTTGCTTTTCTCGTGTATCTTTTAGTATCTACTATCTCCTCTATCAATGTAAAATCTTTGCGACCATCGAAATACAACCCCTTCAACAGTAATGCCTGAGCTTCACTTTTAAGCTTGAAATTTTAAATCCTTTCTAACTTTAGCCTTTTCCCTTCGCAGCTTGTTTTTGTAAACCACCAAATCTGAGTTATTGCTAGTTATGAGATCGACGTCGTGAATAACTCTTGAAGCAATTGCAACCACAGCCTGGTCCGAGACTCCAAACCTGTCGGCAACCACAGCAGTTGAAGGGAGGCCAAGTCGCATTTGTGATGATTTAGATACAAACGGAGTTAATTGTCCGTACTTAGGATCAGTAAGAGAGTTTAAACGGTTCTATGTCGATGGTTTGTAAATGTCCAGATTTAAATCTACTTCAGATATATCTGCGGAGTTATATGAATTGTGAAACCCCCTCCACACTCTCATTTCCTGTCAGATACAGATAGCATACTAAGACAAGAAAAAGTGCATTTTTCTTAAAAAATAGCAACATTTCAATTGTGATGCGGTAACAGAAGATATTATTCGATCGACAAAATATTCTACACCATTCTTATTAAACCCAGTGGGCACCTCTTCCGCACTATTGGAACAGCAATATTGAAAAATAATTATTTTTCCAACGCCGAGTAAAAATTGCCAATTTTTACCCAAATTTCCAAAATTCCAGTGCGATGCGGGAGCAGAAGATATTATCCAATCAAAAAAATATTTTACACCGTGTTTATTGAACCCAGAGAGAACCGTTTCCGCACTATTAGAATAGCGATTTCGAAAAAAAGTGTTTTTCGGCCCACCCTATTACCTATATGGCACATGACGTAGGGGAGGAGTGTCGGAAGGGTGTCAAGCACATCGCATCCCGGCAAGAAAAGTGACACAAGTCAAAAAATAAAAATGTTGATGTTATGTCATTGAAAAGTATGTATGAGGTTCCCCAGTGTGTTATATTTCTACTCTATTGAATATAATAGAAGTTACCACCATTAATACTCACCTAAAACTTAAAAGAAGCTTATACTATTTCAATATAAGTTTTATAGTATCCTTTAAGTTGAATTTTCTCAAAATCTGCAAATTTGATGTGTGTCATTTTTCTTGCCGGGGTGCCACATGGGCGGTGCACATTACACAGTGTACAGTGATATCAGAGATGTCGAGTTGCTCTGCTACCGTATGATATGGTCAACAGGCAATCCAGGAGACGTCATCGGGATAACGGAAAGTCGAAGTTGGAAGTGTTCTAGTGTTTCAGAGGAGTTCGGGATCGCTCACAGAATCGTTTCACTAACCTGGAGAGCATTTCAACCGACAGGAACAGCTGACCGAGCGTTCAGCAGTGGTCGTCCACGAGAAACAACGGCGGCTGGCGACCGGTGTATTGTCCTACAAGCGAGAAGAAACAGACGTTGATCAGAGGGAGAAATGACGAGGTACATGCAACAGACTACTGGACGTCCGATATCATGTTTTTACCGTGTACAGGAAGCTGCACAAACGTTGTCTATATCACGATGACAATCACGGTTGGCGCCAGTAACGCCTGCTCATCGGAGACTTCGTATTCTGTGATGCCGGGAGCACAAGAACTGGACACAAAAGGAATAGGGGCAAATGCTGTTTACGGACGAGAGTCGATTTAATCTGACGAGCGATTCTGGACGCATTCAACATATGATGCTTTTTTTAATTTCTGTTAAAGGCGAGAAAACTTCATGGACGTAAATAAAGATACATGTTGTGTAGAGTAAGGCCCGGTGCACACATCCGGTTTTTCAACGTGCGGCGCCACTGCCACAACGCAAGTACGGTCTGAGATACATTAGATCCAATGGAGCAGTGCACACATGCCTCCAAGCTGGGGCGACGCACGTCCAACTTGAGTGTAATTTGTGCCACAGTTCCGCACGGTCGTTGCACATGAGTCACCTTTCTGAAGTACCTTGTTTTCATAAACAAATGGAATATAAATAATAATTAATAAAGGGTTGTATCCAGTAACGTCTATTTTGTTTCAAAGTATAGTTTTTTTACACCAAGTAAGCGAAATAAACCCGTTTTCTTCGATAGAATATTTATCGCAAATGGCGCGAAATGAGTTCGTGCGTTATTTCACGGTTATGTGTACATAGTTGGGCTTCGATGCCGCAGTGGCGACGAACGTTGATAAATCGGATGTGTGCATAAGGGTACAGTGGACTTTCAAAAAGTTTTTGTTTTAATTTTAAAGCTGTCATTCTGAAATTTTTATATTAACTTCATACAACTAATTTAGCTATGTAAAATAAATTTGATTAAAATACCTTGAAAACTTTTTTTAATTAAATTTAAAAATAATAAATTTTAATTGAAATTTTTAAAACGTTCTAGGCGCATCAAATATATTATTAGAATTTTTTTTAGATATTTTACTACATATACTATGTATAAACAAAACTTAGTATGTTTAAAATTGTTTTTAAAACTATAAACCCCCAAAAAACAATAAATGTTTAAAAACGATAATTTTTTTCATAAAAAAGCAACTTTCTCAACTTTAAAATATCATAAATAAAATTTCTTAAATGCTATACATTTAAAACATGCTAACTTCTATTATATTAACCATTTTTTACATAATACAAAAGTTTTAAAGAGCTAACTTGAAAAATTATGCGTCATTTTTTCAAAACCAAAACGTAAACAAGGCACTTTCAAGTGAAAGTAAAATTGCATTTTCTAGTAAAAACAAAACGATATATCTGAAAAATTTCTTTTGCATATTATACAGGAACAAGAATTTGTTCATTATTATCAAAAATAAAAAAATGAAAAATTTGACGGATTTTGGCTATTTCAGAAGTCCACTGTATCCTTAAGTGGTTCAAAAAATTTCGGTACATGGATTGGTTCTATAGCCAGAACTTGTACGGGTCCGGGATGATGCAGCTACCGGAGGTTTTGAGAAAGAGGTCATCGAACAAAATGGCACATACTACATTGATTCAATGTATAATTTTTAGAAAATAAAATAACTTATCTTCAATTTTTGTCAAAAAAAAACCGGGACGAACTTTTGCACAATTCAATACTACTAGTTTTCGATTTATTAAAAAAGTACCAATACGATAGCAGTCACTTCTATTTGGCATCACGGGAGTACAAACAAAATTTTATTCTTACACATAACGCATTCTGACATGTGTAGTGGAACTCATTTTGGACTCCTTGATCTAAAAGACACTTTTTGAAAGCGAATCAGAAGTACTTTGTAACCATTAAAGATCTTGATGATAGGAAATCGGTTCTAAAAGCAATGGCACACCATACTTATCGCAGCAATAAAAGGGATGATGCCTATTATATGTAAGCTGACAGCTTTAATAAATGACACTTAGATCCTTTAGAAATATCTGAGCTATTAGTGAAGTAAAAAAAAAACGTATTTCTGAGGTAGATGATTTTGGAAATAAATCGCATCTAAGGTTCGCAAGCCAAAAACGCGAAACAGAATCTTCGTCACCTAGATTGGGAAAAATTCTCTAACATGGAATAAATTGCTTTCGTAAAAGTTCAAAAGGACTGTCAGGGAACGGCAAGGAGCTTATTAAAAACACAACAGATCACAGAGGAAGAAGTAAGAGAAAGAGCAAAAAGCATAAAAATCCCAAACAGATAGGATGATAACACAACAACGTTGTTCCATCATCGCAGCAATTGCCCCAGACGCAATTTCTTTCGAAAATGCTTCATAAATGTGCTTAAGAACAATAAGAAGGAAGAATTTATCGAAAAAAAAAGGGAAAATGAGAGTTGGGGAAAGTATAGGGAAGAAGGCCTGAGGCGCTTTGCAGTAATTGGTACTCAGCATCCGTACGGTGAGTTGCTTTGTCGAACAATAGGCTGATTTCGATCCTCTTATTGCTGTAGTTTTTTTTAAAAAGACGAACCCTTTTATAGCTCTTGGCTTAATGGAGTTATGAAAATTAAATGCGCTCCTTGAGAGCAATTTCGAATGCTGTTCAGATTTTCTAATTCAGGTGTTTTCAACGATGCGAGTTTTGCTAAATGAGATAAACGTTGTGATCTCATGTTACGTGTTTTTTTATACTTCGCCCACAATTATGGGATTCGTAGCTTTGCTCATTCAACACAAATGGGTTTTTATACATCATTTGCCCAATATTTGAACTGACGTACTGAATTTCTGGTTGATTGAATGAAGATATTATCTTTCTAACGAGTATTGAGCAATACAAAATACACTTAGTTCTGTGGACATTAATGTTAGTAAGGTAGAACTTTGATTGCCAGAGGCAATGTGACCTATGGCCTTCCGTTGCAGTGTGAAAGACCAATGTTAAAATTTTGACTACGGCTATAGGTATAACAATCGCGATTCTTTCTTGGTGCGATTCTTATAACTTTCAAGGTGCAATTGATGCACTGTCCAAAGTTTAAATTCTTTCTTGGCGGCGCGATCATGGTACTACTTCTATACCGCCCAAGTTGTAGTGTCAAGAGTAAACTGACTCATAATCTCATTGGACAACCGTCTCAGTCTCAGACATGCACCTTTTGATCTGTTGGTTGTTAATTAACGCCGCACTGGAACAACACAGCAGGCTATTGGCGACGTTCCGGGATCAAATCTGAAGGGAAAGAACAGAGGACAATACCACGTAAAATTTAACCGCGGTCAATTATTTATTTCGGAACATGTAAAAAAAGTTTTTAAAAAAAAGTGTTTTACACAGGCTGAAAATTTATTTACATGTTATTTGAGCTATTTAATGATTGTTTTGGGTATTCATCTGTTATTCTGAGGGTGAGTTATACTTCAGCTGCTCGTTTGTTTGTGTAAAAAAAACACGTTCTGTAAAAATATTTTACACCGTATGAAAATGTAACTTGATATAGTTAGTTTGGTGTTAATCAACAATGTAACATGTAAATAAATTTTCAGCAGGTGTATAATATAAAAAAAAATTTTGTTTCGTGTTCTGAACGCATTTCTGGTTGTGACAGCTGAATTTTATTTGTGACATTAACTATAAATTAGCTAACTATTCTTACATCAAAAAGTCTGTGTAAAAAGTGGGACCCAAAAGTGTCGCTGGAGGTTTTTTATCTTGTGCCGGATGACACATGTCTAAACTATAAAGTTTATGACCTTTCTTACTTTTGCGTTTTTATCTTCATAGTATTTATTATCTTTTATCTTGTGCTTGGCGCAGCTTGACAGACCTTTCGCCATAAAACCCAAACTTACAATCCAATACGAGGTAATGTGGATCAAGGCTACATCTTATAACACTGGACGAAACACAAAGCAACACGAAACAGCCTATACGAAAGAAAGAAACCATTTTCTGTGCTTCATGTCACAACTACGACACAAAGATTCATAAATCTACGACTAAGAATAATGGATGTTAGGATTTGAGTCGGAGTACGCATTTTTGTGTGTGACAAATTTAAAGTACAACTGGGCGAATGTTTTAAAGTACCGAATGTCTTAAAGTGTATTAAAAAAAGATGTTTCCGTGGTAGTCTGTTTCACAGCACGTTCTAAATCTTTGAACAAAGTTCGGGTCACGGTAGTCCGGTTGGAAAGATAGATTAGCAACTGTGACAATTGGGAGTACGAATCCAACCGATTTGTCGTGTACAAAAGAGTCTCATGCACGTTAAAACTGTCGTGACCTTAAATGTCCTCAACTTGGAGTGATATGGAAGTTTGGACAATGGTGTGCCAGCTCAAGTGTGACCTCGTCATCTGACCGTGGCTCAAAATTGCGTGGTTAAGGGGGTTGATTAAATCGCCGCGACGATCAACACGTTCTCACGACAATATTTGCTGCGAGTATTTGAAACCGAATGTTTCATTATTTCTCTTTTAGCTATTAAAAAAAATTAAGGAAAAAACTACGTGCTTTAATGAGGAAAAGTGCAGATGGGCCTTCGCTTTCAGATTTTAAGGCTGATCGAGTAGTTCAGAAATGGTTTCGTGCATGGGATCGCAGATCTTGCTTTTAGCTATCTAGTTATGAAACAACTGCAATTTTCTCTAGCCTAATTATTGACTGATGCCTTAGTAAACATGATAATAAGGAAATAAACGTTTGTCAACAATATATTATTTGAGTGTTTCTTTTTTATCTCTAGATGTATTTTAAGGTTTCATATGAAATTGTAGAAAGCTTACACGAAAAGTGTATTTTATTCCTCTTCTCATTGCATGATTCATTCAAATGTTTTAAAGTCTAGTAAATAACTGCAATTTACTGTTATTCCGGAAATTTTAGGTTTTGTCATGAACTCAATAGTTTTTGCTTCCAGCTTATAAAAGCTCGCAGCAATATTTGCTGCTAGCTTCAAAATCTTGTTTCGAGCCCTGCAACACAGTAAAATGTTTCTTCCAAAATTGTATTCTGGATTAATGGAATACGTACAGAAAAAAAAAAAACGTTCTACCACAAATAAACAACAGTGCTATCTCTATTTATCTTTACCCAAACACCTATCCTAGATTTCATTCAACCGTTCCATGTGGTTAAGTAACGCTTACTGTTGCGGTGTAAAATACTATTCTCCGATATGCGCCAAGTGAGTTACTTGGAAACCTTGTAAGTCTTAAAGGGTTAAAATAATTATAACCCGGATTTTTCATTAAATTCATTCCACATGTGTATAATTCTTATACAAATGTAAACTTCTAACATATGTGGAACATGAAGAATAAAATGTGAATAAAGGTTTTGAATTCCTATCGTAGGAAGCATTTGATCTGGTTGGCGATGATTACAAATTTAGACTACATGCCATCACACACAAATCACAGCATAAAATAGCTAAATAAGGAATCGAAACTGGACTGATAACACTATTTACATTTACTTATTTAACCCAGTTAAAGCCTTTAAAATTCAACGTATTCCGTAAAGAAAATAAATTCCAAGTCTCCCTTGCCTTACATCGACGAAAACATCTGAATTTTAAAATACTTTGTTTCAAACACCTGCTGCGGCAAATTCAATAAACGTACTCTTCCTTTTCCCTTCAATAAATAGAATTAGACAAGTGAGGGTTTAGAACGATGAATCGGAACACTTCTCGGGATTCTTAATGCAATTTCAACGCTATCGTCCCGTGTTTCCACACTCCGTAACACGGCTTTTAGTATTTAACCTTGCGTTTAGTTCACGCTGGCATGGTGTGGAAGTTAGGAGAATGGGGTGCCATCTCCGGTATGACCTCGTCATCTGACCGTGGTTCAAAACGACGATGGGTTATCTGTAGATCTTTCCCTTCGGTATATATCCCCAATATTACATTGTGCTCCTGTGCGACGTTAACTAACTACATACTTTTTGTGTCTAAAAATGTTCATTGTGTATAGCCCTCTGGGGGAACATTTACCTTAGACATGTAAGGACTTCACGATCCAAAGGAACTCTAGTGATCTTTTTTTATGTATGTTTTGGAGCGGTGGTAGCCCGTTTGGAAGAGCATCGGATTAGCAAATGAAGGGTTGCGAATTCGAATACAGCTTAAGACCGTTGTGTACAAAGGAGGCTGATGCACGTTAAATCAGTTGTGGCCTCAAATGTCCTCACGTTGGCGTGGGGTGGAAGTTTGAAGAGTGGGGTGTGCGTGCCACTAAATAGTATTAAACCCAGTGAATTCAAAGAGACCTCAATTGACTCGATGGGTATGTACTCTACTCTAGCAACTTTCGATTTGTACACGGCGCGAGTCCGATTCCAGTCAGGTGTATTCCTCCCTTGTCGTATTTAATTCTTTGGTCTAATTTATAGTCGAGTAAGACAATTTTGACTATATTAGACTATAGTACTTGGCATTGTACTTTGTGCCTGGCACAGGATGTGCACATGTGACTCTTACGCCATATAAAACCCTCATACCAAATACACAAATGTAATTCATGATTTTAAGTAATTGTATTGAAATTGTATCCATCAAAACTTAAGATCCTTTAAAAATTTCAAAATTTATATTGTACATTTGAAAAAGGCCTGAAAATATTATGTCTGAGAACCACTGTGTATCAGGAGTTGCTTCTATATAATATTTCATTTCAATTTCCGCACAAAATAACCGCACAAAATGTAGTACTAAGTAAATTAATGTTTTGCGTATAAATTAAACATTGATTACTTGTAATACATTTTTGTATTCAATCCTCTCCACATCACGAGCAATGGCCTCTACACCACAACATACACATACAACATGTCTAAATAGTCACAAAACCACCAATTAATCGTGAATTCAAAATAATTTTTGATGTAGTAAAGAATAATTCCATCATTGGAAAATAATTTGTTAGATATTTACCTTTTAATTTAATTTCCTGTGTTTTAAAATTTTATTTTTCATACTATTTAACAACAATTTGTTCCAGTTAAAGAATAAAACTTAATATCAATTTTAAAAATTTAATTTTCACCAAGAGAAGGAAGTTGGTCAACTACCTTCATTGGATATACTATTCATCGCAATTAAATCCATCGATGACATTTCGATTAAACTAATCCGTTAATAAAACGTATTTATTTTCATCCATCCTAGGCAAACCTTAAGACTTAAAATAAAGTTCGTAAAGAAATCAAATTCGAACTCCACCTCAGCCCTTCAAACTCATCTGAATTTTAAAACCCTTTGTTTCCCTCGAACACCTGCATCGGGGAATTCAATAAATATATTCCCTTCCTTCCCTCCTATAGGGTGCTATCAGACAGGTGAGCTCTTTCCTCGATAAATCCGAAGAATTCTGGCGATTCCCTAATGCAATTCTACCACTCTATCTCTCTCTTGCTCTGCGTCCACGTCCTAACCAAGTGAACTTGGGACCTTCTACACGCGAAGAAAAAACAGCGATGAAAATAAATGCCCTTCGATGGCGACGGGCTGCGATGTAATGGTGAAATACTAGACCCTCACGAAAAGGACTCGGATCTAAAGGGTAGGAAGCGAAAAATAAGCAAATAAGCAAAAAAAATAAGGCAAAGATTGCGAATGATAAATGTGCTAAGACTGCGATGCCGTTCCTTCCAATGGAGTCCCAGTTCCTATCGTAATCGCCTACGAGTGATAAACTCGAAAAAATTTCTCATTTCTCCCCGACCTTCGGTTTTTTTTATTTTATTTTTACTCGAGGCCGATCCGCTGCAATTTCATTCAAATAAAGCGTTTCTATGATAACTCGCTTGATAAATGGCGAGACTTCTGGTGTTTGAAATAGTTGGTGTGTGTATGTCGGTCGGCGGGAAAAAGTTCGATAAAATTGTCGGGAGTGCTCGGTCATAACTCACGGGGTGGGTGGGATCTGGACAAAAACAATGATGGAATTGTTTTTTGAGGTTCTGGAGTTTTGGATTCCGACTGGGTTATGAAAAATGGGTTCCAGTTTCTCGACCAAGAGAAAGGGACGGAGAGTTTTTCTGTCATGCACATCTCCATAGAATATTTACTTTCCCACACTGCCTCTCCATTATGCCCCAGGCACCTATGGAGATCAATGAGTAGATTGGTCCAAGAGTTTCCTGACCAAAAGAAACGGACGAAAAGTTTTTCTGGTATGCACATCTCCATAGAATATTTACTTTCACAGATTACACCACCGTTATTTCACAGTCACCTATGGAGATTTATGAGTAGTTTGGATTATAAGAGAGTTTTCTGACTAAAAGAAACGAGCGAAGTATTTTTCTGGTATGCCACTCCATAGAACATTTCCTCTCACTGATTACACCACCGTTATTTCACAGCCACCTATGGAGTTGGATTAAGAGAGTTTTCTGACTAAAAGGAACGTTTTTCTGGTATGCACACCATAGAATAGTTACTTTCCCACATTACCACACCAATAACTTACCATGTATGGAGAGGGTACGCATGCAAGTGTTAGCGGATCATGGAACCAATGCCGGTAAAATGTCTACTTCAATTTACCAAGGGTTTGCTTATTGCGTTTTGCAACTAGAAATCAATTTTATTCGATGAGGTCCCTTTTTATCTACCTACCATGTATCGACAGGGTATGCATATAATGTCAGAGCATCGTGGAGCCGTTAAAATTAACCCTTCAATTTATGAAAGGTTGACTTATTGCTTTTTGCAACTAGAAATCAATCTTATTCGATGAGGTCCTTTTCTAACGACCTATCGTGTATAGACAGGGTATGCATGCAGTGTCAGAGCATCGTGAAGCCAATGCCGATAAAATTACCCCTTCAATTTATCAGTGGTTTACTTATCGCTTTTACCAACGAGAAATTAATTTTACTCAACGATAGTTCCTTTTTTTCTCTACAACGATATGTGTATAATTCTTGTATCATCTACCTGTTCCAAGAAATTGGAACCGCAATTGCTCTCGGTGACATTCTCCAAGCTAATCGCTTCTTTTATCATCTCCAATCTCAGACCCCCCCCCCGATCTTATTCGAAAACGAGGCCATAAGCTCATGCAGCAAGTAAACACTCCATTCCCCGTAATTTTCTTAGACAACAGACCCATTCTGGTTAACTCACTCCTCTCATAATTCCCCAGAAACAAAAGATTCCCGAGAAAAATACCCTCCCGGGGAAAAAAATCCTCTCAAAATCCCTCCCATTTCCCATCGAGGATTGTTAGAGCAGCTAATACCCAGAAAACGAGGGACTACCACAAAGAGAGGGAAGTATCTGTAAGCCAATTTAATTAGCTATATTTGCTCGTCCTCAAACGCTGTAAATTGGAACAAACTGCGGATATTGGCTTTCTCTTTTAATTGCATTTCTATTCCGATTCCACCTACGAACTGGCGGAATTAGGGGGTGATTAGTTTAAATGCAGACCTCCTAGTGCGCGAGATAAAATAGGGCTTTATGCCGAGTCTCTTCTATAGAGCCCCAGCGAGATTAAGTGCTGTGAATTATGGATATTTCTTTATACTCGAGTTTGAGCTTTGAGATTCATTTGTTTGTGTGTTGCTCATTTTTGTTACTGCGCCGTATAAGCCAGAACAAAAGAAGATGCAAGCGGACTCTATCAGGAAGACTGCAGATAAATGTTAATTAGTTTTTAAGGAAAGCCTTATTTTCGGGAAACAGGCTTTTAATTTAGTAGTCTTAGGGATAAATTAAACGATGGAGAGGATAGGATTGTGAGGAATTTTCATTAACTTTCACCCATTAACTAGACTGTGTAGTTAGACATTTTGCTTTATTATTTAGGAGCTTGCCGAGTCAGAGCAACAGGGGGTGCAGCTTTAACCCTTAAAGCATCACGAGATTTTTGAGAAGTATGGTGCTACTTTTACCCCTCATCTCATTTAGGACTATTAACAACGTCTATGGGTTTCAGAAATCCGTGGATTCTTTCGAATTTCGGTACAATTCTTTTGATTCGTCCCATAGAATAGAATCATTTTGAAATGTTCTAGTGCTCCTTTCCTAAAAGTAGAAAATTTTCGAAAGATTCTATTTCTACATTCTTGAGAATAGAATTTTTCGAAAAGTTTTTATTATTCCTTTCCATTGAATATAATTATTTGGGAAGTTTGTAACGCTCTTTTCTTTCGACAAGAGCCGACCAACCCAACCGGTTTGGTGTGGTTAAGATGTTAGCCTCAAGATCGGAAGGTTCCTAGTTCGAATACGTGTTAGTGCATGCATGTTTGTAAGGGTATGGTGTATAGACGGCTAGTGTACTTTAAATCTGTCGTGCCCGAAAGATGTCACGTTGGGTGCCAGCTCAGGCGTTGCCTTGTCATCTGACCGTGGTTGAATGACGTGGTTTTGTTCTCGGATCTGTCCCTTTGGGAATTGATTCCGGGCCGTCGTCTATAGCCCGCTGTGTTGCTCTAGTACGACGTTAATTAAAATACCTACCTACCTTCGAAAAGAAATTTTTGAAAAGTCCTTTTTACTCCTTTCCATCGAATATAATTATTTAGAAAGTTTGAATTGATCCTTTCCTATGAAAACATTCTTCTGAAAGTTTCTACTACTCCTTTCCATTGAATATAATCATTTGGAAAGTTTGTATTGTTCTATTCCATCTAATAGAATTCTTCGAAAAATTTTTATTGCTTCTTTCCTTGGAATAGAGGGTTTGTAGTCCGAATGCAACTGGAGGGCCGCGAGTTCGAGACTCGGTGCAGAGACCGTGATGTACTCGAGAGGTACGTTAAATTGGCAGAAGCCTTAAATGTCCTTACATATTAGTGGTGTGGAACTTTGTATGAGTGAAGTGCCGGATCAAGTAGTTCAAAATTACGAGGCATAGTCCTCAGATCTTTCCATTCGGGATTGATCCAATAGACCGTTTTAATTCTCCAGTGCGATTCTAGTTGACTATCTAACTTCCTTAGAATGGAATAAATTTGAAAGATTCTATTGCTCTTTTCTTTCGAATAGAATTATTTGGAAAGATTCTGTTGCGTTAATAAGTTGAAATTTAACATTATTCCAATGAATTTCGACTTTTGTTTACCCCATGTTATAGGATAAGAATGATGTTCAGTATAAAACAAGTGGAAAACGGAGATTGTACTTTTGTTGAACTAACGCTCTCGCATGATACCTATTGGAGTTACCTTAAAATGTTGTTTATTACCCTCTAATTTAATAGGCGGTAATCAATATACTGAAAAAAATAAATTCGGAATTAAGTCTTTCGAATTTGTATTGACGATAGGTTTAAAAATCTATATACTTTGTCTTTTTTGTCCTAAAGATTAAGTTAATCTGCAAACAGAGGTATAGGAAAAAATGATTGGTTTCAATTAATGAGTTTGTGCTCTGAGCCGACTATATGGTAAATATAGCTTCTGTCAAGAAATGATTCTTATTTCTGAACTATTAAAATTACTTGACCTTAAAAATTACCCGATTGGTAAAATCTATACAGAAGCAATTATAAGAATGTGTGTTTTGACTTTCGTGGAATAAAATAATATTTTAACACCTTTTCTGGACATCTTTATAATTTGTACAACTTTGGATACAAATCCCACCCACGTATATCCATCCATGTATTATAGTTTACATTCATCGCACCCTTGCTGTATGACAACGCTACAAAATGACGAAAGGTAACACCTAGGTTACTAATGTAAAAGAAAAATTTGAAAAAGATTTGGAATTACTTTCCTCAAGTTCTTTTCATGATCAACTCAATTAATAGAAAGGACGATTTAACGGCGAGTATTTAAATACTCGTAGTCGACAAAACAATATTCTTTTACATGTGGCAATTTTGCATCAGGCATGCGGCATTGTCGAATTTTGCTATTTTTAAGGGAAGGATGACAAATGAATTTGATAAAATATTTTCTAAAGCGAAAACATTATTCCTTTCAATTACATTTTGCGGCATGTCTAATAATCATGAAAGAACTTGTTTTAAAGTTCAGTACAGACCTACCAAATGTAGCTTATTACCATTTAAAAAAGAAAAATTGGTTTGACATAGATTTTGTAAATAAAATCAGTTTTCAATCAACTTTTAGCATACGTAATACGTAGTTTAAATGCATCTTATCGTAAAAGAATCCATCTTCATCGCCTGTCTTTATGACAAATAATTGTTTAATATTTCAAAAAGTTCTAGTTCTCAATATTTTTTAATTATTATTCTTCCAATAAAGGCAAAAGTACACTTAAAATGTTCTGTATTCTGACTTACCTGTCGCTTTATATCGAATGCATTGCAGTGGTGTTGCGTGTGAGAAAAAGAAAATGCAATTCATTAAAATAATAAATATTTATAACAGATGACAAAAGAAAACAGCGAAATAAATTAAAATAACAGTCGTGGGGCAAAAAAAATGTTTTAATGATATTAATTCATTGTTCTTCTTTATCTCTTTCTTTCGCACAGTTGCACAACTCATGATTAAAAAAATCAAAATTTAGCTATGCGAAATTTTTCCAGAGCGAAAGAAACATTAAATATTACTGCACATGATCAACCATTTTCGAGTTTCCATTTCGTTTCCGTTCTTTGAAATACATCGTCTGTCCCATCGGAAATCGTGTCGATTTAGCAAAGAACAAAAATACTACTTGAAATAAATGAAATTTTTTTCAGAGTTGAAGTTCCATAAAAATATAATTTTAGAATGTTAAATAAAAATATAATTAACGTCAATGCATAATCTACCTTCCAGCTACTAAAAAACTTCCAAATTCTGGTTAAATTAAGTAGACTTAATGAGCTGTTAGTATGGAAGTTACTTATATATGTAAGCAAAGAATGTCAAATAGTGTATATTTAAACTAAAATATGGTGTATGAAATGAAGAACATTGTATTAACACATTTGAACAGACACAATGGAACAAAGAAAGGAAAGAAAGACAAACAGACCTACGCAACCAACCAAATGAATTTAAGTACTCACAGTATGTAAAGTTTCATTAAAATATATGTAACCGTTTGAACGTAGCATGGGTGCACACACACACACATACAGACACCAAACGCGCAAGAGACGGATTTTGCATAAGACAAGCCCAAAAGAGAAAGAAAACTTGAAACGGGTCTAAAATATTCAATGTACAAACACTCCATTGTTATTTATATGTATAGCGGTAAACTATGTTTATCGTTATGCCAGACATACATATCGAAATAAGTCATCAGCGTTTTTTATGTTAAAGAAAATAACTAAAACCGGTTTTCATTTCTTAAACTGCGTAATGGAAACTTTGAATATTGACTAATTAAAAAATAACTTATCTCTTACTAATAACTTATGAATTAAAAACGGAAGTTTTTTCCCCAATGGGAAATGACGAATAAGAGAACCTTCATTGTATCGCAAGATGAGAAACTTTAAAAAATGAAATAGCATAGATATCTATTTGGAGTGTTTAAATCAGTCATTAAAATTCTTTAGAGAAAAAGGAATTTTCCTGGGGCATTAGAAAATAAGAAAAAATCCTATAATTAGAAGTTGTGGGTGGGCAAAAAAGTAATAGTTTTTTATCATTGAACCCTCCTTTTTAAATTCCCTTCCTTATTATTCTAACTTAAGATAACTCATCATTTCTAGGAACGAAAAAGAATTCTAAAATACGAAGTAAAAAGAAAGAATCCCTCATATCGTAAGAACAGGACTAGCTCCTGCTTGTCAATTAATTTCTTAGTGCGTGACGCCGTAAATCACGTGGTACAACGTCGTTCGTGGTGACTTCACTCCAGTTTCTTTGCGAGTCGTATAAGTATAAAGGTGTCCAATGGCGCGAAATTAATTGCTGCTGTTGGAACTTTCGTACAAAGCATTAATGAAGACGACCGGGAACGGATTTTTTATACGTTTGACAATTTTCTCCCTTTGTAATTCGGCTCTCCGCTCAGCCGAAAGGCAGTATAAGTCATTTTAAATTAGAAAATTTGAATTCTCTTTTCTCCTTTGCAACAAGGCGAATGGGAAAAATTCCTGCGAAGATGTTTTCGCTATTTTCTTTGAGGCACATCAATGATTGTTCCAAATTTCAAACAGTGAATTACATCATGCAGAGGTTCTTCTTAAGATTAGATTTTGTCATGGAATCTCGAAGCTAAGCCTATTTAAAGATTTTACCGAAATAAAACCAAAGATCGTCGTATACATTGGGTGCTGGTGAACGTTAAATCAGTCCTGATCTTAAATGTTCTCCGTTGGCTTGGTGTGGAAGTTTAGAAAGTGGGCTATTAGATCAGGTGTTTATCCCGTCTTCTGACAGTGGTTCTAAATCACGTGGTGTTGTGATCGGATCGTTCCCTTCTGGTTTCATCCCGGACTTTTTGACTATAGCCCATTGTGTTGCTCCATTAGAATCTACCCATTAAGTAAAATAATTACAACTCTACTCATACCTTTTCTTAAATGAATCATTTTTCATTTGCCGCAGGTCCTTTCCATTCGTAGCCAGGTCGGTATCATTTCTATGACAGAACGTATAGGTCCAACTATAGGTCCCTATTGTCTCCCGTTCTCCAACCCTATAGGTCCAACTATAAAAGTTTCCAATCAGTCAAAGATTGGATTCGTATCTAACATATAAGTGGGAAATGTGCCACATATTGTATAATTATACCCAGTCCAGCGTAGCTCTGTCGGAAACTGGATCCAACCAAAGACCGTCGTATAGGTGAGGCTATCGTAGCCCCAGATGTTGGAGTCAATATTCAGAGAATGATGTGACAGCTGAGGTGTTGACCTCGTCATGTGATTGTGGTTCAAAATGACGAGGTCTTGTGCTAGGAATTGTTTTTTTTTTTGGCGTTGATTCCGTACCGCCGCAATGTTGCTCCAATGCGCGACATTGACTTCATCGTGCTTGGTACATATCTGTGGTCGAGGGGAATAACTGGATATGTCTAAACTCTAATTATCAGGATCGTGTTTTTGTGTTTTTGAGATTTGTTTTTTCTTGTAAATCGAGGTTTTTGCAATAATTTATTCTTTGTTATCCCTTTTAATTCTTTGTTACCCCTTTTTTTATGCTCATTACTTCTCCACAACGCGCAAGGTCACAAGACAAATCCTCCAGAAGACGCTTTTATCTCATTTTTACCAAATTTTGACGTATGCAGTTATTTTTCTTGACCACAGATATCTAACCTGGGGCAGGAGAAACACCACGAGATCATTTATGTTCTGATCGGAAGCTCACTGTTCCGTCGAGTTAAATATGATAATTTTAAAGTTTAGCTTAATAAATTACATTGAAGCGTAATTTGTCAATCTAATATACATATTGGGTAATTAAGTATTTAAATTAACGTCGTAGGAGCATAGGAGCAGCACCTCGGGGTATTGACGACGGTCTGGGATCAATCCCCTCAGGGAAAGATCCAAGGTCAACACCACGTAATTTTGAACCATAGCCAGATGACGAGGCAACATATGAATTGTCACCCCGTTCTCCAAACGTCAATACGAGGACAATGTAGCCACGATAGATTTAACATGCACTAACCCCCTTTTATATATTTTGGGACTCTGTTGTGGATTTGCTCGATATTCTTCCAGCCTACTATCTACGAACGGCGAAAGTTCAATTTTTACTGCTATCATGAGTTTATTGTTCTCCCAGGTGCAGAATTATATTTAGTCTTCCGCGACACAACTCCAAGCGATTGCAATTTGTCCGAATTTTGAAAACTGCAGTCAAATCAAAAACATACGTAAAACACAATTATCGGCTCAATATGTATTATATATTTATAACAAAACATCAAAATTAATTCATTTACTTTATTTAAAACCAAGATATACTTTCAGAATTTGCAATAATTTTTAAGTTAAATATTTTGTCATTGACATAGAAGATGTGCTATTTATAAACTGTTTGTGGCAATGTGTGCGGTGTAGGGAGGTTATTCCTTGGATAGAAAATAAAAAAAGATGTGGCAAGGAGCGCGCGCTGCAGAACATCGTAACTTATGATTGCAAAAAATATAGGCCAAAATTTTGATAAAATTAAGAAAAAATTGTTCTGCAAAGACTTTGTTCTGTGACGCACATCGCAGTTTTTAGCGCTTTCTGCTCCCGGGATTATTCCTTTTGTGTCAGTAAAACTGAAGTTACGTAGGTTTATGAGTTTGCTTAAAGTATAATACGTCTGGTTTTCCAGCTCAGGTTTTTACGACAGCAAAGAGAGAACCAGATCCTAAATATTTATTTTTATCTCTTAAAGAGATTTCTGTGTTTCAAAGCTTTGCTGCTACTAAATTAAATAAGCCGTGGTAGCGCGGTTGGAAGAGTAACGGATTAGCAACTGATGGGTTGTGAGTTCGACCCCAACCAAAGACCGTCGTGTATAAAGGGGGCAGGTGCACGTTAAATCTGCCATGGTCGCAAATGTTTTTTTTCCGTTGGAGTGGTGTGGAAGTTGGTAGGGTGGAGTCTTGCTCTTGATGTTGCCTCGTGATCTGACCATGGCTTATAAATACGTGGTAGTGTCCTCGGATATTTCGCATTGGGATTGATCCTGGACCGTCGCCAATAGCTCGTTGTGTTGCTCCAGAGCAATTTTTAATAAACTACCTTCCAAATTAACAGGAAAATTAGAAAGATATAGGTTCCTCAATATAGTAAAACCTCGCAACACGAAATACACTGAATAAACATACTGATATTACGTACTACAAGCAATGAATAATTTATTAATGGTTTTGACATCAATCGCAATTTGAAATTGGATGCAATAAATATTCACAAGTAAAATGGCTACAAAACATGTTCGTCCTTGTTATCAGAATTGCATGTATATAAAGATAGATAGATACCCCCTCCTTATGATATTTTCAACAATAGTTTTCGCGTAATAAAGCCAGTCTCTCTCTCGATTTAACAAAATCATAGTAAAACTAAATAAATAGTATTAGACTGCTTTCTAAACAGGATTTTTTAGAATTCAACTAGTTTACACTAGCTAACGCCACTTGTAATGCGTCGAAGAGTGCTGGAGAAAATAACATGTTATTGAAATGAATGATTATTTCCTCACTCGTTCCATCGACTCATAATATTCCAAGGAAAATGGTTTTCTTTCCTCGAAATTCGGAAATCTTGTTTACTTTCCATTAGCCAAAAACTCAATACCTCTGATGGCTGAGCCCGAGCAATTGATTTTTCAAAAAGTGTAAAATTTATGAAGGAGAGTGCGAGAGAACGAGGTCTAATTGCAGTTTCAGACACGACGAAAAGGGCAATTGAAACGCATGATGTATTATGATTTGTTTTGTGAATCGTTCGCCCTAATGCTTTCCATCCGAAATTAAATTGTTTTCTTGCAATGTTTATGGATAAATTAGTCCTTATATAAGGACAAGTTGCGTTAAATGAAGAAATAAAGATTGTATCGGATTTATTGATAAATTAATCCTTATGTAAGGAAACGTTGCATTAAGTGAAGATATATAGGTCATTTTTAGTTAACGTCGTACTAGAACAACACAACGGGCTATTGACGACGGTCGGAACCAATCCCCTAAAGCTCCGGTTTCTTAAGAAAGCGTAGCCGTGATGTAGCGGTGGGTGACGTCACTAAAACGTTGTTTATACTAACACATGGTGTTGGTTTCCTAGAGAGCCTTGTTTGGGAGCGTAACGAAAATGATCGGAGCCGCCATTTCCATGACTGTCGTCATAGCGGTCTCAAACAGTTGGGGAACGTTTTTTCTCTTGTAGCGGCCAGATTTCATTTCCTGCTCCAAACGATTCGAGCGAAGAGGAGTAAAATAAATAAAAAATTTTGACTGCCATTGATTAATTCGTTTTTGTAAAATCGGGATCGTTAAACACACAATAAAAATTTCAACGGATTCGAAATCTGCGGAAAATTTGACATCATATAGATACTTAAAGTGTGATTTTCTTTAAATAAATAATTAATTATTTAATAAATAAGTAAATAATCAAATGGTAAATAATCGAATAATAAAACTGTTTTTGATATCGATCTGGCGTAGAAATTTACGCTGATTTGAAATCTGTTGAAATTTTCACTCTACCTTCAACGATCCCGAAGTTAGAAACTTTGAACGAGAGAATAAAAAACCACTTTGTTTTGTTTCTCGAATAAAATAAACCACGACAGCCGTCTGTGTTGCCCATTCTCCAACGTATTCTGTCCTTCTAAGTTGACACCTCTGGATTCATGTTTAGACGGTCGTCTAGTTATGCCCGCGGTATCATGACGTATCACGGCTGTTAGAGAACGGCTCCACTTTCTTAGGAAACCAAAGCTTAAGAGAAAGATCCGACGGCAACACCACGTCATTTTGAACCACGGTCATATGACGAGGAAACACCTGAGCTGGCCCCCCACTCTCCAAACTTCCGCACCAAACCGAGGCCTTGGTGCACCAGCCGCCTCTACACCATACGCTTACAAACATCCATGCACTAACCCGGATACGAACCAGGAACCTTCCGATCTAGAGGCTAACACCTTAACCACCAGACTGGTTGGTCGGCGAAGTATATAGAATATTTTATACGGATAAACTAGTCATTAGGTAAGGAAAAGTTGCGTAACGTGAAGTTACATGGGAAGAATGTCTATATTTCTTTGCTGTAACGCTCGTTTCTACTTGTCCACCCAAAAAATTTAGTAGACCTCCGTGTTGCTCCAATGCGACGTAAATTAAAATACCTATCTACCTACCCAATGAATTTCAATCAACCTCGAAGGCAACCGAGGACGGCAACTCTTCATTTAGGATTATGGTTAGTTGACGAGGTCAATACTTAAGGCGGCATCCCTCTCACTAAATTTCCACAACACTTTAACGAGAGGTCATTTGATCTAGATTCAAAGCGCTCCAGGTCCTTAAGTACACGATAGTCTTTAGTCTCGAAGTCACATCCATCCGAGAGTTCGTTTACTCTTCCAACTGCCGCTTTGGAATTGCAAACTCTTTAGAACTGGGAGTACCAAATAAATGTTGCAAGCAATCCTGAACTAAAACGTCATAAATAGGGCAACTTTTTGGAACAAATGCAACTTTTTTTCACACGTTCTACCCTGCATAGTAAGTACTAAAGCCAAAATTTATCCTACATGGGGTGTATTGCAAGGAGTTATAACCGCAACATAAATGCAACTTTTTGCATAAATGCAACCGCCTGCAACTTTTAAAAATACAGCTTAAAATGAATTAATATCAAATTAATATTTCATTTTTTGCTCTCTGAATCAACCGATCACGTGTGTCTGATCTTGCGAACGCCGAAGTATTGCGGATCAAACAAGTTCATGGTACGAAAGTGTTCTTCCTAACAGACAAATTAATGGCAAGAAGTACTTTTAACACATTGGTTGGCACTCTTGATAACCCAGAGGAAACTTACGTAAACGACTGCAGAGTTTGCTAGGTGAGTGTCGATCATCAATATGTGGTTCACCTTGTAGATGACGTTTTAAAATATCTGAATGTTGAGCAAAAGGATTTTGCGCCTCTTTTCCGTTCGATACAGTACATTATATGACTGCGGCTGATGCAGGTTTTTAATGTTAAAGAAACTACTAACCAAAGATTGGTCATTCAACGTTCTTCTGTATTTAATGATGTATTATAATACTGTTGTACACAACTAAAATTGTCAATATATTTTGAACTTTTTCATTTTTTACGAATAATTTATTTTAGAATTTAGTGTATCAAAAAACAAATGCAACTTTATTTCCATAAATGCAACTTTTCCATTTTTTACTGCAACAAAAAAGTTGCCCTAGTCATAAGAGATTCGAGTGTCTGGAAAATGTCGATTTCAAAAATATTCCGAGCCGCGTTAGCACGGTTGGAAGAGCACCAGACAAGCAACTGGAGTTCAATGAAAGACCGTCGTGTACAAAGGGGGTTGGTTCATGTTAAATCTGTCGTGGTCAGGAAATTTGTAGAGTGGGGTACCTGCTCAGGTGTGACTTTATCATCATTTGTGTTCAAATTTACGTGGTGTTGTCTTAAAACCTTTCCCTTCGGTTGTTGACCCCGGACCGTCATCAAATAGAACCTTATGTTGCTCCAGTGTGATGCTAATTATGAAAATATAAAATATTCTACCATGGACTGTGTGTTTAACTTGTACATTAAATCAGGGCTCGAAATACCCGGGTGCACATGAAAAGAAAATTGTGCACCTAATTTTTTCCCGCTAGGTGCACACAGTGCACCTAACGTTAAAAAAAGGAGAACGTTTTTTATGTTATTTTGATGTTTGAACAAAGTATATTAGTATCGACATCTCTCACTCTAAAAGAACGTAATTAAAATTCCTAAATACACACTAAGCGTAAACAAAATTGCTGTGCCGTAACGGGTTTATACAGGAGGAAGGTTTACTTGTGTTACTGCCACCAGAACTTTCTGATGATCAAAATATTTTCCAGATGGCTCTGTTAAAGCGACTGTCGAGACAGCCGTACGCCGTAGAATTTCGATATGTTAAAATATTTTTGATTTACTATCAACTACGAACCTATATGAACATACCCAACTAATACAGTAGTTTACATTACATTAATACCCTTATATTACGTTTTCTTTTTAAATGTGCACCTAACATATAACCAACCCTCCGGGGCAATGGCACCCCCAATTGGGCCATATATGGCCCTCACGACAACAACAACATATAACCTATGCACCTAACATATAATCTGTGCAACTAATTTAAAACCTTAGGTGCACTGTGTGCACCTGTATTTAAAAACCTATTTCGAGGCCTGCTTTAAATTGAAAAATACTGTGACGAATAAATTTCTAAGCTAGCAGCGAAATTGAATCTATCAGTTGAGCGGCTAGCTATTCGTCGATTAATAATCAATAAACCTCCCTTTTTTGGTTAGTCATACAGTTTCTGACGAATTTAAATGAATTGATTCTGAGATTATTTTACTATTAAGTATTATTTAAATTTTTACTATTAGTCTGATGTCAAGCTATTATTATATAAATTAATTGTCCGAAATAGTTGTAGGTATGTGTAGATATCTGGTAGGTAGTAATTTAACATCGCGCTGGAGTAACGCAATGAGCTATTGTCTACGCTCCGGGATCCATTCCGAAGGGAAAGTTCCAAGGACAAAACTTTCTAATCTTTACGCTGCGGCGCTTAGACTTTTTCAATCGTCCCTAAGAACGGCTCTTTTGCCTGCATGTCCTGCCCCCTTACCTAATTTGAGCGATAGAGCCTTGATTGACATTTACGACTGAATCTTTCCTTTCATAGTATTGTGTGGCCTGTGGCATATAGATTTCACAGGAGCGACCTTCTGCCTTTCCACCAAAGTGTTCACACCTCACGGTCGACAGGGTAGGGTACAAAAAAAAGTAGGGATCCTCTAGATGGCTAGTCTCTGACAGCTCGTACACGGTGATGGATTCCAGAGGTCACTTAAAAGAGGGATAACATCCACCGTTCACAAATGTATACCATGCCACTGGTGTAAGCGAATTTTTAGTGGTAACAATTCTCTACCTGCAGCTGTGTAAAGGTTAATATCGAACCACGGTCAGATGACGAGAACAATATTTGATCTGCCACCCCACTCTCCAAACTTCCGCACCATATCAACGTGAAGACATTTGTGGCCACTGCAGATTTAACGTACACCGGTTCCCGTGTATACAACGGTCTTTGATTGGATATAGTTTCGAAAATTCAACTTTCAAATTCGTTGCTCTCACATCTTGGCTAAAGCGGCTCTTGGTAATATAGGAATAAGTATTACAAGTTATCCGTTAGCTCTCTAATAATTCAATGTTTAGTATAACCGAGTGTATTAGGCCCGGTGCACATATTCGATTTTTCAACGTGCGGCGCCGCTGCGGCACCGAAGCCCAACTATGCACACATAACTGTGAAATGACGCAAGTACTCATTTCGCGCCATTTGCGATAAATATTCTATCGAAGAAAATGTGTTTATTTCACGTACTTGGTGTAAAAAAAGTATATTTTGAAACAAAATAGACGTTACTGGATACAACCATTTATTAATTATTATTCATATTCAATTTGTTTATGAAAACAAGGTACTTCAGAACGGAGAAGCGTGTGCGGCGAGCTGCGGCGCCGTGGGGAACTGCGGTACAAATTGCACGCAAGTTGGATGTGCGTCGCTGCAGAGGTGCCGGAGGCATGTGTGCACTACTCCGTTGGATCTAATGTATCTCAGACCGCACTTGCGTTGCGGCAGCGGCGCCGCACGTTTAAAAACCGGATGTGTGCACCGGGCCTTTTATAGCTTACAACATAAAAGGTACGTGCCCGTTTATCACATGCTCAGTAAAAACTAACTATTCCTCAATATTAAATTACTTATTGCTAGAATCAAGATTTCTAGCACTATTTATAGAATTCTGAACTTTTTACGCCTCTCTGCACAATAATTGTGTCTTCAAAATATTAGGTAAAAATATTCACTTCAAATCGTTAATCAAAAAATCTATTCAACCCCTTGGATATAGATTTATTTGAAAAAAGTAGTTCGGATTATCGTTTGCACATTAGTTACAGTTGTATTTTCGTTTTATCGTCTGTACACTAATTACTGTTACATTTTCGTATTAGCGTCTGTACAGTAATTACTGTTATATTTTCGTATTATCGTTTGCACACTAGTTACTGTTACATTTTAGTTTATTTTTGTTTGATAGGAATGGCAACAGCATGAGAGAATTCGCACATCTTCTCTGATCTCCGCGTTCATTCCTAAAAAAGAATGTCTGATAACGCAGCCATATAAATATTTCTATGTATGGAGTCAGATGAAATAAAGCGTATTTTTGAAGAGAACGATTGAATAATTTGAGTCAAGGAGAGTCTCGTAACACCAAAAACTCTTACCATGAACAAGAAAATACATGTTTAATTTTGTTCTAGTGTGAAGGACTAATTATATTCCGTTCTGGGGTTCATTTTACTATCGTGTGAGCACAATTTTGATTGTGTGAGTTTGTTCATTACTTGATCTCTGTCTTGTGTACTTTCCACATTGGTGAAGTGTGGTCCTTGTGTCTTGTAAAACTAGTAGGAATAAATCTTTAAAATTTATTAAAAACAAGGGACAGCAATATTTGTAACAAATGCCAGAATACTCTTCTGTGCTTTAAAGGTAATAGAGTTTTCAATGTAGTTGTCATAAGATGTTAACTCTTATTTTTTAAAACTTAATTTGAAATTAATGTGTTTAAAAAATCCCTAATAGATATATTTGTTTGGAACAGTTTCAATATACGTCTACTATAGCGTTGGCAACGGCCTTGGTGCTTTTTTAGTCGCACTTTTAGTAGCGAGTTATGACAGGTTAAGGCAACCCATCTGTATAACGATTTTTGTGGTTTTTATAGCAACCTCATCAAGTGTAAAACTTAAATTTTCATTTTGAATATTCCAGAGTTTTAAAATCCATTAAACTGTCGTTTGATTTCATTTTTTCAATTTAATAATTATTTCCTTGGTCACTTTAGAAATGCACCAAAAAAAGGCGTCAAGGCCGTTACCACCGCTATAAACGTAGACTGAAGCTGTACCTTTTTTTAAAGTTCAGGATGATGCTGGAAAAGTTTAAATTACAATAAAATAAGTGTACAAGATTGACCAGAAGGAATTGCTCATTTGTATAAATTTTTATATGTACCTTGCAAAATCGGTAAGACGATGTTCTTGACTCAATTTCTCGTTGCTTTTTAGATGATTCAACAAGAAAAAATATATACTGATATATGAAGAGAAATTGACACAGCATTGCAGATTAGGATGTATACATACGCATGTCGATTTACTTGACATTTGTTTTGTGTTTGTAGTTTGGTCCAGTTGTGACTTTGTGTTAAACAAAACCGAACCAACCAATGTACCTTAGTAATCAGCACATGTTCCCCAGGATTTCTAGCCCCGTGAAAAAATAACAAAGTAGGACTGAATCCCTGAAGCATCCTGCACATTTTACTGCAAATTAAGTACGTTGACACTTTCAGAGTAAACATTGTTCACTAGTGATGACTGCAAACACTTGGGCTAGAAGCAATAATAAAATAATTCTTAAATATATATATATATATATATATTTGAAACAGCGAAAAATTATACAAAAGAAAAATTAATCTAATTTCAAGAATCATAATTTTTTTTTCAAATAGTCAATGATCTCTGAAGATAACCGAGTTTCAGATTAATTATAAAGCATTCGAATCAAATACAACCCTACAATCCCTGAGAACAAGCAAAATGGCGAAACGATCATAATCAAATATACGCATACTTCAAGGGAATACGATGGCGGGGCAATTGAGATATTTTATTCTTTTGTTCTCGGAGTAGAAAATCCTTTCTTCTAACGTTCGAGAGAGTCATTAATATGAAGTTTCGAGTTCCCCTCATAAAGAGGACTAATTGAGCTTTTATCTTTTAAATTAAAACTAATTGCTCGAATACCATTTTTGGTTTCAAAGAACGGCTAATGGGATTGCCATTATTTCCAGTGCAAATATTCTGGAACAATTGAATGTAAATGTATCGATTGCTTCTGAGAGTGATCGCACTTTGCTTCCTTTATTCCTTGCAGAATTTTCTTCCTCGAAACTGATTTGGTCGCATTTTAAGATTTCTATGTAGTGATGGATTTTGAAAGGGCCAGTTGAACTTGTGATAGATATTATATTTTTTCTTGTCTCCAAAGTTAATTGCAATTAACTTTAGCCCGGAAGATATTCACCAATACTCAAAAATAATTTTATAATTTACAACTTCTGCATTATATTGCAGAAAGTTATTTTTAGGCCTCTGTGTCATATCAATGTAGGGTAGGCGTTCCATACATCGGCTACTGGGGTTTGCAAGCTACTATGCACGGCATCTACGTATGAGTTTATGTAGTTACCTTGAAGGTCTAGGGTTTTGACACACGTTGAGCAGCCGGCAAGTTTACTATCAGTTATATTAACAACACGATTGCATCTGAAGCATTTGAGGCTGTGAGCAACGTATTTTTTTGTCTTCAATCCATACAGGGAATATCCAGGTAAGTGTTTCCAAATCATAGTTTCATTTATATCACTCAAGAGTACATTAAATATTAAAGGTAGTTATGTATGCTCTACTAGAAACTCCTTTTTAATAGTAGCTCCTAATTTCGCCTGGTGCGTGGTAATAAGAACGGGGTAGGCGATATTAGGGTAGGCCAAATCATAGTTTCATTTATATCACTCAAGAGTACATTAAATATTAAAGGTAGTTATGTATGCTCTACTAGAAACTCCTTTTTAATAGTAGCTCCTAATTTCGCCTGGTGCGTGGTAATAAGAACGGGGTAGGCGATATTAGGAACCTATTCTTGAAAATTCTTTTGGGAATTCTCAAGATTCTGGCATTCTCTTTCAGATGGGGTACAGTGTAACAGAATGAAATGGGGCACACTGTTACATACATAATTTTTTTCAATAAACACATTACAAAAAAACATGTTTCACAATGTAAATTTTATTACTCTTACAGCTCTGCAATTTTCATTTTAAGACTTAATTATAAATATGAAGATTAACATAAATAAATTGGTTAATTTTTTCCAAAGATTTTCCTCCATATCTTCTTTACGTACTTTTTCTCTACGTATCTTTTTATGTGATGTTTACAATCTTTCTTCACATGATTAGCATTCTTTTATTAAATGTCTTAACACGCTAGTAAAATTATGTCTCCTTAACAAGTAAGGCCTTTCCCTAAAGCCCCACCTCGAAAAACTGCACGGTAACTACACAATAACTGTAAAAACTACAGGAAAAACTGAAAATAGATGACGGGTGAAATGTTGGATCTTCACTAATATGCCAGTTAAGAATATGATTAAAGACAAAATATTGAAGATAGAGAAAAAAGCACTATGAACCCTAAAAAGAACAAAATTCCTATAAGTGAGCCATATGCCTACAGAGATATCAACAAATGAAGATTCACCATCTTATGCTGATAATAATAACATCTCTTTTTCAGAATTGCAATCACACATAGCTGCAGACGACAAAAATTAACGAGCGTTATAGTTGAAGAAGGGCGCCTTAAAGAACATAAAAATCACTCTATTGGGGGAGTTGTGAATCAGAACAATGTTTATTTTGAAGGGTTGTACGTCAAAATAATTTTTCCACCTTATAAATTTTCACGAACAAACGAAAAAAAAAAAGTTTATTCATTTGAAAAATAAAAAACATTACCAAACATCCTTTCCCGATTCCATCAGGAGGGACACTTTGAAAACAAATGCTGCTTTTCGAACTGGATTTAACTTCCTATCAAAATCTAAAATAAGTTAACAATTTCTTTAATCTTATTTTATCATCTACTTTATAACTGTAGGCTATAATCATTGCTAATGTTTTCCTCACACTTCAAGCTGTTCAATTATACGTAAACTAATCAAAAGTGGTATTTTATTTTAAGCCTGTTTAAGTAATCATAATATATCTGTATATTTCAATTAAAATGAATTTTAATAAAAGCCCATTCCTTATATTTATTGTTGCTACTATAAAGTAACACTGTATTCAACAGTGTGTAACAAATTTTATGTTGTATTCTCTAAACGTTTGCAAAAAATAAATTTGTTATATTTTTGCTGTCGTTATCATTTTTGTTCATGCTATTTTATTCGACTGTCCTATTTTTAATCATAATAACAAGATTTGATGAATAAAACCCACCTCCAAATGATGTAGTAGAATTACCTGACGTCGCTCGGGCTAAATTAGGCGTGTGTTATTGATCATAATATCACACAATATGTTATTCCTAAGGAAATTTTAAATTAATTTTAGAAACCTCTGCACACCAAAGCAAATCAAACAGGGGTTAATATGTAGTCTGCGTATCGCGACGGGTTCTATGTAGAATAAGAATGAAAGTCGATGTGAATTGGTGAAATAGTGAAAGTAATAATACTAGATTAGCTTTTTTTTTAAACTTCATTACATTTTTTATTTCGCGTCTTTCTAATTTGTTTTTCAATGTTCATTACGACCAATTTTTTAAAAACTGAGTTTTAACGCGCATATATACGTTAGGCTACCTCTAGTTTTGACCTCCTTTGCAAATGAAATGGTTTCTGCTATTATATTCAAACAATAGTTGAGGCTAGTTAGTCATTATGTATTGTGGATAAAAAACAATGCAACCCTATTCAGAAATCTCTTGACGCGCTGAGAGGGCTGAACAACTATTTTACTATTTTGTTCCGATGACGTCAATATTTTAACATAGGATTTACTGTTTACACCGCAGGAAATAGTCTTTCAATTTTGCTTTTCTTTTTTGTAGTGTACCTATATGGTTTTAAATCTACCTTCTTATTGTTGGTTGGGTTACGATTTTAAATATTGTATCTATTTCTATTGGGCTGAATTTTATATGCAGTTTTGCGTTGCTTTCCAATTTTGGACATGGCGTAGTTCGATTATTGTCACTTGAATTCCTCCTTGAGTGCATCTCTGTATGCTGGGTGAATAAAACCTTTATTGTGTATGCATGTCTATTACTCTATATTTATATCTCGTCTCTGGTAGCTCTACTTAATATGGCCCTCGCGCCTATTAGAACACAAAAACAAACAACCTATTTTGAAGCTTGGACGGGTTGCCATAAGGCTGGAATAAACAAACCGTCAGCTCTTAAAGTACAATTTAACAGCGCATGGAATTTGTTTATGAACATTGGAGATACTGGCATATTAAATTGATGCAAAGCTTCGTCCCGTTTTTTTTTTTTGGCAAAAATTGAAGAAAATTATTTTATATACTAAAAACTGCATTGAATTAATATATTAAGTGCAGTTTTGTAAAATGGCCTTCCTTCATCTCTCATATGCATCGCTTGCTCATCGAAGTTCTGCGGTTTCTAGCTTAAGAACTGATCCGGGTGATGAAACTTTCCGAACCACTCACGGCACGTGGAATCGTCAACGCCTCCCCCTCCCCCCCACAACACATATATTATGCGTCTATGAGCATCCTTACATTTTCGGAAATAAATAAAGCATATATCTAAAATACTCCTTATCTTATGCCATTTTTAATGTTTAGCAAAATTAAAAAAGACACAAACTTATAAAAGAATATTTTTTTTCCCAAGTACTGCTGAAATTCCTTATTTGAAGCAACGTCAAATATTTATACGTGTACAGTACATAACACTTAAGTTCTGCGATGTAATGCCATCTAAAGCTCAAAAAGGGACGAATTTTTGCATTAACCCAATACAAACCCTTCTCGCGTGGATCTTAAATACTTATGACTTCAGAGGAATATCCTTGCAGGCTTTTGAAGACTTCAGATACATACATTGGATTAAATCAAAACTGATAAGTAGTTAAATTGTAAGGTTAAATACCACAGTAAATGTGTTTAGTTTCCTTAACTTGTGGTTTTATTTCTAGAATTCGAGAGGGAGCGATTTCTTTTTAGTCCTTTTATCTCTAGGAATGGACTCGAATGAGAGAGAGGGGAAATAGTTTCAGTAAATTGCTTTAAAATGTGTCTGATTTTGTGACAGTAGCTCGTTACCCGTTTCTCTATTCATCCCGAAGCAATTCGTACTTGGTTTGAGTTCTGAGATTGAATACGATATTCAATGCGGATATTTATTTCGATCATATGAATGCTTAAATATTTAATAACGAACTGTACGTATTTTGAGTAGATTGCATCGAGGGATACCTTTACGCAGGGTGCATCAAAACAATCTGTACTACATGAAAAGGGAGGCAGGAGAATATAAGGTATTTAACAGATTAAGGTATTTAACAGTCGAATAGAATAAGATTTTATTCCAACATATCCGGAAATACCAATAACCCTCGCCATTTGCCTAAAATCTATTTAACTGATATATATATATATATATATATATATACACAGAGAGAGAGTTTCAGTTTGACAGGCAAAAACTGTACCTAAAAAGCTTGGAAATGAATCTGAGTACTGTTCCTAAGCAAATATATAGGATTTGATTCCAATATAAATTCTATACTAAAAATATCCCTTTGAGAGGAAGGCTTTGTTTCTCATACACAATATCGCACACACTCAGTTCCAAATAAAATCTACAGAAACTGTTCTACTCCGTAAGACAATTTCAAATGCTAAAGTAATCCAAGTTTTACCGACATCCCACTCTAAAACTGTTATGCTCCGTCCCAATTTTCTTCTGGGATTGTTCCCAGACATTCGTTAATGGCCTGTTTTGATATTCCAGCTTGACGGTATTTCAACAAAATACCGTACCAATATTCCTGCGATGAAAAATCATCTGATAAATCTATTTCTGCGGTAGACATTTAATTTGAAATGTTCAAAATGCAACTAAAGTGGTATGTAGCATATAGTTAGAATAAAGTACCGGTCCTTAACTAAACAAGATTTAATTGCAACATAAATTCCAAACCACAAACAACCCACTTTTCGGCTAAACCTTTGTTCCACAAGCCCAATCTCGTTAACAGCTTGAAAATCAAATTTATAGCAGACTACAAGACAACTCTAGTCGTTAAAATGATAAAAATATATCCAAAAACCCGTTCCGAAACTATTCGTGGACAGGTACAAAATGCAACTAAAAGTGGTATGTGAAACAAAGTACCGGTCCTCAACTAAACAAGATTTAATTCCAACATAAATCCCAAACCACGACTAGCCAACTCACTCTCCAGCGAAAACTTCGTTCCACAAACCCAATCTCGCTAATATCTTGAAAATCAAATTTATAGCACACTACAAGAACACTCTAGATGTTAAAATGATCAAAATATAGCCAAACACTCGCTCCAAAACTATTCATTAACAGGTACAAAATGCAACTAAAGTGGCATGTAGCATAGAAATGAAAGAAAGTTCCGGTCCTCAACCTAAAGAATATTTAATTCCAACTTAAATTCCTAACCACAACTAGCCCACTCTCCGGCGAAAACTTAGTTCCACAAACCCAATCTCTCGCTAACGGCTAATAGCAGACTACAAGACAACTGTAGACGCTAAAATGATCCAAACATATCCAAAAACCTCTCCAAAACTATTCAACCCCGTTCCAACATTCCTGCACTGTTAAGTCATCTTGGGAGGAATCTATTTACCTGGCGGATATTTAGTTTGACAGGATGAGATTCCGAATGGAAATCTCACCTTATTACGACAGCAAATTCCGCGAAGCCCCCCCCCCTCCAACGTCCGAATACCTTCCACCCCCTACTACGCATGTCCGTGACGTCATGTGGAGCCGACTCTATTGAACCACTGCTACGAATTCGGAAGTTCCTCAGTCGGGCAATGTCTGTGGCGTAAGCAGGTCGCGGCTCTACCGGTGGTTCCGTGAGCACGCGGCGGAACACGTTGCCGCCTGCACGATAGCTTCTCTGCGATGTTTCCGTGTCGTGACGGGAAAGTGATTTTGCAGTCACGAGTTTGATGCGTTTTCGTGGACTTGGAGCTTTCTTTCAATTTGGCGTTCGGCAAGTTGTGTCTGCTTGTTGGTAAACAGTGTCTGGAATTGCCGGTTTATTGTGTCAAAAGTTTGTTTCTTTGCAATGGCCGAAACTTCAGAGCTATTTAGTGGCGTGGATCATTCTAAAATTGACTGTGATTGGTTGCTTTGAATCAAATGCTCGTCGACCATTTGGAAAAGTTTATTTTCGAAATACTTTGAACGTTATCAGATGTGGATGAGTACATTGAAAAATGCAACAAATAATAACTTGTCCTAATTCAAAAATCTAACAGATTTTCTTCAGTGTTTTCGTACTTCGCAAACGTCTTCTCATTAAAAATAATTTAACATCCACTTTTTTAATGAAAATACTATGATCAAACAGTATTTCAAACATAAAAATTAAAAAAAAAGGGTTTAAAAAATTTGAAATACCTATGAATAATTGCCCGTTTTGTAAATCTTAAATACAAATATATACTTCCATTAAATGTTCAAACATAAAATATCGAAATATATTCAAAATGCAGTTATAAATGTAATGTCTTTGAATTGTATATTCACCCATGAGACTTCATAACTGTTTTCTCATAAATTTTGAAACAGACAAGTAAGAAAAAGCACGTGCTATTACAATACAAATCATGGCATATTACGAGGCAACATGCCAAAACTAAAGGAAGCATCAAATGTGAGAATAGTTTTTATTACTTTGAAATAATTTTTCCACATTATACGCTTCCAATTATCTTCTAAAGCACAGTAGACGCAATTGGAGAACGGTGGTTTTACGGAAGTAATTGTATAACATAGCAGTAAAAGAATCGTAAACTTGTGAAGCTGGCCAAGTAATCCAGGAAATGTGGATAGAAATTTAGAAACATTTCACTACTGATCTTGATGGATGATTTTGTCCTGTAATATTTTACGAGCACACCTTTTATAAATCAGTTCAGAAACGATTTTTTCTAAGATACCCATCGACATTTTTCGAAACTTTTCCCGTGCAAGTACTCTTCTGCTTCACAGGACAACAGTGCATAGCGACTCTGGAGTAAGCTGTTTTGAAGTGATCACTTAAAAGAGTCTCCCCCTTAGAACAATATCCTTCACTTAATAAGAATTTGGATCACGGAGGGAGTGTTACGAGCCGTAACCACACAGTGGCGTCATGAAAAATGATACCAGCGACTGGTAAGACGCGATAAAAGTTTGTGCCAAAGAAACCCAATTTCCCAAAGGAAAAAACAACCCTCGGAATAAATACAATATATCACTCGGAAACACAATAACTAAAACGCCAGGAACCTGTCATTGACAGACGACCTTCACGACAAGTGTTGAATGCGTGACACTCTGAGGATGGAAACCGGGTAACTGTAAAATCTAAACGCGACAAAAAAAGACTGGAAACATCCGATACAGGAATTCGGCAAGATTCGAGGAGATTGTTATCAATTTCGAGTCCCGCTGCTCTGTTGGATTCATATATTGACCGGAGGCAGGGATAAAAAATCTCCAATGGAGGGGAGAAACGTGTAATTTTTCTCTCGTCAAACTTGCTTCTCTTGTCTTTTCCAACGGCTTTTTTTGTTGGTGTTGCGCTGTCTAAGTGGATTTCGGTGTTGGCGTTGAAGTTTTTTTCCCGGCAAAGACTCATCGGGAGCCGTGACAAATATTGGTTTAGCAAAACTTTTTGGGGCAGAAATGACTTTCCTGTGGAGTACGTGTTTCTCGCTCGGCGTGCTTTTTGCAACAGGTAAGATTTATGGCTTATTCTGTCTTATTTGTTGAGTGGTTTCTTTCGGATCCGCTGTAGCTATTCCACGATTTCTTTTTTCTATAATACCAAATATATGAATTTGGGTTAGAAATCTGACGCCTTAAGAGGAGCACAGTGCTCTTGAAACTTAAAAAAATAAAACAATTAGATTTTTTTAGTTTCGATGAATTAAGAAAAAAGTGATTCGAGTAGAAAAAAAACTAGAATTCATTCTACAATTACGATTTCCCTGATATCCCTATATAAGTTTCAACGCTTTTAATTTAAACTTTGATTCCATTTTTCCAGAAGGAGATTGTCATGTAACTTTTAAACTAATACATGTGAAATTAAGAATTAGTTGCATGAAATTAAAAATAAAATTATGCTAAAATGTTAAAGTTTAATTCAAAACCTCGGATATAGTAAGAGAGAAATCCATCTGAAAATCAATTGAGATAGTAATTGATTATTTCGTGTTTTGTTACTTAAGTGATACTTTTTGGTTTTATCGGAATTTAACTGAAATTTATTTCAATCATTATTTTCGTAGAGGATGTTTAGGTGGACTCAGAAAGTTGAGGGTCGCTGTACCCTATTTGGAGGAGTAACGGATTAGCAACAGGAGGGTAGCTAGTTGGAATCCAAATAAAGACCTTCATGTACAAAGGGGGCTGGTGCATGATAAATGCGTCGTAGCCTCAAATACCACAAGTTGAAGGGGTATGGAAGTATGTAGAATGGGGTGCCATCTCAATTGTTGCCTCGTCATCTGAACGTGGTTCTAAATTACGTGGTTCCTTCCGGTTTGATCTCGGACCGTCACCAATAGCCCATTGTAATGGTACAGTGCGACGTAAATTACAATACCTACGGGTTGTTGCGCGTTAATAGCCTTTCCAAATTTTGTAGGTAGAATGCATATAATGTCGAATAGTATCTTATTTAATGTTAAAAATACTTACCCAGTTGTTCTATATTGTGTAGTATAGAGTAAACACTGTTTAAAACGTCTTTGTGGTTTACAGCATACTTTAGTAATTAGGTAATGGTAATTGGTAATTTTATTTTGGTAATTGTTTTGTTAACGTCGTACTAGAGCAACACAACGGGCTATTGACGACGGTCCGGGATCAGTCCCTTAAGGGAAAGATCCGAAGACAACACCTCGTAATTTTGAACCACGGTCAGATGACGAAACAACACCTGAGCTGGCACCCCACTCTCCAAACTTCCACACCAACCTAACGTAAGGACTTTCGGCCACGACAGATTGAAGGTGCACCAGCAACCTCTACACCATACGCTTACAAACATCCATGCCCGGACCCGGATTTGAACCAGGAACCTTCTGATCTAGAGGCTAACACCTTAACCACTACATCGGTTTGTCGGCCAGCATACTTTAGAATACTGTTTTTACACCCGATGTAAATGACTATAGGTAGTGTGTAACCTTTGTAATTGATAGGTTATCTGGTTCTAATAATTATGGTGTAATAATTTAAGACATGACATTAATAACGGGAAAGGGAACATTTGAAACTGTAGGAAATAAAGGGGATTGGATTACCTGGTTGTCACTGGACTATGTAGTGATCATAGCTTTCATCTGCAATCCAGGTCCGTCTCGGATACCAATTAGTTTCTGGGTTCTAACCTCGGTTTATAAGCGTATGGATGTTCATGATTATACATGTTAGTAGCAGCAGTGTATCGCCTATAGTTTTCTCCTTCATAAGTATGAGACGGAGTAATACAGTACGAACGACGGATTAGCTAACGGAGGGTTGCGAGTTGGAAACTCAGTACAGCTAAGGACATCGCATACAAGAGGGCTAGTGCACGTTAAATCTGTCTGCCTCAATTTCCTCTCGTTGTCGTGGCATGGTAGTTTTGAGAGAGGTAACAGATCGCGTGTTATTCTTGTCATCTGAACATTGCTGAAAATTATCAGGTGTCATTGAATCTTTCATTTTGGCATTGATCACGGCACATTGCCTATTGTATTGCACCAGTGATGCGTAAATTATCTATCTACCCTCACAAATTGTTTTGACTTCGATCCTTGTACTTCTGCAGAACGAACATATATTTGGTAATTGGTAATTTTTAGTTAACGACGTACTAGAGCAACACAACGGGCTACTGGTGACATTCCGGAATCAATCCCCTAAGGGAAAGAGCCGAGGACACCACGGCGTAATTTTGTACCACGGTCAGATGGCAAGGTAACACCTGAGCTGGCACCCCACTCTCCTAATTTCCACACCAACCCAACGTGAGGACTTTCGGCCACGACAGATTTATGGTGCACCAGCCGCCTCTACACCATACGCTTACAAACATCCATGCCCGAATCCGGATTCGAACCAGGGACCTTCCGATCTAGAGGCTAACAACTTAACCACCAGACCGGTTGATTGGCGAAGAGATATTTAGATGGGCATTAGAAATAAAGATTATTGTTTTAAAGTGCATGTATAAAGAAGATTATTAACAAGAATAATATGTTTGTGTTAAGAAATTTTATATATGAAAGACATTTTTATCATTTCTGCGTTAAACGTGTTGAGGAATGGCGAAACGTTTGTCTTCAATAGTGGGTGTGAATCAAGCGATTAAAAGACAATGTCACTTATTGCTAAAGAAAATGTGGCACTTGTCCAACTGTCTTGGCTACATCAAAAAAATCCTGAAAACACACCTGTGCCATTGAGATGATTTGTAATTAGCACAATTGCTGAATGTAAAATACATATGGATACCAACGTATGGTTGGATCCTCGATATTTTATGATAGCAAAATTGTACAGATGATGCTACTCATGAAATAGTTTTTAACGTAATTAAACTAGTATCTTTTCCGTAAACATGTTTCATAACTTCGTAAAGGTTATCGATCACAAAATTACTTTACGATAAAAATGATTGAAATTTCGTTTTGAGTTGGTTCGTTATGAGTAGGTAGAAGCGTAAAATAACTTGTAATATCCAAGGTAGGCATTGAATTTATCCGTTACAAAATAATGTTTCATTATCATTGGTTAAGGGGACCGGGAAAGCAAAATTCGACTAAAAAATCAATTTCTATTTTATTGCTCTTTTATATAGTTCAAAATCTCCTCTTTCCAATGATATATCATACTAGGTAATAGAATAAGAGGAAGTTTGAAAATTATGCACGTTTCCAATAAGCACTTCACATCTGACACGGCCTTTCACAAACCGTAACAAACCGTTTGTGGACATTTCTAATCTTTGTTGCTCAACAATGTATATTATATTTTTTACTTTACTTTACTCAAATTACTTTCGATAATCTGGTAACAGTATTAACTGTAATCATTTAGTTTTTTTCTAACTATTTTTATTAATTTTACCATGCGATATAAGTTAGCACTTTCTGAGACATGACATTTGATCTATTATGGACTAGCAATAAGGATAAATGTTGGTTTTCTGCACAATATGCAACAATCTGTCTGGGCAGAATATTTTTATTTACTGTCAAGTAACTTAAATCCAAATCACGGTCTTTGTCCAGTTGGGAATGAAAGCTGGTGGAAATTTCAACGTGCTGTAGCTAAAAGTGATGTATATTACCATGATAAACACACACATATTGCCTTGACTTATACTGCCTACATTTTGAAGACAATTAAATCAAATTTCAGAGACTTGGCGAATTCAGAATTGTTGAAAAAATGTGTTCACGGAAAGACTCAAAACCCAAATGAATCGGTGAACAATGTGATTTGGACTCGCGTTCCAAAAAATGTGTTTGTAACCATCCAAACTTTAAAACTGGGAGTGTTTGATGCTGTTTCCTGCTGCAACAGTTCAAATATTATAAAGTGCTATACATTATCTAGAGTTAAAATCAATCCAGGCTGCCATTTTATACAAATTTTTGAGAAAACTGGACTAAGACCGTGTTATCGATGGAGAGCGAAAACTCTCCGAATACAGTAAAAAGGCCCGCCATAGAAAGAAAAGCATAAAAAAAAATTGAAGATACATGTATTAAAAATGAAAGAGATCACCCTTTATATAAATCAGGATTTCATTAAGGTTAGACGTAAAAGTATTTATAAAAATTCATTTGAAATGTTTAAATCCATTTTTCTCAAAACTTAGATTTTTAAGTTTCATGCCCCATTTTCTCAGAGTCTACTGAACATAATGACTTAATATTTTTATGACATATTTGTGTTATATCTCTAAAGATTTAAACACGGGCATTTTTTGATTTTTTGAAAATTGAATTTTTTAGAAATTTAAATGTGTTAAAAAATGCTATCTAAAAAGTGATATTCAGTTAAAAATTTCTATAAAATTAAAATTTTTAAATAAAAAAAAAGTGAGCTGTTAAAGTTTGTATAACATATCAGTCTAACCACCATAAAAATTTTGTGTTGATTACTATTATAGTTATTGAGAAAAAGGGTCTTGAATTTCGTGAATTTAACATGGAGGAGATAGAGTCTTCCCGGTCCCCTTAAAATAACTTAAATTTATTTTAGGCACTCCGGGAGCAGAAAGTGCTTAAAACTTCAACGTATGTTGCAGAACAGTTTTTCCTTAATTTTGCCAAAATTTTGGCTGATTTGTTTTTAATCATAAGTTACGATGTTCTGCACTGCAAAGCGCGTTCCTTTATTTTTTTTCTAGCTACGGAACAACCTCCCTGCACCGCCCAAAACTACAAACACTTTATAAATAACACATCTTATATGTCAATGACAAAATATTTAACTTCAAAAGTGATCGACGGAACTACAAGTTCTGAAAATACGCCTCGGTTTTATAAAGTTAGTGCATTTTGATGTTTTCTTATAAGTATGTATTGCATATTTAGCCGATAATTGTGTTTTACGTCTGTTTTTGATTTGACTGCAGTTTTTAATATTCCGACAAAATGCCTGCAGAACCATAGCAATTACTTGGAATTGTTGCAGAAACTGTATATAATTCTGCACTTTGGATAGGCATTACTTCAATTTTTGAACAAGCAGTGCATTTCAAAATTTTTGCGAACCACAATACAGAAAGTTTACCTAGTGGTATTTTGCCTATGATTTTATACAAAGTCAACTCTTGCATATTTTTCGCCATATTTGCATTAACATTCGTTGCAGCCGCGGTAGCTCAATTGGAAGATTTGCCGATAAGCAACCAGAGGGTTTCGAGTTCGAAGCATGGTACAACCAAAAACCTTTGTGTACATGTGGTTGTTGTATGCTAAATCAATGTGGATGGTGCACGTTAAACCTGCCTTGGCTTCTGTTCTGGTGGCGTGATGTGGTAATTGTTTTCGGATCTTACCCTTCAGTTTTGATCCTGGACCGTCGTCAATAGCCCGATCTGTTGCTTCAGTTCGACGTTAAATAAAATACTTATCATTATGTATTTTACCAGAGATCTTTGCGTCGTTTTTAACATTTCTTACGCGTATTCTAATCTAAATAAAAACATTTAAAAGCATCCTATTAAAAATTATTCCAGTTACGTTACTCCATTAAGGATAATTGACATAGTTTATGGTCGTTTAACGTAGAACGCTTTTAGGTTATCAGCGTAATTACCAGAACCAGATTTTTAGCTATTAAAAACAGAACGTGCATCAGGCGATTGAAGTAACGGAACTTGTAACATTTCTTTGCGTCATAAGAGTACGCATTTACGGGTGATTTAAACATTCGCAGTTTAGCCCGCTTGTGTGTACTCAAGACTACAATTTGCATAAAATGTGCTTGTTCAATTTTCGTTTTTTATATTAAAATGGTAATGGTAATTTGAGTTAACGTCGTACTAGAGCAACACAACGGGCTATTGACGACGGTCCGGGATCAGTCCCTTAAGGGAAAGATCCGAGGACAACACCTCGTAATTTTGAACCACGGTCAGATGACGAAGCAACACCTGAGCTGGCACCCCACTCTCCAAACTTCCACGCCAACCCAACGTGAGGACTTTCGGCCACGACAGATTTAAGGTGCACCAGCCGCCTCTACACCATACGCTTACAAACATCCATGCCCGTACCCGGATTCGAACCAAGAACCTTCCTATCTAGAGGCTAACACCTTAACCACTATACCGGTTGGTCGGCTTTTTTTATATATTAAAAAAAAAAAAAAAAAAAAAAAGCTTTTTGTTTGAAAGAAAGACATAGTTTAACCTTTACGTTTCGGCGCTTATATTTTTTTAATCGTCTCACAGAACGGCTCTTTCACCTGAATGTCCAACCCCTCCCCCTTCTTAATTATCTAACTTGAGCGACAGAACCTAAAGTGGCATTTACGACTGATGCTTTCCTTTCATAGCACTGTATGGCGCAGCGTTTGCCGTGAGATATATATCGGAGCGACCTTCTGCCTTTCCCCCAACGCGTTCACACCTCACGGTTGATAGCGTAGGGTACCGAACAAAAGGAGGAACCCTCTAGAAGGTCAGTCACTGACACTGACAGCTCGTAAATTATGAACGATGCCAGCGGTCACTTAAGAGTGGGATTACATCCACAGTACACAGATCTATACCATGCCGATGGTGCGAACGAAATTTCAGTGGTAACAACTGTCTATCATCCGCAGCGTAGAAGTTAAGTGCTCTTATTTTTATCCGTCTTGGAAAGAAGTTTACGAGTACCGCGAGAAAACTGATGCTGGGAATAGTTGATACATAAGATCGTTAGGTTTGATTTATACTTAGGTTTGTGATTTGTTAGGTAGGTACTTAATTAACTTCACACTGGTGCAACGCAACGGGCTATTGGCGACCGTCCGGAAATCAATCGAAGGGAAATATCCGAGGACAACATGTAATTTTGATCCATGGTCAGATGACGAGCCAACACCTGAGCTGGCGTACCTCACTCCAAACTTTCAGGCCCATGCCAACATGAGCAACTTTTCGGCCACGACAGATTTAACGTGCACCAGTTTGTACACGATGGGCTTTGGTTGGATTCGAACTCGCAACACTCTGGTTTCTAATCCGTTGCTCTTCGAACCGGTTACCGTAGCCGTCTTTACGATTTGAAAACCGGTAATAAAGTGTCCGTTTCGGACAATGGTTTGAATTACCATTCCTGAAACACAGTTACCAGTTTTCTTAGCTGTCACATATGTCTATTAAATTTGTCTTTAAATTCCGATGTGTAATCTCGTTAGCTTGACTGGTAGGTAACATAACGATTTGAAAACCGGTAATGAAGTACCGTGTTTGAAAACTGGCGATATTTACTTCTACTAAAACACCATTACCCGTTTTCCTAGATGGGATATTTTTTATTTTAGCCCTAATTTTAAGATCTGCTTCTGAAATAGTCATATGATGTGACGAAAATTGCAAAATACGTTGTATAGCTATAGAGCCAAGCTTTCCAATACCCGAAATTCGGCCTTATTTAATAACAAGCCAAGGGAAAATAGAGTAATAAAGAATTTTTCGATAGTTAAATGCTGACAAATTATCATCATTCTGCGAATGTTTAAACTTAAACCTACACATTTTACTAGTTTACACTGCTCTAAAGGAATTTCTTATAAATTCCCCGATAACCTAACAAGGCACGTTCTCAATTCTTAAAGCATCCCTCTTTCCCAATTCTTCCAAACAACTTCTTTTGGATACTTCTAGGTTCTGATAAAAGAGGGTAAAATCGGTATTATCGTTGTATATCAAAGAAAAAAAATCCGCGATATTCATCCAGGGAAGATATGCAACTGCGAAAAATGCGAACATCCTTTAAATTCTAATGTACCATCCTTCCAAAATATTCATATCTTGATAAATAAACGAGATATTTCGGAGTATTAAACAATCAGTAGAAATTCGAGTTTTATTATCTTTACTTGTTACATTTGCCCCTTTTTATAAATCGTATACATGCGCATAAGAAATAAAGTATCTTTTTACGCACAGAATTAAACTCAAATTCCCATGCCGCTACTGGTAATTTTAGTTAACGTCCTACTAGAGCAACACAACGGGCTATTGATGACGGTCCGGGATCAGTCCCTTAAGGGAAAGATCTGAGGATAACACCTCGTAATTTTGAACCACGGTCAGATGACGAAGCAACACCTGAGCTGGCACCCCACTCTCCAAACTTCTTCCACACCAACCCAACGTAAGGACTTTCGGCCACGACAGATTTAAGGTGCACTAGCCGCCTCTACACCATAAGCTTACAAACATCCATGCCCATACCCGGATTCGAACCAGGAACCTTCTGATCTAGAGGCTAATACCTTAACCACTATACCGGTTGGTCGGCCCCATGCAGCTACATTTCAATGTTTTATTAATGAAAAACCATTCAAAACAACCCATTAATATGTTCCAAAGTTTGAATATTTTGGTACGAACATTTTATCCCAAGCCAACTTTGGGCTACAGTAGCCCAGTTCGAAAATCAACGGATTAGCAACAGGAGGGTTACGAGTTCGAAACTTTGTCCAGTCAGACCATCGTGTACACGTGGACTGGTGCACGTTAAATCTGTCTTAACCTCGAATGTCGTCGCACGGTGTGGAAATTTTGAGATAGGTGTGACAGCTCAAGTGTTGACCTCGTATTCTAACAGTTGCTCAAAATTACGAGGCGCTAACCTTGGAACTCACCTTTGTGATCGATCTCTGAGCATAGCAAATAGCCCGTGGTGTAGCAACAGTACGACGCAAGACAGGAAAGTACCTACATTCCTGTCTTGACTCAAGTGCTCTCACGTTGGCATGATATGGAAGTTTGGAGAATGGTCGCCAACATAGCGTTCACTGAACCTCGATTCAAAATGAGATGTTGTTGGATCTTTCCCTACGGGACTGGTCTCGGACCATCACCAATAGCCCATTGTGTTGTTTCCAGTGCGCCATAAATTCAACTACCTACCCACTCCCAGGTTGCTTTATTGCACAGTAACAGTTGAAAATCCCACTGCTTCGTAAATTTCGCATGCCAGTGTAGTGGAGCCCTAAGCGATCAAGCGTCCTTCTCAACGCGCAACAAAATCCAACGACACGGTTATCTTTCCTCGAGTCTTTAGACACCGAGAAAACAACGCAGCGTCAACAACTCCGATAAAGGAGAGGCACTGTTAAGCTCCTCAAGAAAGTGAAAAGGTCAGAAAAGCAGTGTATCTATCCGGCGAGGGAAAATGAATTCTCGGTAACACTAGTTCCTTCCAACCGGCCGGTATCAGTAGCCCTGGGAATATCAGTAATCCGAGGGAAAAAAGATCGGGAGGTAGATTAGGGGGACTATTCTCTGATGAGCGGGAAGGGGAAGTTTTCGACGTTGTTTTCTCAGCAGATTTCCCCTCACTCACTGGAAGGATAAAAAGTATTCGATCATTAATCGATTCCTGTGGGAATCCCTTAGTGCTTTTGAGAGAGAAATAACAGTTTTTGAGTTAATTCCATTTCGTTAAAGCGTGTTTAAACCGCGTGTGCTTTATCTTGTGAACGTTTTGAAAGATTCAATTACCGCTTGGCGTTGAAGTATTTTAGAAGGATGGAATTCAGTTAAGGTCAAGGGGGGGGGTAACTGTAAATACAATTTTTATGTTCACTTTCATTCCCTATTTTCAAACTCTTGATAAAATAATTGAAGATTGTTCATCCTACTAAACTAACTTGTCACTATTCTAGTTTGATATTTAATTATTACGAAGATTCCAGAAAAGAAATTTAAGAATCGTTCTCGGCTGCTTACATTTACCCCACGTGTTTACAATTACCCCTAAAAGTTGGGGTAGTTGTAAACAACGATATTCTTCCTGATATTGGTTATTGAACAAGTGATAGAGTGTAATTTGTATGTTCACTTTCATTCCCTATTTTCAAACTCTTGATAAAATAATTGAAGATTATTCATCCTACTAAACTAACTTGTCACTATTCTACTTTGATATTTAATTATTACGAAGATTCCAGAAAGGAAATTTAAGAACCGTACACGGCTGTTTACATTTACCCCACGTGTTTACAATTACCCAACGTGTTTACAATTGCCCCTAAAAGTTGGGGCAGTTGTAAACAACGATATTCTTCCTGATATTGATCATTGAACTAGTGATAGTATGAGCAGTAGTCATGGCAGTTACCTCGTTCATATGTTTACATTTACCTATTCTTCCACTTCTTACCCCAGCAAAATATCGGGACACTTGAAAATTGCATTGATCACGAGGAAAACATAGAATAAATAATTCAAACATTTACTGAACAAAGAATGTATTTAGTAAAAAAAACATAAAATTACAAATTTAATAATTTTTAAAAATAGAATTTGTGAAAAATACAAATTTGGGTACAAAAACCAAAGAAATATTACATTTCTTCCACGTATGCTTTCAAATTTGAAAATTTCTTTACGGCCTTCTTTGTGCCAGGGTGGGAGTGGATAAAATTGTTTTGACATGGTGTTTGGTATAACACATAATTACTCTTTCTCAACCACAACGAATTTAGTCTATGCATTATCAATGCTTTTGAGTTCGGTGACCTCAAACTCCTCTTCTGAGATGAAGGGATATCCACCCTTCATACATACGAAAAATGGCTTGTCTTTCTCTTTCCCCCTTCAACATCTACAATTAGAAACGTAGTCGTTTCAATGTCTTCCATGTATGGCTCCAAAATATTTAACCTCCAATAGCAGCTAGTCTATATTTTGCTAGAATGTGTTTGGAAAATTTCAAACTCTTCATTGTTAATGTCAGTCAATTCTTTCAATACTTCCTCATCATCGCTGTCCTCGAGTTCTGCTTTCCTCTCCATTTGTTCCTTTCTTAGTTTCTTACTTTCTCCTGACTCTTTCACTTTCTTCTCACTCGAATTTATTTTGTTCTTTTTCTCTTTTGCCTCCTTCAAGAGTGACAGTACTTGGTCAGTTGTAAGAATTTCACCATATGTGTGACGTTTTAGTAAATCAGTTTTCCTGCTCCCCAAGAACACGAAAAATGCAATTCAAACGTACTAAATACGATTAAATACAAAATTACACGGGAAAATATACTGATTTTCAATCCAAATTGAACGAAACTATTGGAAAGTTATGTTTACAATTACCCCGTCCCTTAAAACATGGGGTAATTGTAAACATTCAACTGTTGGTGCATTAAAGTTCCCAGAAGCAAAAGTCAATGATTTTCTGTTCCATAGAAACATAACTGACCGTAGTAAAGAATTGGAACAACATACCTTTCAATATATTATGTTGGGCAGCAGAAAATGCAGCACACCAAAAATTTAAACCTAAACTTTTCAGCCACACATTTTTCAACTAAACATATCGTTATCAGCTGTGGTTAAAATAAATACGGGATCACCATATTACACAGGGTTATCACCTTTCAGATTTCACAAGTGTTTAGTTTCTCGGAGTTCCACGTGGGCACTTGTTATAGTTTGTTTACAATTACCCCATGTTTACAATTACTCCGCCTGACTTACTTTGTTTGTGGGAAACGTGGTAGCCCAGTTGGAAGAGCAGCTGATTAGCAACCGGAAAGTTGTGAGTTCGAGTCCAACCACATCGTTGTGTATACGGGGTCTGGTACACGTTAAATCTGTCATGGCCTAGAATTTTCTCACGGCAGCACGGTGTTGAAGTTTAGAGAGTATTGCCAGCTGAGGTGTTGTCATCTGATGGTGTTTCAAAACTGTGAGGAGTTTTTTTGATATCCTTCCCCCATAGATGAAACCCCGAGGTCACCAATAGCTCGACTTGTTTCTCCAGTGTGCTGTTAATAGGAAAACTACCTACCATATCATACATACTGTTTATTAATTTAGGGCTTTCACATATGCAATTATTTCAATTGAATTTAGAAGGCGGTCGACTGCGGAAATCTTATATGTTCTTAAGATATTAAATTGAGAGATAGGCGATGAACAATAGAGGTTGAGTACGATTAACGGTACGATGATGAGTTCATTCGAAGCTCTTGACTCGTCTTCGGCAACCACCCTGGAAACTTTTACACATAACTTCATCCACATAATAGTTGATCAGGCTAGATAGTTATTCTACCTCAATGGGTTTTGGATTCGTGCCATTGAATAAGAGCTATCAATGTACAGTTGGGTAAGGTAAGAACTTAATACTATCTATCACTGTACGCAACCTGAAGCAAATGAGAAGCGACACTCATTCCCGAAGGACACGATAATGAAGAAGCCTCATAGAAACACGTTCATATGCGATTAATTTAATACTAGAGTGTTTAAAAATTAAGAAAGCTATGAACTTTCCCATAGAATTTAATAATTAGTTCTAGAACCATTAAAGATATTCATTTTTCATCCAACATATTAATTTAGGCTATCAAAGCAAGTGTGGCCTAAGCCACCAACATAACCAATGGATATAAATACGATTTTCTTCGCACCATTTTTACGTATCCACAGTATGATTTACGATTCTAAAAATTCGTGTTTTAGTGATCAACGATAAGTTGTGATTTTAGAAGATTTGAACCTGTACATTGAAACATATATATAAATAAGATGTAATAATAAAATGATCTGATTTGTGTTGGTTATGTCACACTTTTGATAGACTCAATTCCAATTGATTCATTTCAGATTTGCTATAAATATCTAGGGAAATACAGTTCAATAAAATGCTGAGCTTAAAGCACAAGGCAGATAAAAATCTATTTAAAAGCAAATTAAGACTTTATATTAATAAAATGAGTCTTTTCACCCTCCTGGTGGTTGTCTCTACGAGGTATCTCGTCATTAGCAAAACTGACCAGATCAACGAGATATCTCGTTTAAGAAAAAAAGACTGGCTACATCTTAGGCTTGTCATCAGCAGTATCTTATGACGAGTTAGGTAGGTATATTAATTAACGTCGCACTGAAGCAACACATTGGCGACGGTCCGGGATCAAGCCCGAAGGGTAAGATCCGAGCAGAATACTATTCTGAAACACGGTCAGATGACGAGGTCAAACCTGAGTTGGAAACACAATCTTCCAACTTTCCCACCATGCCAACATGAGGAAATGTGAGGCCACGACAGATTTAACATGCACCAAACCCTTTTTACACGACTGTCTATGTTTGGATTTGAACTTGCCATACAGTGAATGGCTAATACGTTACCCTTCCAACCGCACTACCACGGTTCCTTGAAGACGAGGTCATTAATGAAATAGAACATATCTCCATAGACGAAACCATTTGGAAGGTGAAATGCTTGTATTTTTTACAGTGCTTATAGAGACAAAATCATGCACTTGTCAATTGAGTTTCATTATGCAAAAAAATAATAGAAATACTAATAAAATAGAGTAGGGAGAGCTATACATACATTAATACTGTGTGTGATGTATATTTATAAGCTATTTTATTCCCTGAAAGTATTAAAAAACGGTAAAATAGTATTTTAAATAAAATATACTTTTTATATAATGCATTACTTAAAATTATTGTTATGGTATTCAAAATACATAACTGATTTAGGTTTTTATCAAGCAAACCCATTAAAAGTAAGTAGTAAAAAATCGTGTTTTATGTACTACGTATTAAAAATTTAAAAAAATCGATTTCATAAATTGAAAAACCTTTTTAATATCAACAAAAATAGAAAATATTTAAGAACCCATTTCGTGGAACTGAAATCCATCAAATAAAACGAGCGCCAATGATTATCTTTTCACATGCAATGAACACAAAAAACACGACGCAGTTTTCGAGGAAATACGGCTTGTTTAGAAGCACTTACTCATTTTTCTAGTTGCTGAAATACTCAAGTTATTAGAATTTTAATCTAAGAAACACTCTAGTCCTAAGAATCATTACCGAGGATTTTTCTAAGAAAAAACCAGTTCTTATAAAAGAGGAGGAAATTCAAGGTTTCTTTTAGTCATAAAAACAAACTTCAGATAAGTTAATAAATATTTTTTCTAATGTAATTGTGAAATTACTCTTCGCAGTACGGGGCTATATATTCGAAGATATTAAATTACAATTCATTATTAAGCTCCATTCTCCCTCTTATCCGTCTTCCAGAAGATTAAATTTACAACTTTCTTTGGCATGGGCGGAAAAATCCATACTTAATTAAATTCCTTTATGGAAGAATGGAGGAAATTCTAAATTATTCGTAATTTCATTTGCGTTGAAAGTTTCTCGTGTTCGAGATTGAAAGAGGTCTGGGGAGCGCTTCTCATTCGTTTGTTTCCACAGACACTCGTATTCGAGTCTCTTTCAATTGAATGTCGCTGTTAGTGTTGGGTTCGAGTTTAATTGGAACGAACAAAACGCATTTCAATTTTCACGATTTAAGTGCGCGTCCATTTTTTGAGAGTATGAAATAGTTTTGGGTGTTTGAAAAACGTTTCAGGTAATTGTTTACTTCGATCGTTTCCAATTTTAGAAAATGTACTTTTCTTATGTGTAATTTTAAATCGTTAGTAACTAAGCTTAAGCTACCGGCACAGGTAATTCTAAGTCTCCACGTACTAACTATTCTCGAGCCGCGGTAGCCCGGTTGAAGAGCAATTTAAAATATTTAGTAAATGAAACGTTGGTAAGCTTAAGCTACCGACACAGGTAATTCTAAGTCTACACGTCCGTAATTATTCTCGAGCCGCGGTAGTCCGGTTGGAGAGTAATATGAAATATTTAGTAAATGAAACGTTGGTAACGTTAAGCTACCGGCACAGATAATTCTAAGTATCCATGTAAGTAACTATGCTCAAGCCGCGGTATTACAGTTGAAGAGTAATTTGAAATCTTTAGTAAATGAAACGTTGGTAAGTTTAAGCTACCGGCACAGGTAATTCTAAGTCTCCACGTCCGTAATTATTCTCGAGCCGCGGTAGTCCGGTTGAAGAGTAATTTGAAATCTTTAGTAAATGAAACGTTAGTAATGTTAAGCTACCGGCACAGATAATTCTAAGTACCAATGTAAGTAACTATTCTCGAGCCGCGGTATTGCAGTTGAAGAGTAATTTGAAATCTTTAGTAAATGAAACGTTGGTAAGTTTAAGCTACCGGCATAAGTGGTTCTAAGTATCATCGTCCGTAACTATTCTCCAGCCGAGGTTGGAAGAGTAACGTATTAGCAACCGGAGGGTTACGAGTTTGAATACAACCGAAAGACCGCCGTGTACAGAGGGGCTGGTGCAAGTTGAATCTGTCCAGCCACAAAGATCCTCACATTGGTATAGTGTGGAAGTTTGGAGATGTGTGCTGCTCAGATGTGACCTTGTTGTCTGACCGTGGTTCAAAATAACGCGTTGTTATTGGATCTTCCCTTCGGGTTTGATCCCGGTGGACGCCAATAGACCGTCGTGTTGCTTTAGTATGATATTAATTAAACCCCTACATACCATAACTATTCACATATTTGTTGACTCAAACACTTTTTCATATTTTTGTCACGGCATGGTGTTGGTACTTTTAATTAACATCGTACCAGAGGTACTAGAACACAATTGTCATAATGATATTGACGTCATATTTTTGTTATACATGCTAAAGAGTAATAATTTACTAACAGATTACTCTTACCGATTATTTTTTATAAAAACCGTTGTGTTGGTCCAGTGTACCTTTAATTAATTACCTACTTACTCTAATAATTACATTACGTTGAAGCGTGAAATAACTATAGCAATAAGCGACAGAAACATTTGTATCTAAGGCAACTACGAAATAATTCTACCAATCATACATAGTTTCGAATGGAATGCCCGTTTGCATAACTGTAGCACTATTCTAAAATTTAATGTGTTAGAATATCCGTAACACTAGGATCCTTAATATGTCTCTGAAGAATCCTTTGCTGAGAAGATCAAATGTCCTCGTATATCCCATTTATTACACTACGATGCCCACAGTGATGCGTTGAGGAGGACACTGGCACCACGGGATCCGAATAATGGCCTTTTGATGCGTTTCACTCGCTGAGGTGAAAATTCAATGAGAAATTTTCAATCTCCAGTTCAGAATGCCACTTTAAGCAATTCCATTCATTCTTACATAGTCGAGTCGGGAGAACGAATCATGCAATCGGATCGCTAAAGCATGGGATTGGGTCGGGAGAAATACCATAAATGAGGAGTGATTTTTACAAAAGTGATCGCATCAGCGGTTGAAAGAAACTGTAGTGACAGCCTTCTCATTGAAGCATGCATTTTTATTAGCCGCTCTATGGTGGAAGCATATTCGAGAAACCCTTTTCATCAATGGTATTTAATTTCGTGTAATAGACAGGTTCTCTTATACAATTTGATAGACAGTTTTTGAATACTTCACTAATTTATCAGCATTGACTCCTTACCTTTATCAGCATTACATCATTTTAAATAATTGCTATAATTATTAAATTTAACTGCATTTCGTTAGAAGTTCTATAGTTTATTAAGTTAGGGAAACCCCACATACTATCACATTAATCTCAATTCGGGGTAGTTGTGACTTACTGTCAAGGTTTATGTTTGGTTTTTGCCTACAAGGCAGTTGTTTTTTCCTACTGTTATCATATTTCAATAAACGGGTCCAGATTTACTAGTCTTCGTTTGACAAAACATTGCTTACAAAAACAAAACCAAGCCAACATTTATGATAAAATAAGACCTGACATGTGATCTACAGAAAGGAGCATCGAAAGGTGTATCTCCGGTTAACTTATTTTTGACATAAATCCATACCTCTGAAAGAGTGATACAAATATTTTGCGAATTTAAACACTTTCTCTAACATTTGTTAAGGATATAAATTTTTAATGCATTCCAATCGTTTATTTTCTATTTTTATACCTAGCTGTAGCATTTATATCACCCAGATTGTTTCTAACATCTAATTAGTTTCACCATCTGTCCGTGGTTTAAAGTTAGGTATTGTTGTCCCATAATCTTTACCTTCGGGTTTGTTCCCGTACTGTCATCAATAGCCCGTTGTGCTGCTTCATAAATTAAAATATCAACCTACCTTTAATTATTTTTTAATGTCATTAGGCTTTTGCAAATTCTAGAAATATTTTTTTTAAATAGGAGCGTCTCTCTCATTAATGGAATCATTAACTCGCATCGAGGAAATTCCTGATTTGATCAAGTTTGTTTGCTTGCTGTTAAATATATATCCGAATGACCTTTTTGTATTGAGTCATGGATCCTATTCGTGACTGGTTTTCTAGTTACCCACATTCTCAACACTGGTTTTTATACCTATTTTTTTTTCTTCCATTTTTGTGTGATTATACGACCAAAAAAATCGGATACTGGTTACCTTACTACTATAAATGAAATTCATGCAAAAAAAAAATGTAGTATGCAACGGAGTTATGTAAGATGCAAAGGAGTAATTGCAATATCATACTTCGGAGTAATGTAATATTATACTTAGGAGTAATGCAATATCATAAGATTAATGAATAATATCATAGGAATAATGTAATAATATCGAGTGTAATGCAATAATATTATACTTAGAAGTAATGTAATAATATAATAGTAGTTAGTAATACAATAATATAACCACATAGGAGTAATGCAATATCATACTTAGGAGTAATTTAATATGTAAGGAGTGATGTAAGATATCAGTACTAGTTGTTACACCGCTTGAAATGTACACACCAACGTAATGATCCAATTTTGTGCAACAGATAGTTCATATCAAAGCAAGGTTGTAAATACATAGTCTCCGGAATTTAGGTTGTGTCAATTGATATCTGATATTGCAATCCTAAATGAAAAAATGATAATGGTAATAAAATATCGTAAATAAATAAACCGGTAAGTCTGTGTTGATAACGTAACCCACACCGAGTCTATAACAGCTAACCCAGACATGGTGCTTGCACCATAAAAGCATAACCGACATTATCAATTTATAAACCCTAACTCATGTCTTTAAAAAAAATAATGAATTATACCCCATTGACTGATTAGTGATTTGTCGATTAATAATTTTAATTAACTTGAGCTCATAGAGTACTGCGTTCAACGTTTCCAATTTCAGTGTACAGCGGCGACATCTCAGTCGTACCTAAATAGGGAACCCTTCAAAGTGGTTTCAAGGAGATCTCATCTATCAATGTCTTATGCATCAATGACCTAGTCAACAAGATACTGCCATTTTTTATGACAACGAGATCCATCCATTAGACACAATTTGACATGACACATATTTTACATATGACACATATTTAAGACTTGCCACTGCGCGACCTGTTCGGCGTTGCCCCTGACAATTCTTTTAGTGGGGGTCAGATGTGACAACTGCTTGCTAACCCCCGGCGATTGCTACGAAATCCCATTGGTTTGCTTCGCAAACCAACATCACGCCCAATTCGAGTTGTGAAGAGAGAGGCGTGGCGTCACATTCCCTTGCAAAAATATAAATATTCAATTGAAAAATATTTTTTTAAATAAAATAAAATGTATAAGGTAACGATCTAATGTAAAATTTTCCTTGCCCGTGACAGTTATTTTCGTCAAGTCAGGTGTGACCACTGCTCGGCAACCCCCGGGGATCGTTACGTATTCCCACTGGACAAAACACGCTAGAATCGGAAAATTTGGCATGGTTCCAAAGGCTGACGTCACTGGATGAAAATCGCAAAATCTACTTGCTTCTTCTTTGACGTCACATTTCGGAGCAAAGAAAGGAAGGTGAAAAAAACTAATAAATTCATTTAAAAATGTTCAAAATAGAATTTTAAAATTCGGGCGCGATAGAACAATTGCAAAAAAAAAATCGGACTACCTGTGTGGTAAATCTCATTCTAAGTGCCATTGATTCGTCAGGACAGTCCACATACGCACACAGACCCGCCCCGCACACAAACACTTCCTTTCACAAAAGTAGAGATATAACATCTGTAAAATATATGTCATATGTTCAATATATGTCATATATTTTATATGATACAGTTTTTTTAGAATATCTTATATATAACTGTCATATTTTACGTATGAAAATTATATTTGGCATATGACAGTTATATTTGACATATTACATGATATAATGACATAAAAGGAGGTCTGTTGTGCTAATGACGAGATGCCTCGCCGGGTAAACCACCTGTAGGGTTAAACTATATTAATAATTGGTGTAGGATTTATATTTCGATTCTGCCAAAAAACTTCCAATGTCATCCCTAATTGCACTGTAGTATAGTCACATTTAGTATAAACGTAATCAGTGTGCAGATACCTTAGCCGATATGCAAGGTTTAGGAGTTTCTATCCCAAATTGAATGGGTAGTGATGATGTATTCTAGTAATTGGATTCATGCTAAGTGAAGAGGAGATAATAGATCGTAATCCTAATCTACGCGTAATGAAGCTTAGGTTGCAATTGCAACGTTGGATCGTATGAGATTATGCGATACCATACGAATCTTCTACTTAATAACGTTGGGACATGCAGAGATTTGTAAACGTTTTATGTAATGTTTGCTGGTATGGGAGGAAATGGGCTCCACTTGTACCGCTCAGATGCATTGCGGTAACTCCAATAATCCACCAGACAAAGTATGTTTACAGTTTCCCTACAGTAACCTATGAAATTACTTATTTACGGCGAAGGAATCTATTGCATTTACGAATTACTTAAATTTAGTCATGGGAAAACTATACTTTCATAGACTAAGAAATGGTCTTCCGCGTCATCAAAACTAATCAAGTTTACAAATTAATTAAATAATTAGTGTCTTATAACTAACTCTTTTAAGGCATCACAGTTCCCATTTTCAAAAAAAATTTTTAAAGACAATTAAACAAAGTGTAAATAGCTATTTTTATTCTATAGTATGTTTATAAACATATTTAAAAAAATTAAGTCAGTTAGTTGAATCGTATTTTAAAAATTAAAAAAAACTCAATTGAAAATTTTAAATCTATACACTTTGACATTAAAAAAATAACTATAGTATTAAGACACAAAATACTAGCTAACATTTAAAGTATATACGAAAGTATATATTTACAAGTATATACGAAAAATTTCAATACTCTGCCTTGAACAGAAAAAGAAGCCTTAGGGAATAGAAAACAGTTACTATCGCCAAAATAAAAGTATGAGAAAAATGCTTTTTAAGTTTAAAAAGACATCTAACAAAACTTTCTAATGCTTGTAGAGCTTTAATTTTTTAATACCTTATTTTTCAACTTCTTACGTATACTTAAACAAAATTTAAATTCAATATGATCACAATAAGTTTCTTTTATCCAAAATATTGTTGTTTTTCATATAATAGAAAGTATGGTTAACGTGACAAAAAACAGGCAATTAAGCTGATTTTATTAAACATTCTAAAGTGTTTTCAACGTGGCACAATTATATTTGGAAACTAATCCGTCAGGAAAGCTGTCAAATTTGAGCCTGACATCGCTCAGAAAACTTCAAATATCACAAAAACTAAATTGAGTTCAGGTCTAAAATTTTGAGCATAGCTTTATAACTGTATGGGACATAGAAAAATGTAAAACAAATTTTTTCGTTACTTTGGTCATTTTTAGAGTACTGTGATGCCTTAAAACTGTTTGTAATCTTTTGTCTTTCATGAGACTTCTATGATATATCTCTTACATCACGATCTGGCCAGTTTTTCTAGTTACGTTATACCTCCTAGTAACAACCACCAGTAGGGTTAAGGAGAGATAGGAAATATAAAATTACGCAGCATTCCCATAAGGATGTTAGAAAGCAGTTGGCTTATTTGAATCATCGTCTTCTTTAGACGCTGTATTTCATTCGGATAACCAGTACCAGCTAACGAATACTGAGATGACTGACATTAAGGGGGTAGGGGCACACTTTTCGACCAAAAAACCCATTTTTCAATTTTTGCATATTTGAAAACTATGGACTTTTGTGCTTTTAATGGTGTTAAAATTATTTCTCTCGCTATAACAGAAGTATTTTTTAATATTTTTTTAAAAATTGTTTACGATCCGTCAAATGCTGAGTGCCACGTCTACTCCTACCAAAACAAACATCTTACTGCTTTCTAAGCCTCCCATTTTCTTTTTTAAACACTTATTTTTAATTGTATGAGTGACAACGTCTAGAAGAAGAAATGAATTCAATTAACTCTCGTGTTTTTATTTTAAAGCATGCTGTTTTCATGCTAGTTTCAAGTATTTGCTTCTAACTTTGATTTTATTTCGGCAATTGTTGTTTGAATATCGTTTTAGTTTAGCTTATTGTGTTATTTTTTGTTTAATGCATAGTATTTTAAGTAAATAAACAATGCCACGTTTTAGTAATCGATGTAGTGCCAACTATTTTGGAAATAGCTGTAGTATGAAAGTTTCTGGTGTGATTAAAATTTTTCAGCTCTCGCAAATTTTGCATGGTCTGCGGTACTCGAAATTTTTAGGTGACTGTTTTTAACAATTTTTAGGCTTTAGGGACCACAAAACACATTATCAGCAGATGTTATAAATTACTTTAAATATATTTATAGAGACTTGGCAGATCCTGATCTGTTTGCCAAATACTTACACGGCAAACTTAAAACTGCAATGAGAGTGTAAGTAGTATTATCTGGTCCCGGTTACCGAAAAATGTTTTTTTTTTTTTTTTTTTTTTTACAATTATAAACATTAAAAAGTGGGACAATAAAACTATTGCCTCATATAACAAGGAGAACATTACAAAATGTAATGTTCTTTCGACATTAGGTATTTCTCCTGGACTACACAGCTCGGGCGATGAAGGCAGCTGATCAGAATAGATTACGAAAATAATAGATTACGTGACATTTAAACAAATATTAAAGACGCAAGAATAAAAACGAGGCAACAGAATTGTAGATTAGAAGATAATCTATAAGATGAAACAAAAAATCCAAGATATGGTGCTGGTATTAATTGTATACAAATAAGTGTTTCCTTTAAAACTGTTTTTCTCAAAACCATGTTTTTCGCCATATAAGGAACATTTTCTCAAAAACCACTGAACTTAGCAACTTAAAACTTTGCGTACTTGATAAAGATACTTTGTTACATACTTTAACCAATGGGATTTCGAAAAAATTAATTCAGAGTAAATTTACAAGATTAAATATGTTGAAATTTCAGTGTTTTTCAGAAAAAACATACATAGTTCCACATAAAAAAAATTTTTAAAATCATGTGACATTGAAATTATAAAAGCCTTGGTTAAAGTATGTATTATAGTCCAGGCAATATACAGTAAAAAATTTATTTAGAGACATATAATCAATAGAAATTTTTTAAATGTTCCTTAAAAATGTCTGTTTTTAACATTACTGAGATACGGATTCTGGTTCGTGCCCCTACCCCCTTAATCTAATATGTTGGGATGCTAACGACAACGAAGGAGCATATGAAATAGTATCGTGAATGGTACCCCGATAAATACGTTCTAAATTACCAAAGGTTTACAAATCTGCAACAGACAAACCGGAACATCATATGTAGTAATTCAAACTCAATTACCTCTCATGTTGGCTGTCTCGATGAGGTACCTTGTCATTATTAAAATTTGCTATATCTTGATATGAACTAGATATCTCTTTATAAGAAGAAATGTGATCCGGTCTTCAACTCGTCGTAATCAAAGAGTCTACAATGTCTTGATGGACTAGATATCTCGTTCTAAGAAGAAATTTGACCGAATCTGCATCTTGTCATCAGAGAATCGGCAATGTCTTGATGATATCTGGTCATAAGCAAAATATATTAGATCTTGATGGACGAGATATCTTGTCGATATCATTAGGAGGATTAATCTTCCTCGTGGCTGCCGCTCCGAGAAATCTCGTCAATAAATATTTCACAATTACTTAAAAAACGATATATATCGGAAGTAGAAGAACCAATGACCAAACTTGATCTGGTTATTATCAAAAGATTGCTAATATCTTAATGACGAGATATTTCATTTAATACTAGCGAAATAAATTGATTAGGTCTTGATGGATGAGATAACTCTCAGAAATCACTTGAGTGGTTAAGTCACCCTGGGAGAGAAAGACGTGTCTTTCATACATATTATGACACTTTAGTAAAAGAAATATTACGACGTTGAGGATTTGTAAACATCTTGTTTCATACTACTTCGTTTGGCTCCTTTAAATATGTGCTCAAACTTTGTAGAAACAAACAGTTTTTCACTGTCTACTATTAGTGAACTTGGAAAATTTTAGATATCAGCCTCGTTTTTTAAATGGTAGTCATTTTGTTATGGTTTCTATTTCTTCCATTATTAATCATAGCACATTACGTTGAATATAGCTTCGAAATTCTACATTTAAACAGACTAAAAAGCTAAAATGGAAGTTTCCTTAATCACAAAATCTGGCACTCCTAACTCTTCAGGAACAAACTCGGCAGTTCAGTTGAACATCAATTAGATTAACAACCTTTTAAATTTAGACACATACCGAGGAAACCTCCTATTTGTACAATTGTTTAACGGATTACGCCAAGTAGAATTTTACATAAACTACGGTCAATAATTGCACAAATCAAGCTTTTTCATTAGCGAACCCTGTGAAGTTTTATATAACTTAGCCTCTCTTATTTTGATTGCTAGTCATTTGTTTTGGGGGTCGCATTTTCCCAATCATTTACCGTAACACAAAACCTACAAAGAGCATGGATATAGCTTTGAAGTTCAACAGTTAGATAAGATTAGAAAAAGCTGAAACAGATTTCCTCAACCGTAGCAAAATTTGGCACTCCTAACGCGACAACTAACAAACTCGAAACTTTAGTTGAACAGCAATTCGATTAACAACTTTTAAAATTTAGACACAAACCTAGTAAACCTATTTGTATATAGTTGAACGGATTACGCAGAAGAGTAGAATTTAACATCAACTACAGTCAATTGCACAATTCAGGCGTTGAAAATAGCAAACCTTGAAAGGTTTTAGATAGCATAGCCTCTCCTATTTTGATTGATAGTAATTTCTTTTGGGGTTTGTATTTTCCCCATCATTTACCATAACTCATAACCTATAAAGAGCATTGACATAGCTTTGAATTTGTACAGTTATATAAGATTAGAGAAAGCTGAAACGCATTTCCTAAATCGTAATCCGGCATTCTTCAAAACCAAATACATAGCTTCAGTTCAACAGCAATTAGATTAACAACTTATTAAATTTAGACACAAACCAAGGAACCTCTTATTTCTACAAATTGCTTAACGGATTACGCCGAGAGTAGAATTTTACATAAACACTCTACTCCACTGCACAAGTCAAGCGTTTGCAATTCGCAGAAGCAGGGTGTGTGGTAGGCTGTTCAGGTAGAATTTGAGTAATGTGCACCGGGAGTGAAATATACCAGGTAAGAGCATTGCTTATCATCGCATTACCAGCTGCCAACTCTCAGGCAGTTTGATAGCACTTCCTGGACCGGCGAGCATTAGCTGGGGAAGGGTTGACTGCGACGATCATTATTTTTGATTAACAGCGTAATCCATACATCAGGCCACACTCTGGGGAAGGGGAAAGTTTTGAGCACTTTATACGTAACTGTCTGCTTGCCTTTGAGAGCAGAATGATTGCAACAACTGTTCTTCGATTCGAAAGCATTTGTGGGGCCGCGGTAGCCCGTTTGGAAGTGTGACGAATTGGCAACCGGAGGTTTTCGAGTTTGAAGTCGACCATAGACCGTCGTGTACAAAGGGGATTTGTGCACGCAAAATCTGTCGTGGCCAACAAAACGAAATATAATATTAGTTCACTAGGGTAAGCAATGAAAACGATGTATTTATGTTGTTTTTAAAATTTTTCTTGATGAAGCTGATGGAACTCCGCTAAGTTTAACTAAATATTTTCTTGATATAAAATTAGAAGCCTCAAGCAATCATTATAAACTCTCATGAAGAAAATAATATAAGTTATATAATAAAATAATTTTTATAATGAAAATAAGGTCCTTTATTCTATTGCAGTTCGAGGTTCCGGTAGTCAGGTTGCAAGAGTAACAGATTAGCAACCTTAGGGTCGCGAGTTCAAATCCAACAAAAATCGTGTACAAGAAGGGACTGGTGCACTTTGAAAATGTGATAGCATTAAACATACTCATATTGGCATGGGATGGAAGTTTGGAGAGTGGGTTACCAGCTCAGATGTGACCTAGACATCTGATCGTGATAAAAAATTAGGTGGTTTTCTCCTCGATTCTTTCCCTTCGGGCCCGAGCAATCGCCAGTAGCTCGTGGTTTTGGTCCAGTGCCACTTATCTAAATACCTACCTACTTATCGAAAGTATTTGTAGCATATGGATGATTATATAAATTCATTAATTGAAGGGGAGGACATCCCAGCCAGATGAGAATCGTAAAGACCAAGTAATGAATTGATGTTTCAGAATAGTCGGAGAGGCAGCGACATTTGGAGGGTGATTATTTTACACGGGATGATTTTCTTTCCAGTAATTGGTCTTGGATAGATGATTTATGAAACGAAATTCATCTGGTACAGTTCGGGTGCGTGTAGGAGGGAAAAGGCGTTCGAAACATATAAAAAAAAGCTGTTTTTTCCCAAAATATTTTACACCGGCTGAAAATTTGACACGAGATATTCATTTGGGTATTAATAAATAAAATAATATTCAGCTGTTTCGGTAGTGGTGGAAAGACCGTCAGCTGAGGCTATGAAGAGGTTATGCGCTAAATTATATTATAACACCTCGCGGTATCTTCAATCATCCACCTGATTGTCTTTACACCACTACTGAGCCAGCTGAATGGGGTTTTTTAAACCTTACCTTTCATACGATAACATACTCGAGTTTCGTGTGGTGTAGAATTGATTGGTGATTGGGAAATCATTAGCAAACGTCGGGGAAACATTCAAAATTTGACGAATTGTTTAGTTTCATTTCGTTTGTTCCTCATAAGCGGAAAATGATTATTATGACATTTTCTGAATATTAATAACATTAATAATTTGAAGAAAAATTAAACATTAACGGAAATATCAAATTCGTCGGCAATATCGGGATCATAGTCTTCTAGTGCACTTTCTTCAGAATATTCATCAATATCAATTTCTTGTGAAATGTCTGCATCATGTTCTGTTTCAGCATCATCTGATCAAATGAAGAATGTTTTTAGTTTATAATAATTTGGTAAATTGTAAAATAATTGTGGTCAGTTATATCTACAGTATTCTCATCATTAGTGATGCTCTTTCCTTTTCATGCGCATGTCTCCACAAAGCTCCGGTTTCCTAAGAAAGCGCTGCTGTTAACTAGCGGCCGCATATGAACGGTGGATGACGTCCTTAAAACGTTGTCTATACAAACCAGACAGAGTTGGTTTTCTAAATAGTATTGAGATGAGCGGAACCTCAAATAGCCCTGAAAAACAGAAGAGGGACGTTTTTTCTCGTGTAACGATGAATATTTTTGAATAAAAATGAATGCAAACGTTATTTGGACCAGCAAAAATGAAATTTTCATTGGTTTTATATGAAATCTTGAAGTTTTATATAATGTGAAGAGTAGACACTAGAAAAGTGTAATAAATATATTATGTAAGCGAAAAATCCAGGACGTATTTCGAAAATTAATATAAAATCAATCAACTGTCATACGAGAGAGCGGTTTTCACAGAATTACTTTACACAAAAACATCAAGTTTTTTATTTTGGCATAAAATTTTTTTTAATTAAAAACGTATTTTAACGTATGGATGGCACTATATCGAAAAACACTATAAAAATTGTACACAAATAATTACAATGCGTATTAGAATTTATTTGAGCATAATTTTGTCACTACATACTACCATATATAAATGTGAGCACCCCTTGTGGCTCGAGCCACATATAAGCGATACTCAGTTTTTCAATGCAGGTATTTGCTAACATGTATTGCAGAATAGTGTTGATTACTTGTGTGATTCGGTGTCTTCAAACAATTGAACTATATTTTTTTGACAAAAACAAACTTGATGCCATCTAAAGGTATTTAGTGAAAACCGCACACTAATGTGACATTTGGTTGATTTTATATTAAATTTTAAAATATGTCATGGATTTTTCGCCCATCCTGAATTGTTATAAAATATTACATTGCGTTTGCGACCCAGTGTACTTACCTCACAAGTATACATAACTTTTGTCCTGAGCATATTGGTTTTTGTGTCAATTATATGGTTTTGAAATTAGGTCATCTCCTGTGATTCAGTATATAATTAAATAATACTGGTGTTAAGCGAAAGTATTGACTGAATATTTCATCAATGCAGTGCAGATGGCGTAGGAATAAAATTTGTTAGGCAACTCTGGCACGATTTTAAGCATATCGCTCTCCTCCAAAAGATAACTTTCGTCTTCCAAATATACTAATAATGCTATGTCTAGATCGTCCATTCTCCACCGTCTAAGCTGACACCTCTGGTCACCGTTCAAACGATCGCCTTGTTACGACCATCATGACGTATCCCGACCGCTATATAGAAGATCCGCTTTCTCAGGAAACCCTTAACTGAACAACGTAAGTTGTTCGTAGAAACTGTTGATACAGCTCTGATTGGCCCGATGCCAGTGTCGAGCTTTCAAAGTTTTTATCTCAGGATGTCATTTTTATTAGTGTTACATCATATTTTGTCATAAATGTTGCTACACGTGCGTGTTTCATTTATATCATTCAGAGTCTTGTATCCGTACACTCGATACATAAATTATTCGATGACTTCGAAGAGCTCATTTATATTGCAATCTGATTTCCCGAGCTCTGAAAATGCTATAGTGTAGTTTTTAGAATTCTTTAAAATAATGAATGGCTTTTGCTTCCATTTCTTTAAGAAAGCGGGATTAAAATCACATCCTGTCAAAGCATGAAAGGCTGGTAATTCTGTGTACACAATTCGGGACCGAAGTTTTCGCACAATTTACTAACATCAAGAAATCTTTGATTATTCCAGTGCCAATGAGCATAGATGTATTTAGATTTTGATGAATGAAGCTCATGTTTCCCAACAGTATAATAGGATGATACTATCAGATACTCCGTATCGGAGCATCTGATCATCTTAAGGAAATTAATTGAAATCGACATTGTACACATGGAAAATAATCTTCATGGGGATGGACACGACAGATTATCTTGATTTGATACAACTTCATCATTAATCATCTCATATTTGAAACAATCCACATAATTTATATAGAAATAATAAATGTAACAAATTAAAACAAAACAAAAAACTCCTCAAATTTTGAATGTTTCCCCGATGTTTCCTAATGATTTCACAATCAAATCAATTTTACACCCACGAAACGCCAGTATGGTATCGTATGAAAGTTAAGGTTTAAAAAATTCCATTCAGCTGGCTCGGTAGAGGTGGAAAAAACCATCAGGTGGATGATTGAAGATACCGCGAGGCGCTCGAATATAATTTAGCGCGTAACCTCTTCATAGCCTCAGCTGAAGGTCTTTCCACCACTACCGAGACAGCTGAACATTATTTTCTTTATTAATACCTAAATGACTATCTCCTGTCACATTTTCAGCCAATGTAAAATATTTTGAAAAAAAAAAAAAAAAACTTTTTTTACGTGTTTCGAACGCCTAACCCACCGAAGACGACCACACGAGACGAATCAAAAACAGATAAGCAGGTCTATTATCTCCAACTTTGTTTGAAATTCCATAAAACTAAAAGGCATTTTCACGCGCTCCTTCAGCAAATGATGTCGAATTCGAGTCCAGGATCACCCCCAAGGTAAAGGTCCGAAGTCATTGTCTCGTAAATTTAATGTACGGTCAGTTGAGGTAAGCACATGAGCTGGCATCCACTTTCCAAACTTCCGCGCCAACGTGAGGGAATTTGAGACCACGTCAGGTTTAACGTGCGCCAGCCCCCATGTACACTACGGTTTTGGGATGGATCGAGTTTGGAACACGCGACACTACGGTTTCTAATCTGCTTTTACAACCAGGCTAGCGAGACATAAAGCATATTACGGGAGCAATTAGAAGGTTGGGAGCTCTAAGCTCAAGACAGCAAAGATCGTAGTGTTCAAAGGTTCTTGCGCACCTTTAATCTCTCGTAACCTCAAACGTCCTCACGTTAGCGTTATGTGGAAGTATGGGGAGTGGGGTGCACGATCAGGTGTTGCCTTCGCATCTGACCATGGTTCAAAATTACGTATTGTTGTCCTCGAATCTATCTTTTTGAAATTGATCCCCAAACCGTCCTCAATAGCCAGTTATGCTTCCCCAGTAAGGAGTAAATCAAAATACCAACCTATCTCCATAAAAGAAATCTCACATTTTTCAACATTCTCGTAAAAACGGTTACATGTTGCACTCGCATCTATCTGGTTGAGATTGATCGCAGACCATCGTCAATAGCCCGTTGTGTTGCTCCAGAACGACGTTAATTAAAATACCTACCTACATGAAAGAAGTCTCATGTTTTTTCAACATTCCCTTCTAAAGTGTTTACTAAGGTATGTAATACTGTATCAATTGATCTTTTGATGTTTAATAGTAAAATATGTGTGTGATGAGATACAAGCGGCCAACTCCCATAATTTAAAAAACTAAAAGTACTCGATTTATTTTCTATTCAAAACGTATTCATGTAAACTTTTATGTCTTCCTCCATAAAGTGTTTTAAAAGTATTTTTTTCACGGTGCCCTTTAAAGGATATAAAACAAATAAGAAAACTGCAACCTCAAGTACTAAGAACCGTATCATCATTTTGCTTTTGTGCATGACAATAATCCTACCACCGAATTCTATTTTTGAATTATACATTGGAACTCGTATGAATTACTGAAGCCGCACTGGTCTAATGAGACGCTGCTACTTCACTTCTCTTTGTTTACAAACTGTCTGAAAGCTTACATGGAAGAGGGGGATGTTGAACCAACAGAGAAAGAAGTTTTTTGTTATTTTATAAACCCGATTTTTTTCCGGTAATGTTTTTGTTCTGAATGACGATGGGTAAACTCGCTGGCGATGTCTGAACTAAACCTTTCTTGATGTGAATAATTAGTTTTTGTTTGACTTTTAGCAAGAAATTTTACCTTTGTGTCTTTCATATTGGTCTTAATGCATAGAAACATATGGGGAATAATTTTGTCTCGTTTAAAGAGTGAAATATTTTTGGAAGTTATTTCATAAAGATAAAAGGACATGTTTCATGTTCTTACACTTTATACGTGATTTACAGTGTTTAATTAAAATTCTGACTTAACTTTAATGTTCGAGGTCGTTGTCTCATCAAGGTATTTTGTCATAAGTAAGCAGAACCGATCAGAACTTGATGGATCAGGAATCTGGATGTTAGAAAAACTGACCAGATCTTCATCTCGTTAACATAAAGCAGTAGTTGATATATTGCTGACTAAATGTGTCGTTATTAGAAAAATTTCTAGATCTTAATATCGTTCCGTTAAAAAAAAGTCGGCAATATGTTAATACCGAAATATCTTGCCAGTAGCATAGTTGGTCAGATCTCAATGAGAGAGATATCTTGTTGAAACCCTTGGAGAGTTAATTAAATGAAAGGTAGGTAGGTATTTCAACTATTGTTGAACCAGTTCAATTAGTTGAACGTGGACTCCCCAATAGCAAATTGTGTTGAACCAGTGCAACACAATGGGCTATTGATGTGAATCTAGTTGACATATCCGCTGACAACAACTTTGGAGAGTGGTTGCAAGCTCAGATTTTGCCTAGTCATCTGACCGTGGCTCAAAATTATGTGGTGGTATTTTGAGATATTTCCCTTGGGGGTTTGATCCTGAATCGTCGACAATAGTCGTTGTGTTGACCCGTACGACATTAATTAAAATACCAATCTACCGAGGAGAGTTCTATGTGAATTGGAACCGATGATCAGGTCATACCTGAACTGCCATACAACGCTCCTAGCTTAGACACCACGCCAACTTGGGGATTATGAGACCACAACAGATTTAATATGCACCAGCCTCTTTTTGTACACGACGGTCTTTGAACTTGCAAGCCACCGGTTGCTAAACCAATGTTCTTCCAACTGTACCACTGTGCTACAAACACCCCTACATTCAAGTAGATCAAAAAGAGCGCCTAGAAAAGAGATATTTGTAAAATATGATTCCCTTGCCGATCAAATTTTACCTCGTGTAAATAAATACGTTCGTAGAGAGACAAACAAAATACCTTGTTTTTATTGATTTTATATGAGAGTGCAGATATAGCCCGTTGTCTTATTTTCTAGCCTATTATATATTAAATATCCATCCACTTAAGGCAACTAATTATAAACAAGAAAATTGCATTTTAATAATTAAATCTCATTAATTTTTAAATTGTTTAAATGTCTAATTCAGGCTGAAAGATACAGTAAAGTCCCAATTAGGTTCAATTTATCTCCGGCGCTTCATGCATCGACTCATTTTTAAGTATTAAATATTAACACAACTCCTTCAAATGGATGATGAGAAAAGGTATGTATGTTCCAAGTATCGACTTGGTGATTAATAATGAATTGAGTGAGAAATGAAACAAACCTCTCCTTCGAGGTTTGCTTTTACATTTTCAAAAAAAAAAAAAATTAGTACACTGCTGGTTTGGCAGGCATTAAAATAAGCGTCATCCCTTATGAAGTATATTTCTTCTAAAAAGGAAACAAGACTAATGTTTTGTACATATTTATTTTGTATGTTTTGTTATTGTAGCCAGGGAAGGTCTACTAAATTTTTGTGTTCAGATACCTATTGCTGCTGTGTAAATAGGTTAACTGTCCTGAAAAATAAATGGGGGAGTAGTAATGATATATCTTTCTCTTTTAAAGTAAATTTCTTTAAAAAAGCTTTTGGACTACTTTTGTATTCCACGTGTTTTTTGTTTTGTTACTGTAGCAAGTGAAATCCTACAAAATTATTAATATTCAGAAACCCATTCCTTCTATGTAACCGATTAGATAATTAGATGAATAGTGAATAGTTATCGATGTCTAATTTTTAAAAATACATTTTTTAAGGGCTCATAAATTGATTTTCACTGATTTCAGGTATGCTGCTTTATCTCCTTTAATGTAGTTCAAATTATGCAGATCTCGTGTGCCAAAGGAAGACTAGATATGGACAAAATAATTACTGTCATTCACTGAAGCAGTTAAAAATAAAAAACTGCATAATGCGCAACAATTTACGTTCTCTTAAGTAACATTGATTTTTATATTCCGCTAGGGAGAATGGTACATTTTTTTTTTGCATTTGATAGATAACTATTTTTTTCAGAATGATGTTGTTGTTGACGGTGCACGTTCGATTGCTCTCTGGTTGCATTTCTCTATCACCTACCTGTAGCTATCTTGTGTGTATTCCACGGTAGCCTGGTTGGAAGAGTAACGAATTAGCAACCAGTAGGGTTGCGAATTGGAATCCATCCAAAGACCGCCGTGTACAAAGGTGGCTAGTGCACGTTAAATCTAACATAATAGAAAAATTACGAATTTAACTTACATGTCACATGTCTTGAATGGTATTAACTTATTGAATTATAAATTTTGGATAATTTATGGTAGTATCTATTGAAAGTAGTAGTATTTACTATAATACTACAACTACTATTATATATATATATATATATATATATATATGTGTGTGTGTTAGACTCTGTTTGTGAGTATCATTCGTAAGTCTCCAAGAGCACTAATTTCCTTTCGGCTTCTTTTTTTCGTGATGAAGCTAATAACTGAACTAAATCCTCGTTCTACTAAATAGGAAGACAGAAAATAAATTAACAGCTTTTGTACATGAACCCATAATGCAGGATATAAAATTAGTATCTATTTTGTAACCAGAAATAGTGGTATCCTTGTTCAACCATTAATTTCGTCTCCTCATTTGTGAATTTTTCTATACATTTCTCCCGCATTAGTATGGATTCATTTAAGTTTGTTGGTCTGCTTGCAAAAGGGTGCAACACATAATTGAGGATAATCATGTAAAAAAATGTCTTCAAATCTTTGTATGAGGCCACGATAAAGAACCATTAAGTGTTGACATCTCGTTTTTTCAATTTTGAAAGAATTGGAAACTGATAACATTCCAACCGAGCATTCTCTCTCCAAGTTGAAAAGAAAAAGTTTTGTTCCAAACGCAGATATAACACTTTTAATTTTGGTTAAATTTAGTTGATCACCTTGTAGCTTTAAATTGGTTTCGTTAAAGTTGGCAAATAAGTGAGTAATATAAGCTCTGTCAATTATTGAATTACTTAAATTGAGTCGCAAATCACTGTCTTTACTTCCCAGAAATTCCATCACTGAATCAAAGAGTGCATAAAATCGACTCAAACATGCACTATTAGATAATCAACGAACTTCCATGCTAAGTAGTAAACTATTATAATCTCCATCATTTTCCAAGCGAAGTTAAGCAAATAATCTTTCATTTAAGGCATTCCTTTTAATTTTATTAACACCTCTAATAACATAACATAATCTAGTGAGCCATGAAAGCGTTCACTCAGATTTTTGGCGATTATATGTTGTCGATGAATGACACAATGTACGAATAATAGCTTGTTTTAAGTATGCCAGAAAACCTCGGATTCGTCCTACCGTTGCCAGAACAACGTTATTAGCAACGGAAAGGATATTACTCAAGGGTATAAGCTTTTAAATCGAAAACTATTTTTAATTCATTGAATGATGCTTCCTCTTTCGTATCAGTTTCCAAACATTAAATAGATAACAATATTATTGTAATTTTTTTTTCTTTTACAATCTCACAAAAACTGAAATTAAAGCTTCGTTCCCTTGCAAAGTTGCCGCGTCGAGCTGTATAGAGCATTCAGATGTTTTCAAGTACTCACATAAAGATATTTCTAATCACTGTGCCATTTCGTCAATCCTTCCTTGTAATGTATTAGTACTCAGTGAAATTCTTATAATATCGAAAGCTGGTTTATGCAGCACCGTGCGTATTACCTCAATTACAGCTGGTATAATTTACTATCACGTTCTTCACTAATGGCGTGCGGCTTTTCGGACTTTGCAATCACTAATGTTTTAAGAAACACGCAGTCAATCGTCATCTCGCTCAGATGATTTCGCTAAGAGTGTTGTCACAATGAATGTGTTTTCAAATATTTTTATTTGACTATTTTTAAAAAAAAGTTAAATCTTTATCTTTTTTTTTTGTCACTTTAGACTTATGTCAAATGTTCCTTCTGCTTAGAAAGTTTCATTGATTCGTCTGATAAAGTTTTATTGCATAGAAGGCACAAAAGTAAAGTACTATTTCCTGATAACGGCATAAAACCACATTTTAAATAAATATTCAACACTATATATATTATCTGCATTTTTTCTTCGTCTCTCATCATACAGCTATCAGTAAAAAAAGACATTAATTTAAGATATAACAAAATAAAACAAATTATTTATTTAATCAGTACGTAAAAATTGTAACCAATTCATTTATTATTTATTTTAACTTTCATAATAATAAAAATGGGTCACAATTATTTTACTTTGTATTAAACCTTTCGCGGACCCCCGACGTTGTCCATGCACCCCCAAACTAATTTTACTGTGCCCCCATAAGCGGTCTCACGGACCCCTGGGGGTCCGTAGGGACCAATTCGGGAACCACTGTACTAGAGCAAAACAACGGGCTATTGACGACGTATTGGCTTTACTACAATATAGCAACCCAAGTTACATCGTTCGACTGAAAATCGCCTTGTGTGTCTGACGAAGGGTGACTTGCTTAAAACTAAGAATACGATTTGTATATGCACGCAAAATCAAATCATTACCAACAGTCTTTAAATATAGTGATGCAACCACTTGTTTCCAAAGAACACTTTCGAACAGTTCATTTAAAAGAATTCATTGAAACGTAATTTTCCCAGAAGTTTCATGAAAACCGAATAAACCACGAAAGAGGATGGTAGATACTGTGCACTGAACCACGTGTTCTTTTTGTTTGTTTAGCGGCGGTCGAAAGCAATTTCCGGTTGACTCGAAAATAAATTTCCGGTACACGTTTTCCCCTTTTGCAGTCCGCGTGCCTTTAAAGCCAACCCACGAAACCAGAATACGCGCTGAAAGCTACCGATACTGGATGCGGTCGAATCAGCTATTCCCCGTTGGTTCGCACTTTCGACACATGTGTAGAGATGGATTGGTGCTGTTTCTTTGTTTCCCTTTCTGAAACAATAGGTGAAACTGGAGCCCCTCATCAAGAGAAAACTGTAGCTGCTCTTGAATTTCGAAATTAAGCTACATATTTTAGTGTTGCCTGTAGGGGTTTTAAATTCCAGGAAAACTCAAGCAGTCAAACGCGCGTAAGCGTCACTTATGAAAATTTCAACTTAAATGTAAATAGTTTTCAACTTTAAGTAAATTTCAACCTAAACGTGAATAGTTTTCAACTTTAAAGAAATTTCAACTTAAAACATTAAAGTTTACAACTTTAATTAATTTTTAAATTAAGAAGTAAATAGTTTTGAACTTTAAGTAAACTTTAACTTCAAAATTAAATATTTTTTAACTTTAAATAAATTTTATTCAAAAAGTAAACATTTTTCAACTTTAAGTAAATTTAAATTTGAAAAATAAGTAGTTTTCAAATTTAATTAAAATTCCATTCGAAAAGTAAGTAATTTTCTGCTTTAAATAAATTTTAACTATAACGGTAAATAGTTATCAACTCTAAAGAAATTTAAGCATAAAAAGTAAATATTATTCAACAAGTTAATTTAAAAATAGAAAGTAAGTAATTTTCATCTTTAAGCAAATTTGAGCTTGATAAGAAAATACTTTTCAACTTTAAGTAAATATTAATTTTAAAAATAAATAGTTTTTAACTTTAAGCATTTTTGAACTTAAGAGGAATGTGATTTAGAGATATTTGAAGAGTTTATCACCCAAATTCTTTGATACTAATGTAAGCGAGTAGATTTAACTAGTTCTAAACTATTTAGTTTTTATTCTAATTATTAAATTCGTAAAAGTAATTAGAGTTAATGTATCTAAGTATTAGTCCACTTCGTACCTTTTATACTATTTTCATAAATTTCACAAAGAAAGTCAAAATTTGGTTTTAAAAATTTTACCACATAAAAATTCCGTATTTTTTTTTTCAGCCTCAATTTTACTGTAAATATTAAAAAGCTAATGCAAACTATGAAATCAGACACACAAAAGTATTCGGTCTACTACAGTAAAAACGTCAAAAGTCAAACGAAAACTTAAAAAACATAAGATTGTTTTCATTTGCCTTGTACATTAGATAGTTTAAGCTTAAATATAAATGTTAAAATCAGGTATTTGTTCAAACTGCACACCAGGTATTGATCATACACATTAAAAGTACACATTTTAATCTACTATATCAGTAATCCAAAAAGTAGTGCTTTGCATGCTAAATAATCTAGTAAAATCTTTTTTGATATTAAATTAAGCATGTAGATTTAACTAATGCTAAAAGCTATTAAGTTTTATTGTTGTCATCAAATTCGTACATGCACTAATAATCGTATAAATCATTACTTATAATCGTTATCACTTAAATCGTGATAACGCCATTATCATGGCGGAAACAACTCTAGATGTGCAGACATGTGTAACGTCTAATACGTGCATTGCCATATGTATCCAATGATGTGCATAAGTGGCACTGACCTATATATATTGTATAGGAACTTGTCTGTGCCAGTTTTTCTGACAATTCAGTTCGTTTTTGTTCAGAATGATTAGTGAAAACGTAACGTCAAAATAAATCCAACTAGGAACGATAATACCTATTAAGATTATAACTAGCTGTTGAGTTAATTATTAGTTCCGTTGTAAGAGAAATTCGATTACTTCGTACCAGTATTTCTCAATCAAGCTTAAAGAACGCCCGCTTCGGAATTCATCAAGACAGCCTATTAGAATGCCAGAACCTTGGGAAGTTTTTACTTTGCTCTTAACGGCAGTCATTAGAGTCTTCTTTAACCGTGAAACCCGATCTGTGATTCGAAAGTTTTCAATAATGATTACACACATGTTAAATCGGGGAACAACAGTTGTTTTTTGCATCGAAACCAGATTTAATGGCAAAGGGAAATTTGAAAGAGTTTCAAGTCAGAAGTTGTTTTACTCCGCTTCTAAATGAAAAAGTGCATTATTGGTGTTTTCACGATGTTTCCTTTACGGTTCCAGCAGTGTTAATGGATTGGATTCTCTTTGGAGGCTGTTAGTTTCATTGATTTTAACTTAGTTCCTTTAACATCCCACATTCAAAATTATTTTTGATGGTTGCTGGATCACAAAGAGGCCAACATATTTCGCTGCAAAGGTGAAATGTTACCAAAGACAGCTAAATAGTTGCAAAAATTTTTTTTTAATGGAATGCGTGTAATACTACAGCATCTAGGTATTGGAATTTTAAAGATACTAAGTTTTGAACGGTGACGATGGATAATAAGCGTCATCCCTTAAGAAGTATATTTCTTCTAAAAAGGAAACAAGACTAATGTTTTGTACATATTTATTTTGTATGTTTTGTTATTGTAGCCAGGGAAGGTCACTCGTAAATGCTTGTGTGATGACCATACTATGTATGAAATAGGTTTAATATTTAATTAAAAAATTTTAAATGTGATCTGAATTGTCACTTGTTGAAGAACCTTTGACATTAATGGACAAATGCATGTTTGGGGTTTATAAATTTGAGCTTCCCATTCATATGTGATTTGCTACTGACTGATGATGCGCATCCTTAAAGTCTCTATGTTATCCTAAAAGTTTTCTGTAAAAGTTGTTTCACAGTCTAGATCTATATGCAGCAGGGAAACTCGGAATTTTGTGAATTGTTGTTTTTCCTGACATTTCTATATACAATAGGTAGTACAGAAGAATTCTGTAAAAGTTGTTACACTGCTTACTTTCACATGTAACAGTGAAACTAGGAATTTTCCAAAAGTAATTTAAAGTAACGGCTATTTCTCAAATTGCTGAATAGGTTGTATAGAGTGGGATGCTGTAAAAAACCTGATTCACTGCGTGGGTTTACATGTGGCAGGGAAACTATAAATGTTGTGAAAAGTTGATTTATGAAAAAGTTTTTGTTATTTTTTCGTCTCGGAAGAAAGATTTCCCTGGTGAATGAAATTTAGCTTGCAGTAATGTTTTTCAAACGATGCAAACGAAACAAATACATATATATTATCGAGGAATCCGGAAACATTTGTGCCCTGTATTTACGCTTTTCATTTAGTGACGAGCACCCAGGTATATTTATTATTTCAATGGACTTTACCTGAATTTCGGGAGCAATCAACAAAATCTCCATTTACGATTTTACATGCTCAGATATAACAGGTTTACTCAAGTTAAAATGCAAAATATTTAATTGAAACGTTTTGCTTACTCATATGTTTCGTTTTTTGCTTGGTTACAGGGCAAGTGCATTAATATGGAAAACGGACAACTAATTAGTGTGTGTTTTCATTTATTAAATTTATTTTAATTTTTGAAGTAATTCAACTTTTTTGGCAGCTATCCCAATATATCGGAATCTTTTCAAATACATCTCTGAACGTAAAATTTATCCAGATTATAATTTGATTAAAATTTTATTTAAATGAAAAATTTTTATATTAACAGATGCTAAATATGATTTTGAGTCTATAAGGAAGCATTATTTCCATACAAATTGCATTATTATTTTTTTTTTATGATTTATCATAAAATACAAGTGTTTGTTTTTGTTCTATTCTAATGATTAAGTCAAATATATTTTTTATAGAGGGTAACTTACGAATTCACCCACAAACGAACAATATTCAATTTCAAATTTTAAATGAAAAAACTATGTGTAAAAATACATGAAAACTAATTTTATTTCATTATTTTTCCATGCTATTTTTATGCGTTTTAGATGTCGAACGAAAAAGTCTTGAAGTGTTTGATAAATGCATGACATATTCTGCATTAGGTACCGTTTCTTCTTAATTTGGCGATTTCGACTATGTTTTTATGACTTTAAAACTTCTAATGTTTGATAAGTTATCTTACATAGTTATAAGGTAACTGACGTGTTTTGGAGTCCAATTGTTTAAAAAAATGGTTTCCTACATGCAAACTTTTGAAAAAAGGTGTTCCACATTATATGTCTACTCTTTTTCCTTATTACTTTTAGCATATTTCATTAGTGGTAACGAAAATAATGTTCTCTAAACTCGTTTACGGGTTACGGTAGCTTGGTTGGAAGAGTAACGTATAAGCAACCTTACTGTTGGGAATTCAAATGAAACCAAAGGCCATCGTGTTTAAAGGGTGTTCGTGCACGTTAAAACTGTCGTCCCCTTAAATGTTCTCACGTTGTGGAAGTATTTAGAGTCGAGTAGCCAGCTTAGGTGTGACCTCGTCATCTAACCGTGGATCAAAATTAGGTATTGTTGTCCTCGGTTCTTTCCCTCCAGGGAGGATTCAGGATCGTCGCCAATAATCCATTGTGTTACTGCAGTGTCACTAATTAAATAATACCTTCTTAAACTACCATAGACGTTTCGATGTTCCATGATCTGGTGACTAATTAAATATATACCTTCTTTATATTAGCTTAGGAATTTCGATGTTTAATAAACACGATCTGGTGACTAATTAAATATATACCTTCTTATATTAGCTTAGAAATTTCGATGTTCGAACTACACTTAATCTGGGCATTTTATTAAATACATACTTTCTAATATTAGCTTAGAAATTCCGATGTTCGAACGACACGATCTGTCGTGACTAATTAAATACATACCTTCTCATATTAGCTTAGAATTAACTTCAATGTTCAAACGACACGATCTGTCGTGACTAATTAAATACATACCTTCTTTTATTAGCTTAGAATTAATTTCGATGTTCGAACGACACGATCTGTGGTGACTAATTAAATACATAACTTCTTATATGAGGTTAGAAATTTCGATGTTTGAACGGCACGATGTGGTGACAATGAAGCCACCTTGATGCTTTAGTCTCGGAATGACTCCGTCACCTTATGAGGAAAGAAATGTCTGAACTTCGCGTCTTATCCAAAGATCGACAGCCCATCTAAAAGACAGGATCCCAAAAAGAAAAGCTTCAATTTCAGCCCAATATTTGCCTGCCAAGCAACTCTGCGAACAGTTTTATTTCGGTCCTTTTGTCAACAGGCGACCGTTTCTTGACTCTGAGGAAGAAAACGTCGCCTCGTTTCTTTTCCTCTACCAGAAGTGAGTCTTATTGCGTTTTTTTCTCCGGGCTTTGTTCCGAACAGAATTCCGGAAAAATGTTCCTTTTGCTACGAGGCACGAGGGAAAAAAACCTTATTCTCAACCTCCAGCGGATGGGGTTTCCGGTTTCGAAAAGTATCCGAATTTTCGGGAAATCTCTCTCTCTCTATCCTCTGACGTTGTCTATTGTTTTCCGACTTCGGAAGTTAATCAGAAAAAGTTTAGGAAAGAGTCTTGCAGTGACAGCATGAAACACAAATAATTAAAAAGACTCTATTTTTGGTGGACGGGGGTTTTCTGATAGTAGCAGAGTTCATTAGTTGCTGAATTCAACTTTATTTGGCGAGGGGGTTCTACTTATACTACTTCCAATCGCAGGTTTGTATCTTTTATTAGACGGTTTTTATTGCTGCATTATTTTGTAAATACTTTATTTTACGTTTGCCAAAGCATGTTGTAAATAAAGTATAAAGTAGCTAAAACAGCGAGATAACTAAAATGTCAGTAGCATAAATACGTACAGCAGAGAGTACAGAGTATCTGCCTAAGTGAACTTTACGGAGCTTTGAATTTCTGATTGTTCTTTAAGGGAGGAGGGGGGCTGGAACACAAAAAACTTTCAAAAAGTCTTTTGTTGTTTTATTTTCGCAAATAATTTGAAATTTAACTTTTTTTGTTTGACTCCAATTTTATGATGATATCTTGAGTAGAACCGAAGATATAAACAAAAGGACGTTTTAACAGCTGTCAGAGTTTTGAAACGGAAAATATGTCGACTTATACGAAAAACTGCTAACAAAAGTACAATTGCATACAAATTGTACCGTTGAAAGGTACTATTAGCCAAAATAAACCTTAATCAAAGGTCTAAAGACATTAACGGATTTACATACGTACTTGGAGTGAAAAATCCATCCTTTACTAAAATGTCACTTTAGTAACTGATTTTCATTAATGAATGACTTTTCTCCATGATGGATTTTTCACACTTTTCCCAACTTTAAAATAATATAACTCAAAATCTATTCAAGATAATTGCAAGAAATTTGTTATGTATATTCTTGATACATATTTAAGTGATTTTTCTTCAGCAATTAAAAAAAATTATTGATATCTTATAAAATATAAGTGTTTTTATAATTTATAAATTCAAAAAATGCTAATTTTTAATATGAAATTAAAAAGAAATTGATATGCATTTACTAAAAAATTGTGAAGACAAATTTTTAAGTATAATATCTGCTTTTATAAAATTTAACTACTGTGTCTTTTCATGAATAATTTCTCAATTTATATCAAAAGTAAACACAGTGACTTTTTTTAACTGATATCAAATTAATTTTTATCATTTTCTATTTATAAATTAGGTTCAATGTCTTCATTAAAAATTCCAAAGCAATATCTTTATGGACAAAAAAAATAGAAAACTGTATCACGGCGCCTCTTAAAGCCAGATATTTTTTTTTAACGTTTTCAATTTAATATACACAAAAACGTAAGAGTTGAATTATCGCATAACTATTATTTTGACCAGTGCTAATCCAACCATTTATGTAAATCACCCTCCCTCCAAATGGCTTCGACCAGATATCTCGTCCATCAAGACCTAGTCAATTTTATTCCATTTTGTTTTTCGTCTACAATATTTCATGATGACGAAATTTTTTATTGCTTGATGAAGACGAGATGATGGGTCAGTTTTTTACTTATGACTAGTTATATATATCATCAGAATGTGGTCATTTTTTGCTGATGACGAGATACCTTGTTCAGACAACCGTAGAAAGGTTAATAAGTTTCTATATAATCTTTTGAAGTTTGATACATGTTTCTCGTTAGACCGTAATCTTATCATGATTCCAAAATTACGTGATGTTGTGTCCTAGTATATATCCCTTAGGGTTTGGTCTCAGACCATCACCAATAGTTCGTTCTGTAAATGGCCCGTACAGCAACCTTGTTTTGATCTTGTGCCATATAACTAAAACCAACCAATTTTACAAACCAAAAGAGAAATACATGGAGCTGTATTTAAAAAAAATGTTGGATAGATCTGCTTTATTTTTTCAACTATTCTACCCCACAAGTCATAGCATGCGAATACATAAATGTAGTATGCGATACATAATACATATTGAAGAATATGCGGATTGTATACACTGGGGCTCCAGTCTGAAAGCAGATGGTGAAGTTTACGGACGAAGATGGATGAAATCGCCAGAGGAAAGGAATGTCATATGTTAAATAATGCATGGTGCAGCCTATGCGAGTATTACTTTCGCCAACTCTTAATCAATGTTTAAGCTTCGGCAACTTAATGGTATTTCAAGTTCAGAAATCACTCTTGAAGGCAATTGCTCAATAGTCCGCATGTACGGCTGTCTGGATAGTATTTTAGATATAATTGCATCGTTTCAAATGAGACTTTCTGCCTCGTATGTATCAGATGTCGACAGTTATTCAGATTTATGAACTGAGTAGCAACTTTAGGTTTGCGATTCATCCAAAGTAGTCGTGTTCAATAGGGGCTGGCGTATGATAAATATAACTTGGTCTCAGATGTCCCTGAGTTGGAGATAGAGCGCCAGATCAGGTGTGTCCTCGTCACACTTGACCGTGATACAAAATACCTGGTGTTGTTCTCTGATCTTTCCATTCAGATTTGATGCAGAACTCTCGTTAATAGATCGTTTTGTTGCTCCTCTGGGACGTTAAACAAAATACCTACCCACATATGCCACCGTTGAGGGGATAATTTTAACTCCATGGGAATAGAACCTAACGTTAATGACCAATGTCCAACACAATGAACTGCTCCACACCAGTACGATTCCCAAAGAAGCAAAAAACACACGCTTTTAGCGTGTTTTAAAGAAGGAAAGGAACCCATTCCCCGATTCTATTTTAAAGACTAAACTAAATCGACGGTAACGAAAACAATATATATCCTATAAGACGGTTGCCTTCTCTCGAAACATTTTTTCCATCCTCACTTTAGAGAGCGCATTCCGCATCAATGAAACGCATTAAAGTTTCCTCTATTGAAAGAGGAGCCATTTTGATTTCCCGAGGAAAAAGCCTTCCGTCCGAGAATGGTAATTATTTTCTCAAAGTCGGCGTATTTATCCAACGGCAGCTCTTCGGAGTCGAGGCACATCTCTCGATTTGATTGCGAACGGGACTTGGAACTCGAAAAAGAAGAAAAGCGAATCGAAATAAAACAGAATCAAACCCCAGCCGGGAACACATTCTAATGAACACTTCTCTGAGTCCCCCCTGTTAAATTCGATCGCTTGTCGTCGGAGTGAAGGGTTATTTTTCAACGGCTCTCTTTCATTCGGAAGAAACTGCGAGAACCAAAAACAAGCCAAGAGCGGCGACCGTTGAAAAGAGCGGGCCGGCTTGTTATTCACCGCGGAAAGTGACACGCGGGAGCCGTCGAAGAGAGAAGAAAAGAAGCGAAAACATCTTCGGTTATCGTGTTCGAAGCGGAGCGAGCAACATTTAATTAAAAAGGGAGAAAAACGGTTCTGGAAATCGCGAAAAATAGAAATGCAAATGTTCGACAAACAGGAAGGGGCTAGGAAATACTTTCCGTTGGGTGTTTGTTGAAAGCCTTCCTCAACAAGGCTTTTAAAATTTGGTGTTTTTCTTGAAGGAAAGGTATTTAATCTCCCATCCTTGGATCTGCAAAAAAAGAAACTTTCGTAGTGCCCAGGGCATTCGAAAACAGTGACGTCGAAAGTTGGATTAATTCTTTGAAGGGAAAGCTCTTCCGAACTTAAGAGCAAACTTCCCTTCTGAAGAATTTGTTTTGGGTGAATTCCGGAATTGATATATTCCTCTTGTTATGCTACATAATGGATATCAAATTAGACATGCTTGATATAAAAATCAGTCATCAGAGTTCTACTCACACGAATGAAATCTTTAAATAAACATTTCACTTAGTTTCGAAGCTTTATATTTCATTTTTAGTGTTACAGATAATCTTTCTAGCCTTGATGTTTGATTATTTCATATCCGAGCAATACTAAGTTCCCAGCAAATAATTTTTTTTCTGACATTGCTTTTGATAAATTTGGAAACTGTTAATTCGCTCATCTATAGAGAGTGATCTTTCTGAGCATCAGAAAATGTGGACTGGTGCTTTAAGGAGCTAAGATTTTGCGCACAAGATTAGTTTAAGACTTGAAAGTTATATATTTTTACTTCATTTCTGTCTTCCAGAAATTTGATGGTTTAACTTCAAGCATTCTTACGATTATGGATGCAATTCTAAGTAGATAAACTAATTATTAAAGGCACAAATCAGTGCAGCGAACACCAATGGACGAAGACGAACGTTTTCTGAAATTCCAATTAGATAAACGGTTGATTTTGTATCAGGTTGAAAATTGATATTTGTACCATAAATTATTTGAATGATGTGGTTTGAGGATCTAGTTATGCATTGATTCGCTAAAGCAATATCAGACTGGAATATAGGTCTTAAAACAGGAATGATGTGAAGTTTAAAAAATGTATTGACCTATGCTTCAAAAGTTTTTTTTTGTATTATGCATGTTTGATACATGTTAAAGGATTCGAAAGCTTAGCTTTTACTTCTACAATAATGTAAGAATAGCCGACCAACCGGTATAGTGGTTAAGGTGTTAGCCTTTAGATCGGAAGGTCCCCGGTTCGAATCCGGGTTCGGGCATGGATGTTTGTGAGCGTATACCAGCTCAGGTGTTGCTTCGTCATCTGAACATGGTTCAAAATTACGAAGTATAAATTGTTATGGGCAATGATGGTCCTCCCACTGGGTGCTCCTTCACAAGTGGCCATCACTTCCGGCCTTGTAGTGGCCACTGACTTAGGTCAAATGTGCCCACCATTAGAAAAAAAAATAATGTAAGAATACACTTTAAAGTGTTATGTCTTGTAATACTGAAAAAATTGAGTAACTCCAAGCCCAAGTAGACATTTAATAATTATAAAGACACATCACAACAGACAAGCATAATAACGATACAAACAGCATTAAAAGCTCAGCGGCAACTCACTGCATATCATTAAAAGGATTGCATCAAACAAATCAACTGACAATAATACGTATACAGGAAATTGTAATGTAAGCACAGGAAAGATTAATATTAAACAAGGACACATTAATATAAACACTCAAAGAAAACATGCATCAGAAAGTACGCTAACTGTTTTGATTAATGTTACGCCAAAAACATACTAATTTTATTAAGACAATCTAAACTATTTTAGATAACATGTTTTTTCATAATTACTGTTACGGAAATAAGCTAGAAGTATAAAGAATGAAAAATTTTTATTAAATACATCAGGGATATCTGGAAATATACAACATATGTATCACAAGCAACGTTTCAAGCGAAGTTATACAAGTTTTATCCCTTTATACAGATGAGCTATTAGCTAAATAAATTGGTGTGTACATGTCAGAGTTACAATGATAATATACACAGAAGAACCGAAACATTATGTCCACCTACTCAATACCGCGTTGCGCCTCCTTTGTCCTGCAAAACAGCTGCAACTCACCTGGGCATAGATGCCACAAGTTCTTGGTACATGACAGGTTGAGGACATTGGAGACAGGTTGTACCAAATGACTACGCAGCGGTCACGCAAAGCCGAGATATTCCGACATGGTGTTTGAACTCTGAGCTGCCTCTCCATGAGACCCCGAATCTACATTATCCGGCGAGTTAGGTGGTCAGGACATTAAGTGGAATTAATCAGCATGCTATTCGAACCACTCCAACACAATCCGAGCCTTGCGAAATGGGGCGTTGTCCTGCTGGAAGGTTCCATTTCCAGTTGGGAAGACAGACGCCATGTAAAGGTACAACTGATCCACAATGATGTTCAGATAGTTAGCAGCGTTCATGGTATGTTCTACCACCACTACGGGTCCCAGAGTCGCCCATGAGAACGTCCCCCAAAAGCATAATACCACCACCACCCTGTGTATGACCTGCTGTACAAGAGGGGAGCAACTGTTCGTCTGGCAGACGACGTATCCTGAACGACCATCGACGTGATGAATGAGAAATCGGGATTCATCTGACCAGGCAACTCTTCCACTCATCCATGGTCCAGTCTTGATGATACCGGGCCCACTGTAGGCGTAGTTCACGATGACGCTTGGTCAACAGAGGCACACTAGTGGGATGTCTGCCGCATAATCCCATATCCAAGAGTGTCCGCTGAACTGTGTCTTCCTAAGTACTTGCGCTTGGACCTGCATTGTATTGGGCTGTCAGCTGAACCACTGTCTCGCGACGATTTTGCTTTAACCAGCGGGACAGTATCCGACGTCCTTTTTATTTGATGGCACGTGGACGACCAACATCTTGGCGTCTACTACTAGTGTCACCGTTATTTATCCACTTTGCATGAATACTAACAACGGCAGATCGTGAACAACCTACCAGTCGTGCAGTTCCAGTGATACTCGTTACGAGTCTTGTTGCCATTTGGTAGTAAGTCTTGCTGCCATCTATCAAATTCGCTTAGATAAACAGCCTTTCCCATCACTCCTAAAAGTAATTGCATGAATGATTACTTACCTTCTCTAGCTGCAGATAAATACCATTATCACTTAATCACGTGCCCTCCACGTCATCCAGACGAGTTCATTGCAAAATGTGGGGATGGTCATAATGTTTTGGCTCGTCAGTGTTTTCTGTTTCTGATGACGTCAGTTTCAAATATATTTAGATACAACATAGTGCTTCTGGATACATTAACAGAAATACATATTTCCGAATCCCAAAGGTCCTAAATATCAAAGTTTGTGTTGCACAGCACTAAGATGATAAACAAGTGTCTAACCACATTGGATATCATATTGCCCCTTTATGTTCACATAACGAAGCGTGAAGTGCGTAGTTCGATTCTGGCGAGTATTTACACAATCGCAAGGATCGGATTAATTTAGTGTACTGCGTGCATTGCATTCGGATCATAGACGTTTCACAAATACGACCGTAACTTCTACCCGATATTACGTCCTAAAATGAAGGGCTGAGTTCAAAACGCATTGAAAAGGCGAATCTATAATGAACACTTTTATTTACTTCACTAGACGAGCTCATAACACCACATACACCAGACAGAAGCGAGATTCAAAAACTCTCTTTTCGCCTTCACATCAAGCATTGCGCCGTCACGTGCATTAAACATAGACAAAACATTCGGCAACTATCGCTGACAGGCAAAAGGGAACTACATTATACACAAATGAGAGGTCTTATTTCTGACAGACGTTTCACTTAGAAACTGACGAGAGGAAATGCCTACCAAGTCTACATTCACTTGGATGCAATACTTCTGTGTTTGGTTAGCATAAAAGAATCATCTTAAAAACGATTAGTTACGACTACTAAACAAACATTTTAAGAAAATGTTTTCGGTATCGCTCGGACATAAAGTTTTATGAGGATCTGAAATTTTCACTCAGTCTTGAACCATTGCAAAGATAGAAACTTGGATTAGGGAAATAAAAAACACTATTAAATGTATGAATCAACATTCGGTGCCCACACTACTTTGAACATATGGATGAGTCATCGAACTTTTGTTCTCGGAATTTTTCCTTCTAGATTTATTCGGAACCGTCATCAATAGCCAGTTTTGTTGCTGTAGTGAGACGTAAATTCAACTACTTAACAACACTTTTGAATTTGTTGGGTAACTAGTATTGTTAGAATACATTGCAATATAAGCAAATTTATTCATCGTCTGTTATCAGTTTATTTTCTGTTTATGTCATCTCACGTAAACCATATCTTCAAGAAAGAAAATTTAATCTGTAAAACACTTTAAAAATGTACTCATATTTTATCCTCTAGGATATCAAGAGACAAAATAATAAATTCTAAACATGCAATTGAAAATAAGGAAAAAAATTAATCTGAGATAACAAATATATTTAGTTACTTTATTTCAATTGAACGAAAAATATAACCATTTAGAACTATCTTTATGTTATATTCAAAGCCATTTCAAATTTATTTATAGATAAAGTGTTCCACAAAAAATATTATTTTGAAAATAAACACATAACAATGTAATGTACGGAGTAGAGATAGCGATAAAAAAGTAAAAAACTGTGTCATTTCGTATTATTAAAGAAACACACTGTTTTTTTAACAAAAGAAAAAAGGAACGCATGAAATATTAATGGAGAATAACTATCAGTAATAAAATATTCATGCATAAAAAAATCGTGCGTTTCCCTTTAATTATCGAATGTATTAAAACCAAAGAAAATAATGCCTTTCTTTAACTTGCAGTGTAAAAAATCCCCAATCTTTTTTTCTACAATTTTGAGTATTTTCGGCGACTGGTTATTAGGACTTGCTGGTATCATTTTAATTGATGAGTTATAAGTGCAAAAACTTACATCCGAACAAGTAATCCTTATGGTTTATTCCTTGCCATGCTTTAGAAAAAAATTCGGCTTTTTCTTTTGGATGTGTATGTTTATAAAAACCTCTTTTATATATATTAAATGGAAAAGTCGTATCCGAACTTAAACAAGTGAAAAATGGAGGGCAATAAAAATTGAGACACCGCATAACTCAAAATTGAACAGATGATTCATTTTCCCCTTGAAAGTAAAGTACAAATGCCAGAAAGTAATCTCAAAATAAAGTAGCTCACTCCATAAAAGTAGCAGGTGAGAATGTGTAGACAAATATGTGTATAAAATCTTGGTTTACATGAATGTGCTCTTTAAAATGTGTAGTACTTTTTAACTTAAGATTCATTCATAACAAGTTCTTCTCAATTGTATTATTTAAATCTGCGTAATAAAGATAGCTGCATTTAGACTGAAACTAGTCTTAAGTTTCTCTTTACAACAAACCTAGACCAATTTATTATACATTTAGCATGATTCACTAAATTTCTCAGAAAAAGTATTTAAAAAAAAAGATTTACACCTACAAAAGTTTCAAAATGTCTACAGATTTGATATTTTTTGAGTCATCCAATCGGTTTTCTCATTATAATCAATTTTTACGTTATCCTACAGACATCATTTCGTCAATAGGAGTATCAGAAAAAATCACTTCAATGTATTGACAGCACATTGTCTGATTATGCCATAGCATTCTTATTATGAAAGGTAGGCGAACTAAAACGATTTTTTTTACTTATTGTTGCTTGTGGCGCCATCATGTGGATAAGATTGAAACCATGTTTTTCCATCAGTTTAGGTAGGGTATTCGTAAAAAAAAATGTATGCGTCAAAGCTTGAAAAGATTCACCCATACTTACATTAATACGATCATCTGCGGATGCGATGTGACTCTTTGTTTCCCAATTTTTCCATTGATTATCACTAGGTTTCCTTTAACAAACGTGGATGAAAACACTAATAGCAATAAAACATGCGAGTTGCTAGCAAATAATGACTTACTATTCTCTCGAATTATTTTCCCTTAATTTATTGCTTGTGGCACCACCTTGTGAGAGAAATTGGAACTAATCTGATTTTTTCCCCTACTTTTCTTTCAAAATTCTAAAACTAAATTTCTTTAGGCTATTTGTAAATATAGTACGCGTATGGCGTTAAAGCATGAATCCAATCATCTGTATTTATTCTGACCCGATAATGAGTATTTGCAATTTTTTGTGTCTGAATTTCCCCCTTTGTTTTCCGCTAGCTTTCACTTTAACAAACAGATATGGAAAACCTTCACTCAAGGTTACGAAAATAGGTGGTGAGTTGCTAGGAAATAATGGATGCTTCAGAAAGCTTACTTTTATCAAACGAAATATTTTTCTGAAATGATCTCTGACATTTCATGGCTGAGCAACCATTGTGTTTAATGCATGCGTCGTTAGAAATCAACGAGGCGGTTACTTTCCCAGGTTCCTTAAAAACGAGTTTGGTATTTTGTCATTTGTTCCCATCATAAACGTTATCTCTCATGCAGATGGTGGAGTTTTGATGAGAATAGCTTTTTTAAGTGTCTGTTTGTTTTTCCCATAAAATATAAAGGTGGTTTATGATTTAGCTGTAATATATAAAATTCATAAATGGGTACTTTTCTTTTCATTAATCTGAATTATTTCAATGAAGTTGAGAAAGATTGTTTTAGACCTATGTTGAAAATATGATGTATGTTATTGCTTACCTAAATACACATTTTTACCACTTTAAAAAAATTTTAAATTCTAATTTTTTTTTTCATTTGGTTAAATTTTAAATATATTTTTATTTTGAACATTTCACAAAATGAAATTTAGAAATGTACATTCTCGTGTAAGAAAAGATGTCAAAAGTTACAAAATAATCTAAAATACTAAAAATAATCCCATTTGATGGAAATAATACAATTATTTTTTGTACAACAGCCATGAAAAAAAAAGCGCTGTGAGTTTATGAAATTAAGATAAGTATGACACATGTATAGTTTCTCCGTCTGGAACGGATATTACAAAACGTTGATGATTTAAGCATTTCTTCAAATTTGTGCTATTCTTTGATCGACTTAGTATGAAATCAATTAAAATTAGCGAGTTTACCAGATGTGTGCTGTATTTAGGGATATATTTTGATGCTGATTTAAGTCAGCATACGAAGTGTTTAGAATACATAAAGTGGAAATACGAAAACCAACAATCAGATGTACCACTATAATATTTATACCATCGAATCTTTACCTGCAGAACATTAAGATATCTGCATACGTTCGGAGCACTTTTTTTTAATGTTATGCAGAAGCAATTTAATATTATTTTTATAATTATTTGTGTTCAAAATTAATTTTGCATTATTAATAATTAAAATTAAAAATATATTATCATGCTTGGGGAAAGTTGGTTCGATGTGAGAAATTCAAGTGGAAACACTCAGAGACTTTCCTTTGATATCAACAAGTTTATTGAAAACAAAACATCACGGGACTGGACAGACATACAGATCTAAAAGATAAAAACAAATAATTAGTTTAACATGATTACAATTAATCAGTCCTGAGAACCCCCGGTTCTCCCACAGCTCGCTTCTACCGCCAAACTCTTTCGTCTTCTTCTCTTTTTACATATTTCTTTTTAATCATAGCGTTGCCAGGTTCCGGGTGCTAAACGAACAGTAGTCTTGTTGGAGCCACGGGGTACTGAGTGCAAACCCGACAACTGCTCTGCACGTATAACGGAAGTATCTTAGTTCGCATATATATTTAAGAAAAAGTGAAATTTTGTGTGTAAATTTGAAGTTTTTTGAAAAATGATACAGGGCATACAGTTTACATTAGCAGCAAAATAACATGAGCAGATTAAATTTCATAATGTTATCTAGTGCTTCCACTAAAAGTAGAAAGATATTAAAAAAATTAAGGTTTTATGACTCATTCAAAAATTGTTAAAAGATTTTTGACCATTTTACAACATTGATATTCAAATACAAGATCATAAATAAAAAAAATAAAGATATCTATTTGATTCTAGTGCATGCACTAGCAAACATTTTTTCGAATATTCATAAATAATTTTATAAACATACATCAATAACGTTTTTAGTTTTAATTTCTGGAATTCAATGTTTATGCCTAAAATGTAATTCTGAGAAAAATGCTTGTAAACAAAATCCAAGAGAGTAAAGATATACGAAATTCTTTTATCAAATAAGTGAATTTTATAAAGAAATTGTAGTGGCCAATTTATAGAAACATAATTATTATATGTTTTAACTTGCTATAACAGATAAAAGGTAGAAATTAAGGAAAAATAAAATATTCTTATTATTAGGTCCGGTTTCGTTAAGCTACTTCCGGTATAATTAACAATTACGTTCAAATTTTAAATTTATTTAACTTTGTTTCGAGTAGTCGCACATTGAAAGTTTAAACTGTTTTAGAAGTACAAAAGTACAGGGAATTTGTTAGTAGAATAAAAAAAAATTGCACATTTTCGTCAAAATTGGCTTTTTTAACGTATGCAGATACCTTAATTGACTCATTAGATATAGTGATATATTCATACATCCTGTACGCCTGAACACATGACAAAATCCCCGACGGTAACGAGCATAGTATTTATGTTCACTCCAATGACAAATTTTACAAGAAAAACTTCAAAGAATAACGTTTTAAATAGTTTTTCAATCAAAAGTTCTTTGAATTGGATTCTTGTGGAAGTCGCTCCTCACAACGGAACTCAAACGATCGCTTGGGGTCAGGGGCACACACATGGCTTTGCTATGGACGCCTCTATCAGAACTTTAAAAACAAAAACATCCTTATTAAATATTTTATTTTGCTTTAGAAAATCATGCATGAAAATATTTTTTTTTACATTTCACCCTTGCTGTAATCAACATATCGCACCCCGGCATGTCAAAATTAATTTAAATTAAAAGTCCACACGAGTCAAAAAATAAAAAATTTAGATGTTATGTCATTGAAAAATATGTATGAAGTGCCCCAGTGTGTTACAGTACTATTTCTATAGAATATAATAGAAGTTACCGCCATAAATACTTACCTGAGATCTAAAAGAAGCTAATACTATTTCAATATAAGTTTTATAGCATCCTTTAAGTTGATGATTCTGCCATTTTGAGTTGTGTCATTTTTCTTGCCGGGGTGCGATATATTGTAACTGTCAATGCTTCTGTAATTACCTAGTGTCATCAGTTCGAACCGCTTGATTGTGAGTAATTAAACGAAAGCGTCGTATACAAAGAGTGCGCGTTAAGTCTTCCGTAGCCACAAATATGGTCGCCTTCGCATGGTGCGGATGTTTGGATAATTGCGTTGTCATTAAATATTTCCCTTCGAGATGAATCCCGGAGCGTCAATCATATCCCTACGTTACTCCAGTGCGTTGTTAAATAACAACCTACCTATTAAACGTGTGTGTTATGCTTGACGTTTACATCATCTCAAATTAACCTCACTTCAAGTAAAGGGTTTACAACACACACTACTGAAAGCCCTTCCAGGTGTCCTGGTTGAGATCATGCGAAGAGTTTGTCCTACCCTTAAGCTTCTTTGTACTGAGAACGCTGAATTTAGTACCTAACTGTCCGTCTAGTTAAATTTAAATGTTGTTAACTTGATTATTTAAAGATAAAAAATAACAAGTACATTAAGGCATGTAAGGCGTTTCCTCTTACATGTCTCAAATTCGTATAAACGCACATTTTGAAGGTGGAAATATTGTGTCGATCTTTGAGTTTGTACAGTTTTTTTTTTTTTTTTTTTTTGACAAAAATTGAAAAACATTATTTTATTTACTAAAAATTACATTTCACAACTATAGCATGTGCCATTCTGTTCGATGACCTTTATCCATCTCTCTGGTAGCTACACCATCCTGCGATCATGGAATTACAGATATTTATGGCTAAACAATTGATCCAGTTGACGAAATTTTTTCAACCACTTAAAGGGGTCTCATACCTTTTAAGACATCACAAAATTGAATTTTTTTTTTACTTTTTTATAAAATTGTTTCAACAATTCTGAGTTATTAAAAAAAAAAAAACGCGCCAAAAACTTCTATTAGAACCGATGTTATAGGGAAAATAAAAATAGCCCGAATCACGAATTTGGGTTTGTTTACATTTTGGCAATCAGCTGCTTGCTGTCAGACTACGGGCAGATAGTTTGGGTTTGCTTTACATTAGAGTGTTATAATCAAAGCCTTCATAATTATATCTTTTTCAAACAATTTTAATTGTAACTTCTACTTTCCATTAATAACTTTAACTTCTATTTTATTTACTTTCGGATCACTTTGAATTTGACCGTGCAGAACGATACATTTTTTTCTGATCGTATTTTGAAATCAGAAGCGTATTTATTCTTGATTTTCTGATATTCTTAGTATATTAGTTGATATGAGTGCTTCAGCCAAACGTCCATCTGGTCAACGGCCCAAAAAACGGAAGTTTACTGGTAATATACACACCAGGAGCAAAATCGAAAGTGTTGCTGATGCTCTCAACCACAATGCCTTGGGAAGAAAAATCCAGCTACTAGATTCCACGCTGGAAAGCAACAGCTGTTTGGATGGCTACAAAATCCTTGACAAACAGATATTGTTTTCAAGTATTGAAAATCATATGTCTTGTAAAAAGTGTGGTGGAGATGTGACAGTTTTGGAAAATAGTACCAGAGGTCTTTCAATAACGTTTTCTTTTGACTAAGAACTGCATTCTTCTGTTTTCTTTTCGCAACTCTGAAATGTTAGAAAAAAATAAGAATATCCCTGAAATTAACAGGCGTTTCACGTATGCTATGAGAAGCATTCGACGGGGCCATACAGCCACTGATACCTTCTGCGATGTTATGGACTTCTCTCCTCCTATTTCTGTGAAGTCCTACAATGCCATGGTAAACACACTACTCTCGTGCTCAAAGGAATTTGCAGAATCCTCAATGATCCGGGCTACTTCATAGGAAATTGCTCTGACTAATTTATTTGACATAGTGATCAGCGCAGATGGAACGTGGAAAACCCGTTTTCATAGATCTCTTGTCGGTGTTCGTACTCTTGTCGGTGATAAGTGTGGTAAAGTCATCGACACTGAAGTATTGTCATCATGCTGTAAAGGCTATGATTCCTGGAGGAGTAGAAAATGATCCATTGCTTACAAAAATTGGAGTGTGCAGCACGAGGGTTTTTGTCTGAGAAACGATTCCGGTTCAGCAGAAAAAATGGAAACGGTTGGCATGGTGCGAATATTTAAACGCTCTGAAGATAAACATTCAGCAAGATACATTTTATACATTGGCGATTGGGATGCGAAAACCTTTCTTGCTGTTGTAGAATCACAACCGTATGACGATATTTCCATAACCAAATGAGAGTGTGTTGGTCATATCCAAAAGAGAATGGTCACTTGGTTGCGGAAATTGAAGCAAACTTGTCCAAACTGAGTGACTGAAACTTTATCAGTGAAAGAGGGAGACTGACAGATGAAGTGACAGATCTAATGTCCAATTACTATGGAAATGCCATCAAATCTAAGAAAAATAATTTATCTGCAATGTGAAAGGATGTTTGGGCAGTGTTCTTTCAAATCAGTTCAACTGATGAAGAACCATTGCACATATTTTGCCCTTTGTGTCTGATTCATGGTGAAAATATCAAATAAAAGTTGCAGAAGTAAGTGTCGAGACCTTCAAGCCCGAAACGAAACTTACAGCGGTTGTACTGCAAGCAATAAAGCCCATCTTTAATGATTTGTCTCAACCAAAACTTCCTCAAAGATGTTTTGGAGGAAAAACTCAGAAGAACAACGAGACCATAAATTCGCTTATATGGATATTATGCCCCAAAATTATTGGTTATGGAAGAAAAATTGTTGAGATTACTACGACTGAAACTTGGGTCGACTTTCAGAAAATACAAACTTTTAGCTTAAGTGTTTGATGGAATGCCAGGAATTTTACGTCACATATGGACAGGAAAATAATTGAAACTGCAGAGCGACATTTTAATATCAATACCAGGGAGGTACGTCAAGCCAAACGAATGAGAATGAGGGATGGGAACAACACTCTGATTGCACAGGAGGGGACAACACATGCGGCAGGAGAATTTTAGGGCAAATTTTATTAATTAAACTTTTTATAATTAAAATTTAATTTTTTAATTTTAATATTGTCAATAAATAAGATAAAATGATTGTTCCTTGCATGTACATGTTACTAAATTACTAATCATTGTGCTACTAACCGTGGAAAACACAATTCGGAAAATTTTCACATGCTTCTAACCGTGAATTTCTCTAAAATATTACGGTTTTACTATTTAAAAAAAATTAATTGTATTTATATATTTACCAAACTATTTTATTACATTTCTTTTTTCTGGCCCATGGTCACTCCCAGATTCAACAGTATATGTCGCCACAGAAATCAGTTATGCTTGGTTATAGTTGGGGACAAGGTAGACCAGTTGGAAGAGTAACAAATTAGTTCCAAATACAGTCGAACAAAGACAGGCATGTTCGAGGCGGCTCGTGCTCGTTAAATCTCTTGTGGACTCAAATGTCTTCACGTTGGCGCTGTTGCAGTTTGGAAATCGGGGTGCCAGTTCTAGATTTAACCTCGTCATCTAATTGTGGTTTAAATGATGAGGTGTCCTCGGATTATTCCTTTTGGGGGAGACACTCAGTGGGTGGACATACTGTGCTAGCAACCTTCGAGTTGTAGGTGGTGGAGATTTGTTTCCTGTCACGTCATTTGTCCCCGGGTGTATTTCTCTATTTTGTAACAGTAATAATTTCATTATGTGTGTCTATCAATTCATATTGTGTCTGACGCAACATGGCAAAATATAACACTTGAGCCATAAAACTCCAAAGCCAACCAACCAAACTTTCCTTTTAGGATTTATCACGAACTGCCTGCCTCGTCATATGACCGTGGTTCAAAAGTACGCGGTGTTATCCTCGGATCTTTCTCTTAGGGGATTGATCCTGGACCATCGTCAATAGCCCGTTGTGTTGTTCCAATGCGATGTTAATCAACTACCTACCTAGATTAAAAAGATATATCCCAACATAAATAAGAAATACTTGATAAGAGTTTTGATTTTCGTCAAAACGCTTCAATCCCAAAGAGTTAAGGTCTTACCAAGTTTAATATTATATATTGTTTTAACGATCATGTTTTATTTCCTTCAATTAAATCTACCTTAACTTCAGATATAACCGAAGTGTGTCTAAAAGTATACCTGGAGATATACACTTTTCCAGTTCTGGAAACGAGTCAGACTTAATTCGCTACAAGGCACACAAGTGAAAGTCACTCAAGCACAAGTCCAAAATTTTGATATCGAGGCGCAAATAATTTATTTACCTCTACCTACCGCAAATTCCTGTAGTGAGCTTACACGAGGGAAATAATTAAATGTTCAGATTTCAGACATGTCTCTTTCGAAAGGTAATGACGCTTTTCACGTCAGTGGAGACGCGATTCAATTTGCAACTAATGATCTGTGACCTGTTCCCTTCTATTTGCGTGAAAAAGCGAGCTCAGAAAGTTTCCGAACATATTTACCAAACACGAAGTTAATGATCGCTGGAATATCTCCAATTAAGGGTCCCTTACAGTTGAAATATCAGCTACTCAGGAAGGAACTATGCTTGGAATTAAAATACTGTCTCCAAGTTTGCATAGCCCGGAATGTTTGTGGTACATTAACTCTCTGAGAAATTGACACGAATAACTCCACCTTGAAGTCTTCCCTTCTTGACTTAAAACAATTTTGAAATAGACCAGTATAATATAGTTAAAAAGTATTATAATTCTAAGTCATGGAGAAATAGAATCTTTGCAAAAGATTACAGTCCACGTCAAAAAACCAACAGAATCCTTCCAAAGTAAGGGGCAATGGAATATTTCCAAAAGCATTCTATTACAAAGAATAAATTGAATCTTTCCAAGGGATTTTATTCCAATCAAAGAACAATATAATAATTTAAATGGATTTTATCGAAACGAAAGGTACAATATAATCTTTCAACTTTCTATACAATCCAAAGGATTCGATTCAAAGGAAAGAACCAACAGAATCGTTTAAATTAAGTGGCCAATACAATACTTCCGAAAGTATTCTATTCTAAGAAAAGAATGAATAACTCTCCAAAGGATTATATTCCAAGAAAAAAACAATAGTGTCGTTTGAAAGGACTCTCTATATCAATGTTGGTTGGAGGACCAGTCGTGGAGTCCTTCAACCAACAAATGCCACTATTTAGTCATTACCTGTGTTGGGAAAAAGCAATATTTCACTACTCGGGAATCTAACGATGCTCAGATTTTTAGCTTAAATGGATTCCGAACCACTAAGAACATCTATGCATAAGCCGGGTTTTGAACCCAGAACCAAAAGACAGCGCTAGCCACTTTTCCATTCGTCTGGCTTCACGTAAGGTTGTATCCTTTTCCTTAAAATCAAATTATATTTAAAATTATGTACCACTATTTAAAACACCATATATAAACTAAGTAAATTCGTGTATTTCAAAAGTCTTGAACTCTAAAACTAGAGAATATTGAGAAAAAGCTAGCAAGGGTCAATTTGAATCATAAGGTTAGTTCTTAGTCGTGAAAACTAACACCGATTCAGATGTTTTCTTCCCGTTTGTCTTCGAGTTTAAATTATCTAACGATGTTACTTAATACTTGTCCTTCATGGAAGCATATACCTTAAATGAACCGTGCGAGCTGCTGTATCAAAATTTACAAGGTGATAAAATACGAGTAGTTCCTCTGCAGTAATTGCCCTTATTTTGTCTCAAAATCTCGGTGGATAGTAAGCCGAAATTAAAATAGAGGAAATCGATGGATCGTGATTTACTACATTATACTTTTGTTTAATTTTATTTCTCACAATTGTTAATATTCAATGGTAGAAATATGTTTCCATCATTAGGTAATTATTTTAACAATACTATTTCCCTTCTATTTGTCCTCTCTTCTTCCATATATGGTATCCATTTAAATATACCCATCTGAAGATGACACAACACAGGTTCTCGTGAGGCCTTCTTTGGTTACACCAATTGTTGTTTCATGTATATGTACTTTCTCTATGATATTCTATCTTAACTTTGACATACCATTACCAGAGAAGATAAAGCAAGTAGCGCATTTTCTATACCTGAGTGTTTTTCTCTCTTCAGTAGTCGTAAAAACTTTGATTATGTGTGTATCCATTTATTTGACAGGGCCGAGGTAGTCTCGTTGGAAGGGTAGAGGGTTAGTAACTCGATCCAACTTAAAAGTGGTGTGTTCGTACGGGCTGGACTGTCGTGGCTTCAAATGTCCTCATTGGCGTGGTGTGGAAGTTTTAAGCGGTTGGCATGGATTCAAACTCGTCATCTGATTGTGGTTCATAATTACGTGTGGTCCTCCCATCTTTCTATTCGGGATTGTTCCCGAACAGTAGCCAATAATTCCAGTGCGAAATTAATTTAATTATCAACCAACCATTTATTTGAGGGAATAAACATGGAATGGCCCAAATCGTCCAACACTTGCCCTCTGTCATAAAAGAACTCAACCAAGATGTAGAGTTAGTCCTTAATTTGATATCGCCGTTTTTTCAATAAATAACACAAGGGAACAATTTTGAACATATTTGTTGTTGACTTCGATTTTTCAGCTTTCTTAGATTTAAACAGGCATGCTGATTTCAAAACAGCAGTTAGGTTTCTTCTGCCACGTCAAGTTTTTTCTCTACACTATTACACCTTTTTTTTCATATGACCACTCTCCGCGGGATCGAGCGTGGATCCTAAGAAGCACTATTGCTCTCCCATTGGCTGATATAAACCCTCTTCGATTGGCGACGGGTGAATGATTACGTGGGAGACCAGCGATAGGTACATACTTGTCTAGACTAGTTCAGTTACGCCTAAGATACTATAATGAGACATGTGTCGCTCTGATATAGTGAAGCGCATTCCGACGTGGAGTCCGAGTTCTTGTTTGTATACAAGGTTAGCACAGTGTTTTAGTTTTTTTTATATATGAACTGAAACTTTTCATTAGGTTTGTCTTTGCTTGTTCGCGTCGTAAGTAAACAGCCCCGAATCATTTTGTTCTATATGTGGCAGTTTTACCATTCCCAGTCAAAGGGTAAACAACAATACATTTCTCAGGCAAGTCTAATTTGCCTATTTTAACGTCAAAATTGGTTATCAAGATTAATCATGGGCCCCTCACAAAAGTGCAAGCAGTTTGCCGAGCGTTTACGGATGTGGACGATGGAACATGCGATAAATTTCCATTTGGTATACCTATGATTTGGTAAGTGCCCAAAGATCACTCAAGCGATTGTTACTTTTGTATAGTGCAAACGTCAGGAGATAACAAGAAATACAAATGTAAAATAGAGCATCCTAGTTTATCATCAGCTATACGTCCAGTGCCTCATTCAGTTGCAATATCACATGCACCAATGGACCATCTGTGTTCAACTTAAAATGGTTTGCTTCCTCATAGGCCAGCTACGCGGATTTACCAAGTATCCCTGTTTTTTGTGTATGTGGGACAGCAGAGCTCGCGAAAAGCATTGGGTACAGTCGAATTGGTCGCCAAGGTCTGAACTGAAGCCTGGTGTTCGAAACATTTTACACCAGCCACTTGTTGACAGAAAAAACATTATATTTCCACCTCTGCATATAAAACTGGGTTTCATGAAGCAATTTGTTAAAGCTTTGTGAATATTGAAAGAGATTGTTTCAAGTAACTCATTTCGGCATTTCCTAGCCTTTCATTTGAAAAGATAAAACTTACGTGAATGATGATCCACAGATTCGGGTGGGTCGTTAAAGATGAACATTTCATCGGAACAATGACAGAACATCTCAAAAGAATATTTTGTTGGCATTCAAAAACATTGTCAAAGACTTTCTTGGAAATACACAAGCACATACAGATGGAGGACAAAATAATACGAACACCTGTGAAAAAGTATGACGTATTTCACACCTGTAGTACAGCCGCGTCACCTGCAACAGAAGTCTGACACCTATTGGGCGTGAAGAGGAAGGTATCAGTCTCTCAACAGCAGTTACCTGCGTTGCATGCGTCTATCGAACTGTCTGTGAAAAATTGAAATGTCAGACTTGTCAGATTTCCAAAGAGGAATGATTGTTGGAGCGCGTTTAGGTGGAGCATCGGTTACGGAAACAGCAAACCTTTTGGGGTTTGCAAGGAGTACGGTATCAGCCGTTATGACAGCGTACACGAAAGAGGGTAAGACGACGTCTTCAAAAAACAAAAGTGGCCGAAAGTCAAAGCTTGCTGATAGGGATAGACGGGTCTTGAAACGCATAGTAGCCCGAAAGCACAAGCAATCGTTATCCGAGATAACATCCGAAATGAACAGTTACATCCAGGAACCCGTTTCAACAAAAACAATCAAAAGAGAACTTCATGCTGCGAACATTTATGGCAGAGAGGCAATTCATAAAACCTTGGTGACAGCAACTAATGATTTCAAGCGACGACAATGGTGCAGCGATCACAAAAACTGGTCCTCACTGCAGTGGCAACAGGTAATATGGTCAGATGAATCGTCATTCACCCTATTTCAGACGACCGGACGCGTTTATGTCGCCTGGTATTGTACTGAAGAACGCCCAGAGAAGCGTTTAATCATGAATGCCTCTTGCCGACTGTGAAACATGGTGGTGGCTCCATTATGGTATGCGGTGCGATATCTTAGCGCGGTATTGGGCCGCTTGTTATTCTGCATGTGAGAATAACATCCGATCACTATCTTAGCATTCTAGGGGATCATGTCCATCCTTTTGTCCAGACTGTATTCCCTGGAGAGCGACCACTTTTTCAAGACGACAACGCCCATATCCACATTGCTGCGTTCTGCAGGTGGAATGGCTTACTATTCCTTTAAATATTGTCCATGACCTTTATGCATCTATCCCACGTCGCGTTAAATCTGTAGTTCAGTCAAAGGGTGGTCCAACCCCCTATTAATAAAGATTTTCCATTATTTCACGGGTGTTCGTATTATTTTGTCCTCTACCTGTAATTACACCGAAATTGTCCAGCAACACTTGGATAGCTTCAAAATGCTTGGTTGAAACATGAACATCAAATTGAATTTTTTACATAGCCATATTTCTAACATCCCGAAAAATCTTGGTGCAGTCAGTGATGAGCAGGGTGGGAGATTCCACCATGATTTGAAGGTCGTGGATCCACTATATCAAGGTAGATGGGATGTACATATAATGGCTGGCTATTGTTGGAGCATCAAGTGAGAATGTCCACAGATTAAACATTTCAGAAAAAGCTGTGCAAAATTTTTTTCCTTAATATGCATGCTTACCGTTTGGTAAAAACACTTTACTATTTGTATGAACACGATTTAACTTGCAGTAACTATATATAGCCTTTGTATGAATAAAACTATTCTTTGTGGACAGTATATTTGGTAAGTTTTCCCTTTTTATGCACATTTTTTATGACTTTTGAGACAAAGAGAGGGTATCATGTAGCTTGAAAAGTTGACGTGATAGACAAAAACTGCGGTTATTTTTGGAGGCCAAAAATTAGTCAAAAACAAGTCACAGATCTAAGACAACAAAATTGCTGTTCCCCATTGTAATTGATCCCAAAACAACATACTAAATTAATATTGACATTGACACGCGGAATGTTTGATTTTGAAACTCCGATCAATCCCTTTCACAATCAAGTATATAGCTTGAAAGCACTTGTGCTCTTCATGAATTCAGTTGCATTTCGAATATCTTTTGAATGGACGGGATAGATTTGGAGTTCTCTGAAAGGATAAGGAACATACACACACGTGATCAGATTTATGATGGGGCAATCTTATTACTAGATTTCCTAATCACGAGTCAAAAGGAGGTATAAAGTCTTCAACCACACATGCATTTTGCCCTTTCAATTATTTTAGGATAGTGCCTCCCAAAAAGTTCTGTAACTTTAAGTAAGCTAAAGCCAAGTAATCAATCACATTGTTCCCCATAATCGGAATTTCCTCAAGAACGGGACAACACATGATTTGGTAGAGATAACGGTTTGTTAAATTGTTTTAGAACACTCCCCTTAAAAGAGTCCTGAAGCAACCCAGCAAGATACAACCAAGTAATCATACCGTTGGTATTTGACGCCATCATTCAATTCCATACTCCAGAATTGGAGAGTCTCTCAAAAACGTGACGATGCATGATTTGATAGTTTATTTTAGAACAGTCCCCTTCAAAGAGTCATGACGCAACCCAGAAAAGTTACAATCTAGTAATCACATTATAGTTATTTGACGCCATCTTGCAATTCCGTTCCCTAGCATTGGAGAGTTTCCTATAAATCGGGACACCGTATGATTTATTAGAAACAACGCATGATTTGTTAAATTATTTAAGACCAGTCCCCTTCAAAAAGTCCTGAAGCAACCCAGAGAAGTTACAACCAAGTAATCACACCATTGTTGTTTGACGCCATCTTGCAATTTAGTTCTCCAGCATAGGAGAGTTTCCTCAAGAAAGGGACACCGCACGATTTGTTAGAGACCGTGTAACGGAGGGAGTCGTTTTTGTTGTTAAAGCAGCTTAGTTCCCAAACCCAAAGTGAGTCCCAGTATGGCTCCATTAATCAAGTTCCGCGGCGAGATTAATGAATTAGCAAGCGTAAAAGGGATATTTTCTGATTCGAGTGCTCTTTTGTCAGGGGGATTAAAACGGGGATTTTGCGCGCGCGCTTTTCTCTGTTATCTCCCTCGCAACTTATTTTTCAGATTGATCTGAATTAATGAGGTAATTATGATTTCCGGAGCGATCGGATTTGTTTCAGCAGTTGGGGATGGCGGCGCGTTTAAGTGGGTTCATTTGTCTCAAGAATTGCGTTTTCGCGGAATGGCAGCCTCGTGTCATGTTAATCGAGGTGGAACGGAGGCGATTTGAAATTTAAATGAGTTGTGGAGTGTCCGTTTTCTGGGGGAGGTTATGATTGGGAAGGGGGATCGGGTTTTGGATAACATCGCCAGTTACCGATGCCGTGATGGATTTACTTGAAGAGGTGTGCTTGTGTTTGAGTGCGCGGGAGATTTTTGGAGAAGTTTTCAAGTACGAAACATAAAATAGATGAAGGAGAAATGAAAGATGGAGAGAGGGAGTTAAAAGGCGAAAAATATTGAAAAATAAAAGGAAAGGAAAAGAGACAGAAAAAGAGATGGTGTGAAAAGAAAGAAATTGGTTATGTTCGTTGGGATTTGGTAGACAGGAGAGAAGAAGACAGCAAAAAATATGCTAAAGAAGAAAAACAAATGAGGGTAAAGAATGAGAAAAGAAAAGTATGAGATAAAGAAAAACACAGATAGGGAAAAGGAAGGAAGCGAGAGGAAATCAAAACTGGAAAAAATAAGAAACAGAAAAACAACACGAATAGACGGATTAAGATAATATAAGAAAAACAAAAGGAATAATAAAGAAAAAGAAGATTTCCAGGTGCAGAATTATACACAGTGTTCTGAAGGATAACTCCAAGCAATTGCAACTGTTCTGCAGGCATTTTGTCCGAGTTTTGAAAACTGCAGAGAAATTTAAAAAAAAAAAAAACGTAATACATAATTATCAGCAAAACATGTATTACATCATTATAATCAAACACACAAAATTAATTAACTTACTGACTTTAGTTAAAACCAAGACATACTTTCAGAATTTGTAATTCTGTCGATAACGTTTGAAGTTAAATATTTTGTCATTGATACAGCAGATGTGTTATTTATAACGTGTTTGTGGTAATGTGGACGGTGTAGGAAGGTTGTTCCGTAGCTAGAAAAGAAAAAAAAGATGTTGCAAGGAGCGCGCTTTGCACTGCAGAACATCATAACTTATAACTAAAAAAATTGGTCAAAGTTTTGATAATATTAAGGAGAAATTGTTCTGCAAACACTTTGTTCTGCGACGTAAGTCGCAGTTTTAACCACTTTCTGCTCCCGGAAGAAGATTTAAGAAAGAGAAAGACAGCAGGACAAAATTTAAAGAAATAGAAGAAAGGTAAAAGTAGAGAGAGACAAAGAAATAAAATAAAGCGAGAAAAAATCGAGAGAAAATTATTAAAAATAAAAGAAAATAGGCCGAGGTATTGAGAACAAACACACAAGAGGAAGGAAGGAGAGGGAAAAACAGGAAAATAAGGATGGAACAAAAAAGAAATGAAGTGAAAAGGAGAGCGAAAAATGTGGTGAAGAAAAGGGTTTTATGTCAAAGAGGGAATATAAAAAGAAGGCCTGTTTGTTGTTTCGGGTCTAAACTAATTTTGTCAATGATGTACATATTTGTCCATGTTGCGCTAAACACAAGGCAAATCTTACTGACACTAAAACGCCATTGTTGTGGGTAAACCCAATGAGCCCCTGAAGAGAGAGTTATTTAAGACGGAGAACGAATGAGTGAAAGATAGAAGATAAATCAGAGGGAGAAAATCTTTAAACTGAGCTAGAGAGAAAGACAAAGTGAGAACAAAACTTGAAAATAAAGTAAAAGAACAAGAAAAATTTCAGTGGACCGGTCTTAATTACTTAACAATATCTAGCAATTTTTAAGCGAGCAAGGAACACGTCATTCCACAACATGAACTCATATTTAAATTTAATTTAAACTTTATTAATGGAAACGAGTTCCTTGTCTTGAGAATCACATTTTTATGAGACTGCCGTATAAGTAGCGATATATTACCAATCATCTTTACACATTCTATGCAGGTCACGTTAGGATGTATTGATAGTTATTGCCCAGCCGCGTAAAAATGGGTTTTTCCCAGAAGCCGAGTTACTTTTTATAACAAATATGAGCCCGTTGTGTTGCTCTTGTGTGATGTTGATTACAAATTATAATTATAAATATTATAACAAATATGATTGATTGAAAAGTGTGCCAACACCATGCCAGTACCAGAATAGATTGACGAAAGCTCAGCTAACAAATTTTCAATTTCATCATCTGTTAGGGGCTTATTGGATCGCATTTTCTTTTTTGGGGGCGTGAAGGCCCTTCAAAAGTATCGTCTCTGCAACTCATATTACAATATTTTTTTTTTATAACTAATAAAGCTATCAATTCGAAACCACATACCCTTTACATCTAGCTTCTAACCTTTACTCCACGCCAACACTTAACATACAATGCCAATTGATTGGTAATTTTTTAGTTAACGTCGTACTAGAGCAACACAACGGGCTATTGACGACGGTCCGGGATCAGTCCCTGAAGGGAAAGATCCGAGGACAGAACCTCGTAATTTTGAACCACGGTCAGATGACAAAGCAACACCTGAGCTGGCACCCCACTCTACAATGCCAATTGAAGCGGAGAATAAATGTTCAGGTGCAGCTCTTCCCGTATGAACGCGTGACTTGCTAGTGAGACATCACTTCACACCACGCGTTCCCGCGTGATCGGCTCTTTAGCGTTGACGCCACATCACGCGAGACATGCAGCGAACGTGTTAAGCTAATCGTGATACGCTCTGAGCAGGTCACGATTGCCCATAATGGTTAGGACTTGATATTTTAGACATAAGTTGTGTTTTAATAAACCTTCAAGTTCCAGTTACTATACAGTACAATATTAATATCATTGGTCAACTCAGGTATAACCTCGCCACCTGACCGTGGATCAATAGCATTGACTGATTGGCTCTTTAGCATTGACGCCACATCACGCGCTGGCGCGAGACAGGCAGCGAACGTGTTAAGCTTATCGTGACACGCTCTGAGCAGGTATTCCTATAATGGTTAGGACTTGATATTTTAGTCATAAGTTGCGGTTTAATAAACCTTCAAGTTACAGTTACTATACAGTGCCATACTAATCTCATTGGTCAGCTCAGGTGTAACCTCGTCACCTGACCGTGGATCAATATTACGTAGTATTGTTCACGTAACTTTATCTTCGGGTTTGATCCTGCACCGTCGCCAATAGTCAGTTGTGCTACTCCAGTACGGCGTTAGTTAAAATGACAACCTACCTACCTTGAATTGATGTGCATCAAAGCTAAGGAGGTATTATACGAAGACGCTACAGTCATTCAATGCATACCCGTCCCGAATGAATCATTTATGGGGCGCTTTTTATTAAGTTACCAGTAGTAATAAGGTAACTTTCAAACTTGAATTCCTCTCTGGGACAAAAGCAAGTAGATCGTGAGCTCTAATCGAGTCAGTTGTCCTAATTAACCGAGTTGATTGCGTTCCTGCGACAATAAAGTCGCCCCCCGTGTTAATTGGGCCTCGCTCTACCGGAAGAGCAGTAGGACAAACTCGCTCACTCCGTTAATTAAATTCACATTCAATAACAAAGTGGGCTCCGTTAAAAGATTCCGCTTTCACTTGTGCAGCTGAAAGGGGAATGGAATTCGAGGGAAAGAACGCGGAATGTGTTCAAAGGGCAAATTAGATGAATTAACGTCAGACGCGGAAATAGACGCATTAATGAAATAAGGCGATGGAATTGTTTGGGTATGCGAGTGTGTGTTGTAGTAAAAGGCAGATTCGTTCGATTGGTGATTAAATGATGAATATATATCATAAAACATGCAGGCATTTCAGAGTAGTTCGTTCTTGAAGTATTCGATTGCTAATGTGTCCATGAAAGTTATAATTCGCTTTGTCGGGAGACTGGTTTGCGATTTCGAGGACTTTAAGAAATGTTTTAGAATTGAGAATCTGAATTATGGACGAGTTAATTAGTGAAACGTCGTTTATTGCCTTTGGTATGAAGTAACTGCACAGAATTCATTGCACAATTAGTTTTGTATTTGGCGGATGTTTAATTAAGAATTTTTGACGTAGAATTCTATTTAATTTTAGCTACATGACATTGAACAGTTTATTTTAATTAAATTCGTGAGGCAAAGGAATATAAGAGACTGACATTTATCCTATGTCATGCAGAATTTCTTATCAATTTCGAGCAATGAATATGAAAAAAAAAATATTTGAATGATTTGGATCCAGTATTCAAAGTGTAAGTCTGAGAAATTGATATCAGACGTCGAAAGAAATACATTAATAGAAAAGGCTGATGGAATATCTTGGACTAGTAAAAATGAAAGGCTGTCGCATGCATATTCATCAGAATCTAGTTAAAATGCCCTTGTATCTTAAAACATGTACGTATCTTTAAAAGGTTTGTCTTAATGTTCCTACGAATGTTTATAGTCTCTGAGAAAATGGTTTCCGATTTCATAGACTAATGATGTTTAAGATGAAACGGTTTTGTAATGGCTAAATATGGGTGGGATTTAATCCTCCTTGTGATTGCATTGACGTGGTACCTCGTCATGATAAAATGGGATGGGGGAGATTAGATTCCTAAATCTATATAAATAAGAATGGAGCATTTGTACATTGAATATTTTCGACCCTTTTCAAGTTTTATATCCATTTTGGACCCTTCTGATGCCAAATCCGTTCATTGCGTGTTTTATTGGTGTCTGCCTGGCCGCCTGTCTGTCCGTTTGTCCATCTGTCTGTCTGTCCATCTGTCTGTCTGTCCATCTGTCTGTCTGTCCATCTATATGTCTGTCCATCTGCCTGTTTGTATGCGCGCCCAGGCTACGTCCTAACGGTTGAATATATTTTCATGAAACTCTCCATATGTGCAATTTAGCGACTGAATTTGGATGCGCAAGTCAGTGAGTACATCCGTCTTCCCGTTTTATGTTCAATTTTGTGTCTGTTTGTACAAGTATCACATAAAATAAATTCAACTATGTTAATGCAATGTTCTAAATATGATAAATTATATAATAGTTTAGTGAATACATTATTGATATCTCTAATATAATAAAAGCAAGTGTTTGTCTGTTTGTTTGTTTCTTGCACGCAAAGTCATGACGAATCTATGGAACTTACAGTAGATTTGGCACAGAGGTAGTCCAAATTCATCGCAATTTTAAGGTCGCGGCGCGAATTTCAAAATTCAATCTAGAACATTTTAAAATGAATTTAATTAAATTTAATTATAATTGTTTTCTTTGGAATGACAACAGCATAAAATATCAGATTCTAAATTTATTTTTTCCGTTTTCATTTTGCGCGGAGATATAATTTTACAGCAGACGATAAAAAACAAAGTTTTAACTTTAGTTATGCAGCTCTTTTTACTATCTCGTAGACCGTTAAAGATAAGAGTAAAAATTTCGACGGATTTGAAATCTGCGGAAAATTTCACATTAGAACGATACCTAAAAATATGATTTTCTTTAAATAAATAAAAAAATTTAATTGAATATCTTTTATATTTTTGTCAGACAACGTGACGTCACAACATTCGTGTTCCAAAAATAAACAGATTACATTTCATGCCCTCTTACAATTTCAGCGAAAGAAAGCAACGAAAATAAAAGACATTTTGGCCAGCATTCATTTGGTCCTTTTTTGTAAAATTGGGATCGTTGATAATAGATTTAATTTTCAACTGATTTGAAATCTACGGAAAATTAGTTCTTTTTTGAAAAATCGGGATCGTTAAAGATGGAATGAAAATTTCAAAGGATTTGAAATATGCGGAAAATTAACACCAGATATATCCCTTTTACGTTTAATTTTCTTTCAAAATATAATTTTGAAAGCAAACCAACACCACGGGCAACTCCGTTATAGTTGTTAATTTTCGAAGCAAACCATAGTTCATATGATATTCATAATTTGGTTTGCATTGTAATTAGCTGGGTATTCATTCCAATAGACTACGAATTTCGTTTGGTTTTCGAAGCAAACTAACATCATGGGCAACGCCATTATGGCTGTTATTCAATAGGCTACTATTTCGTATGGGAATTCGTAGGAATCACTGATGGTTAGCGAGCAGCACACCTGAACCCACGAAAAAACGGTCACTTGCCGTGCTGATCACGCAATGGCCAGTACTCTCTATAACAAAAAGAAATCGACGCACCAAAAAGGAGATTACGATAAACATTGGTGGAACATACATGAAAAACAAATGATTAAAATTTCAGAACAATTGAATGATTTATTTCATAGTTTGACCCAAGTTCCCGGATGGTGTCCTGCGGAATTTCTTACCAAATTGTCACCAACTGTCGCGCTAAATGATGAACATTCCTGGAAGGTTGCACTAGCCTTCTCATAAAGTCCCAAACACGCTCTATGGGAGAGAGATCAAACCTAGCTTACCCAGAAAGAGTTGGTAAAGCTTAAAGACAATTCATAGCAACAGGTGCCGTGTGCGGGTGTGTATTATCTTGTCGTAAAGGAAGTCCGGGGTGTTGCAATAGGAACGGTGTAACACAACCTGGTCATGGAATGTCGTTTATGCACCACTGTGCTGTAAGTGTGCCAGAAAGGACTACCAAAGAGGTCCGGCTATCAAAGGAAATAGCACCCCATATCATAACCACTTGTTGTGGGCATATGTGGCGTGCGTTAGTAAGGGCAGGATTTACACGCTGCCCTACAAGTCTGTGGTTGTCGTCAAGACACAGTAGGAAACGGGACTCATCACTCAAGACAATACGTCCCCAGTGAGTGCCGTTCCAAGTGTATCGAGCCAATGTAATTCTTCTTCTTTTTGCGTAGATAGTTTTGTTTTGGGGTAGCTGGAAGACAGATTAAGCATTGTAATTACTTGGATTGTTTTACCAGTATTGCAGGAAAAAAAATTAAAATATTTTTCAATAATTTTGTATTTTGAGTTGTATTTATTTTATTTACAAAAGACGAATTCTTTCCAAATATTTAAGACGAACAATATTCTACAACATAACTAAAATTCGTGTTTGTTTGTTACGTGCAGTGATATTTTCTCCTTTATTTCGCTCGGAATTAATTTCGTGTTATTATATTTTGTCTAATTTTTAGTTGTACGTTGTGGCAACTCTACGAGATCAAAGAAAAAGAATAATGAATTTATATCTTTAGAACAACTTTTTCACGACAGCTATTATTGTTTTGTTTTCTATTTTAAATCTTTATTGTTTTGATGAAATTCATCACACGCAACACCACCACAAAGCATTCGATTAAAAGTGGCAGGTAAGTCAGAATAAAGCACATTTTAAGTGTAATTTTGCCGTTATTGAAAATATAATGTTAAAAAATTCTGAAATAGAACTTTTGAAATTACATTTTTTTTTATATTAAAACATTCTTTGTTATAATATCTGGAGATCAATGTGGATTGTTTTATGAGTTGCTATATCAAAGCAATTTATTGCATATGTTAAAAATTTGTTGAAAACAATGTTTTTATTTAAACAAATAACAGTCGAAACAAATCGATTTACCATTTTCTAAATAGTAATTGGTTAGCTTTGTAATTCGGTACTGAAAATATTCAATTTTGAAACAAGTTCTTTTATTGTTAATTGTGCCACACAATGTAATTTTCAAGAAAAAATTTATTTGCTTTAAAAATACTCTGATGAATATCATATCAAATTAATTTGTCATCCTTCCCTTAAAGATGGCAGAAATCGACAGTGTCGAAAGTCTAATGCAAGACAGCCCAAGTAAAAAAAAAAAAAAACATCATTTTGTTGACTACGAGTGCAAGAGCCCTCGGCTTAGATTCGCCATTTTTATGAATTGATTTGAGCATGAAGAAAACTTAAGAAAGGGAATTCATAATCTCTATCAAAATCGTCTACTGTAATAGTAACATTAGTGTCACTTTTCGTTGTTTCGTTATAAATGTGCGATATAAGTGAAATGATACATGGATAGATATGCATGTGTATTATTTGTGCCCAGCGTAAGTTGAACAAATTATGAAGGTGTTGAAAATGCGTAAAATATTATTTTATTCTATGAAAGACAAGTGATTATACTGATCATATCATCTCTTTCTCTCTGTAAAGTTATCCAATTTAAAGCGAGTAAGGTCAAGTAATTTTGCTAGTTTTACATATCTTTCAACCAATAAATACACTAAAAAGATTGACGGATGTGGTAATAAGTGCTGAAAGAGTAAATTTCATAAATTAACGTTAAACGTTAAATTGCTTAAAGAAATAACTCGACGGAACCATTTGGATGCATGTGTGTTTATAGCACTTTAGCAGGCTGATTCGTTTGTTTTGGGTTTAATGTTGATGTTTAATGAGATTAATCGGAGTTATAGAGATCAGGAGTGGCCAGCTACTCTACATTTGGAAACTACATTCCAGGATGGAATAATTGAAAGAACCATTTATTTATCTTTGATAAAACAAGCAACGAAAAACTGAAAATTGGTTCAATTTTGTAAAGTTTCCCGGTCAGCCTCATTCATAGCTGAAATACAAAACTGCGTTGTTTTGTTAGCTTAGACAACTTTGAGTCAAAGAAAAAGATTCAGCATAAGAAAATCGTGGGAAAATATCACAATATCGCTTTCGCGATTCAGCGCTGGTTGAACACCGTAAGTCGCACGAATCCTGCACGTAACAAAGCTCGCAAATGTAAGCAATTGTTGTTTTATAGTATATATTTCGCTTGTTGGTTCCAGAACAAATATATCCTAAGACCAAAGAGCGCGCAGAAACTAATCTCAATTTTCGATGCTTCGTATTGTAAGAATATTCAACGCTTAAATTTATTAAAAATGAGCACCTGTCTGTCTTAACTGATCAGCATTTAACTGAGCTTCTGTGAACTGCCCTAACAAATCATCAACCAAACTTTCGGCATCTAATTGCTAAGACGGACAAAGTTCTCAAAGCAACCACAAGCAAATCAAATATTTAAAGATTTTCTTAACAAAATTGTTTGATAGAATCAAAAATATTTTTAAAATAACATTTTTATTTTAATGCTTGTGAATGACTTTGTATAAAGAAATGAAATAAAATACTTCTTTTGGATATTGATCAGTTGTAGTTTACCATACTTCATACATGCATTTGCCTGAAAGCCGCTCGCGAGTGGTGCTATGGCCATTGGCCACCCCTGAAATGGATTAATTTTATGCTACTTTTGAAACAACCTTTAATTGTCTTTCCTATGAAAAATTTGGACTGATTTTTTTTAATCTGTTGTTTTGAGATGTTTTAATTAAAAGTTTTCAAAGTAAGACATTCAATTTTGAGCTATGCGATAGCGAAATTTTTTATAAATAAACTTCATAAGAATAGGCAAATAAAATATTTTCCTCAATTTTCTCAGATTAAATATATGCAAGTCAGAAATAAAGCAATTTCTTTGTTTAAAAAGAGTTGAAAGATTGCATTATATCAATTAGTTTGATGTTTATAGTATAGACTTTATGTTTATTAAATTAATGAGATAAAGATTAGAGATTAATTTTAACTGCGTTTTCAAAGAGTGTTTTATGAATTACGAATCGTGAAACTTATTAAAACAAACCAGCTTTGTATGAATATTAACCGTCCTGGTGGTTGTCTCGATGAGATGTCATTAGAAAAACTGAAGATTAGTCTTATAAGAAATGCCTTTTGTACCTTCTCCTCATTATTATTCATCCCATCATATGTTTAAATGTTGCTGAAATGGTAACTTGCACTGTGTATTGCTAGAAACAGTATCTTGTACTATCATGCGGTAAACTTTAAAGAGGTCAGCCCTAATAGCAGTTTTTAAAAGTTGTAAAGTAAAAGTTGAAAACTGCTTTCTCTACTGGAATACATGTTAACACATTTTTTGCTTTAATTGCATGTTGTACAGTTGGTTCTCCGCTTTTGCAAACACGCAGTTCCCCTAAACCTCAGGTAAAAAGCATTAGGTGGAACGGAAAATTAAATTCCAAGACAAATTACACTAGAATGAGAGCAATCTAAAAAATTAAGTATATTTTTTAATTTCCTCGTTTCCGCATAGGGAAAAAGCTACGCTTAAAATTAAGACTCTTGTGTTGCATACCAAGTGTTTACAGAAGACATTAACAAGGACGTAACTCAGAGGAGGGAAGATGTTTTAGAAGAGCCAAGCGCAAAGCGTAGTCTTAAAAATAATTTTCCTTTTATGTTCTCTAGGTGTATGGAATGGAAAAGGTTATTTTCATATGTCATTAACATCAAGATTAAAATAATTTCGTCCATTCTTTTCGTGTAACGAAACGTCCTAATTAAGATTTTTAGAATTTTGTATGATATTTGCCTATTATTTAATTAATTGGAAGAAATATTTCCGTACTTTTGTAAAAAAAATTAACTGGTGTGGAAGTTTGGAGAGCGGGGTGCACTTTCTGTGCATCGTCAACTCACCATGGTTAAAATAACGAGGTTTTGTCCTCAGATATTTCCTTTGGTTTTAATCTCGAAAAGTCGCCAATAGCCCATTATATTCCTCCATTGTGACGCTTATAAACTACCTACTTGAGTTTTTATTGCTTCCATACATGTAAAATATACTTTCAAATTATTTATTTCGAATGAAGCAAATATTCAGTTCTCTTAAGAAGGACAAGAGTCAACTTCCATAGAATTTTTCCTGTAGGAAAGAAAGTCATCCAAGCGAATTTCGTCCTCTGACCGTAGTTCAAAATTACGAGTTGTTCCCAGTTCTTTCCCTTGGGGATTTATCCTGGACCTTTCCTTCGAGGATTGATCCCAGATAGTTGACTGTTGCTGCAGTGTAAAGTTGTTTATAAGACCTAATTCTCAAGAAAATTTCGACGAAAGCAAAAAATTGTAAATCATCGTTATAGTTGCAATTAAAAACACTTATATAGTATTATATAGTATAGTATTATATAGTGGTATTATTATATTGTATAGTGGTAGAATTTCATTGTAGTATACTGAGAGAAGCAAAGCATTTAGATATTATATTTTGTGCACATTAAATTGAAATTCAAAAAATTATTTTAACATCTGCTACTAATAACTTACGTTCATACGAAAAATAGAAGCTGTCTCTTTTCTACTAAACAAAGAAATCCATACGATTTTGGGTCATTTCACCGTCTTGTATGAAGCAATCACACAAATTTTAGTCCTGATGGTTGCATCTTTTACTCTTCATCAATCAGGGAATATTTGTAACCTGAATTATCCCCTAAAAGGAAACTTATTCCAAGTAAAAGTTTGGTAGATCAGTCATCTTTTCTATAAAGAAGATATAATACCCAGCCGTCACGTATGCATGTGGTCAGATTGAGATGTCCCACGCCCTATGGCTTGATATTATGTCTTTTCATACTTTTTTTACGTTCGTAACGGTATGCTATTAGTAGTTCGTACAGAAAAACGACATACTCAACCGCTAAATGTAACAGTATGATTGAAATATGCAATAGCCTTCACACTTGCACGATGCGTAGATTAGGATAGGTATGTGGGTAGTTAATTAACGTCACAATGGGGCAAATGGTGGTCTATTTGGGACGGTTCAGGATCTATCCAGAAGGAAAAGATCCAAAGCAAAGGCCTTCTAATTTTGAATCACGGTCAGAAGCATACCCACCCTTCAAACTTACACACAACACCAACGTCAAGACAGTTGTGACCACGATAAATGAGCGTTCACCATCCCTTATGTACACTACCCTACAATAATGGACCGGACAGCAAGATGTGACGGTATAAGGCAAATAATACATGCTTTCATAGGGGGATGGTCCCCCACGTGCTGCAATTACAGTAGCAACCCTTCTGGCCTTACTTTCAACAAGGTTTGGATAAACAGTAATTGTGTCCATTGCTGCTACAATAATGTCGCCAGATCAGCTGTAGATTTCGGACGTGTTTTCCGGGTCCGTAAGCGTCGCTCTAACTCGTCCTTCAAATGTTCTTCTACGCGGTTTAGGTCGCGAATCTGAGCAGACCAGGGAAGACGTTTTACATCCATATCTCGATACCACTGCTTGACAGAGACTGCAACATGACATGGAGCTTTGTCGTCCTGGAAGTAACATTCGTCTATTCCATAAAATTGCTAGCGCGTACGAAGGACCGGATTGTCCAAAATGTTCACGTAGGCGTTCAATTGATCAGGAACAACATGCACAGGTCCCAGACAGTACCACGAAAAACACACCCTAACAAGTAGTCAGATTTTATGCAGATCCGCTGGCGTCCGATACATTATTGTAGGGTAGTGTACATAACTGTGTTTGGTTGGTTCAAGTTTCGAACTCGGAACCCTATACTGTTCTCGCTCTAATCCGCATCTTTTTAAACCGTATTGTCGAATGAATAGAATTGCAGCGTATATGCAATTAAGGAGTCAATAATACTGTAAGCTGTATAAACAAGCAGGTTATAAGGGAAGGGACGGTAGTCCGGTTAAAAGAATAGCTATTTAGCGAAAGCTGTCGAATTCAAAACTAGGTACAAGCAGAGACCGCCGTGTAATAGTGGACAAGTGTACGTTAAATCTGTCGTGGTTTCAAATACCCTCACGTTTAAGTAGTGTCGAAGTTTATAAGGTGGGTGCCCTTGGGGTTTGAACCTGCACAGTGGCCAATAGCCTGTTATGTTGCTCCAGTGAGACGTTAATCATTTACCATTACAGGTTTAAGGATTGGAGTTGTGTTTCCTCAGCTTAATTATGTCTCGTCGAAAAATACGAGTCATGCGAGTACTTTCGGAATTCGACAGCGGATGAATTGCGGCTTATCGAGAGAGACGGATTATCCTTCCGAGAAAGCGCCATAAAGAAAGTACCAACCTCAGGAATTTTGGTCTTTTTAGTCTTCATACATCAGGTTTAATTTGCAGCGGGATGTTATACAGATCAGATGGGTTCTTATCAAGCTCGGAGTTATAACTTCGCCTTTCTATTTTGCCCTCGCATACCCGTCTCCTTTTTTATTCCATCCGCACTGCTGTCTTGTGTTTGGCGCAGCCTACATATACGCTTTATTTTGTGCATGAGATCAGTGGCGTATTTAAAGGGGGGTGGCAATGAGCCTAGGGCAGCAAAATGTTTTGGAAAAATATCAAAGGCAACCATAAAAATAAACAATAAATAAGTAAAAATGTTAACCAATTTAGACTTTGATGATACTAATCTATTTTCAAACTCCAGTTCACGAAGGAAGTTCCTTTAAATAATTACTATTAGTTTGTATGGGAACATTTTTAATTTATTTGCGAACGTGTTTTTATTTTAACAACAGTTCCCAGTTATAGTCAACTCTATACAGTATTTTCTCAATATCTGTTTTTACCTGATACTGGTAAGAGTTGTTTTGCTGATTGCTGTCTAAATGAATAACATTTAGATGCCAAAAAAAAGTTTGTTTTAAATTCTATTCTAAGTTGTTCTCGTATGTATAAAATAAATAATGCGTTGGAGCACACGTTCAAATGTGATGTCTATATTTTCTTTGATTTATTTCGCTGGAATAGTTTGTACGTGTTTCCTGTAGCTCGAAGCGAATAACAGCTGATTCTGCTTAAAATCGGAATATTCTTTCCCACCTTAAATAAGTTGTTAAAAAAGGGATTGAGGCGTGGTTTTGCGCTGATGTTGTAATTCGATCTCGGAGTCAGAATACGAATGCCTTTCGCCTTGAATGCAGCTAATAGGTATGCCTTCCTTTTGCGAGTTGATTAAATTCTTGTTGTTACTGTTGGACTTAAGTTTACCTTTCTTCCCACCCGCTGAAAAAATGTTATATGTCGATATGGTTCTGGTTTTTAATTTATCAAAAACCACTGCAGAACAAAATTAGGATAGTATACTAGTGATTTTGTGCTATTGATAAACCGATGGGGAGAAAGTGTGTAAAAGTGAGCGAACGAGGAGGGAGTTGGCTCTTTCAGGGGGTGGGGGGAGGGGGGTTGAGGTAGAATATCATTACTGAGGGCAATGAGTAGGGACGGCAAATAGTCGGTAGCCCATAGGTGACAGAAGTATAAATCTGCCACTGCATATTTTTATTTGTTCGAATCTATACTGTAAATTACAAAGTACCTGTTGTGTGCACGAGTCATTTCCTGATTCCTAAAGTAGTGTTAATTTATTGTTACTAGTCCTTCACTGACTAGTGGTAGCTAGACAGCATCCATGAGTCCCCACACCCTCAAAACGTCAAGGGCCTGCAAAACATCCGTCTCAAAAAACTCCTTGGAGAGCTGGAGACAAGAGAGGATATGCTGTGGGGATGTACTCTCCTCACCACATTTAGAGCTTACCGGAAACTCCTTAATAACGTGGCTTTAAAAACAGCCCCGCAAGTGACCACTAGCAAATCTAGACAGTGCCGTCTGGTTGTCTCTATCACAAGAGAGGCCAACTGATCCACCTGGACTGTCCCACCAAAACCCTCCATGGGGTGGAGCGAACCCTCCACAACTTTAAGTCTTTGATTTTCCTCATGGGAAAAAAGCTCGTCAAATGAGAGGGAGGGGTTGGAACGAAAAGGTTCCACCGAGTCTCTTCGCCAAATCATCAGCAATCTCATTTCCAAAGAGGTCCACATGTGACAGGATCCATTGGAGGTGTACCTCATATGCCGGGCTAAGGATTCTTAGCAATTTCAAAATGGAGATGCCAGAACGATCACCCACATTGTTCCAGTGTCGCAAGTGCTGCAAAGAACTTCTACTATCCGATAAAACCCATATAGTTCCAAAACTGCCCTCCTCTAAAATGGCCTCAAGTCCGGCCTCAGTAACCAGCAGTTCACATCTAAATACCGAGCAATTACCCGGCTTCCTAAATTTAATTAATTTTTACTTCTATATTCATTTTACTTCTATATTATATTATATCACTATATATAATATAAACTCCACTCCCGGATTGATTGTTTTCATTTTTGCTACCGTCAGTATACATCTGGATATCATCGACAGAAATCTCATTAGTGATCTCAAGGTTAACAGACAACAAGACACAAACACAAGAAGCGAACTGAACAAGCTACTGATTGCATCGTGGTTATTCATTCTTAGAATTTTGCAGTGTTGAAAACAATTCCCCACGCGTAGGCATTAAAAAAGTAGGCGAATCTCACTGTATTGCGGTCATTTTTCCAACCACTGATAACCTCTCAAAGTTTTTATAAATGTATTACTGTATGCGAGACGAGAGTCAAAATTCCGGACTGTCGCCAAAAGCCCGTTTTGTTCCTCCAGTACAACGTTAATAACAATCTACCTAAATTTTCTAATCTTAAAATTAACTTCATCTCATTCTTATTCAAAAACAACTTTCGATAATCAGAATATGGTAACGTACTACAACAACACAACTGGCTATTAACGATGGTCCGGGATCAATCCCTTACGGTATAGATCCGAGGACAACACCACGTAATTCTGAACCACGATCGGATGACAAGGCAACACCTGAACTAGCACCCCACTCTCCAAACTTCCACACCAATCATACGTGAGGACTTTCGGCCGAAATATTTAAGGTGCACTAGTCGCCTCTACACTCTACGTTTACAAACATCCCTGCACTGACCCGGATTCGAACCATGAACCTTCCGATCTAAAGGCTAAGACCTTAATTACCAGACCGGTTGGTGGGCGCAGAATATGGAGGCTTGTCAATTCCCAGGGTATTCCACGTAGCTTGTCATTCACCCGGAAAAAGAAGATGCATATAACACAGCCGAAAATCTGCGTTTCGGTCAATAAACCCAAACTCCGTTTCCATTTTCCATACGACCCTTCGCGAAATTCGACTTCTTCCGCCTCGGCTATACGCTCAAGGAGCCGAAATTCCCTTTTACAACTCAAACACTGGTCTTGGTTCACCCGCTTCTCGGAGAACAAAAAGAGCAGTAATGTCTCCCGATGTTTCTCGGAGAGGAAGACGCAGCCATAATCGCCCAACTATCCCGCAATAATTGCGCGGCAATAAACAGCACGGCTATTAGGAGAGCCTCGGCAAGATAAGACATAAACATCGCAGACTTCGGTCTCGGCGGAATGGCAACTGCTCGTTACGCGCGTCACGTAGCGCGGTGTTTTGTAGCAGGGCGATGTAAAAACGGGGCTCTCATGCAATAACGATGAATGCTGACCTCGCTTCACCTTTTGTGTGCGTGATGTGCTATGTAAAGGGCGGATCGGTGTTCTTTGATTGGATGGTTCCTCTTGTTCAGTGCGCGAAACAAGATGGATGGGGTCTTCGATATCTTTGAACCCATTCAATTGGGATTTAAGAGGGAAGACGCTAGTGAACACTATGCAACAAAAGCGTTTTGTTGAATGTCGATGAACTTAAATGACGCAGTTGGTACGATTTTGGCCAAGTGCTTTCAACGGTATTAAGTTTGAACCAAGTGCTATTAACAGTATCAAGTTTGAACCAAGTGCTATTAACAGTATTAAGTTTGAACCAAGTGCTATTAACAGTATTAAGTTTGAACCAAGTGCTATTAACAGTATTAAGTTTGAACCAAGTGCCATTAACAGTATTAAGTTTGAACTAAGTGCCATTAACAGTATTAAGTTTGAACCAAGTGCTATTAACAGTATTATGTTTGAATCAAGTGCTATTAACTGCATTAAGGTGGAACTAAGTGCTATTAACAGTATTAAGTTTGAACCAAGTGCTATTAACTTTATCAAGGTTGAACCAAATGCTATTAACTGTATTACGTTTGAACTGAGTGCTATTAACTGTATTAAGTTTGAACCAATTGTTATTAACAGTATTAGCGCAGGAAATTTTAGTTACCTGTAGCCGCCGATGGCGTCATGTTGACCCCTTCCTAGATAAATTCAATGTTTTCTATTTTTACGCGACCGTGGATCAAAATTACGCGGTACTGATCTCGGATTTTTCCTTTCGGTTTGCTTCCTGACCGTCACTTCAGAGTGGTTCTCCACGCGAAAATAGGGGCTGTCTTTGTTCAGTTGGTGTGCCCACTATGTTACCAAACTTCGAGTTGTAGGAGACATAGGTTCGATTCCAGTCAGGTGCATTCCTCACTGACCGTATTTCTCTCTATTATGTTGTCAGCAAAACTTTCATTGTGTGCGCGCTTACGACTAAAATATTTCTGGCACAGAATGATCAAAATTAACTCTTGCGCTATAAAACTCCCAAACCAAGCCGACAATAAACCATCAGATTAAGAAACATACTAAACACTAATCTACAATAATGGACCGGATGCCAGCGGATTTTCATAAAATCCGACTGTTTGTTTGGGGCTGTTTTTTGTTGTATGGCCTGGGTCCTTTGCATGTTGTTCCTGGTCAATTGAACGCTGACGCCTACATGAACATTTCGGATAATCAGGTTCTTCCTACGCTCTGGCAATGTTATGGAATGGACGAATGCATCTTATTTCTTTGACGACAACGCTCCATGTCATGTTGCATTCTCTGTCAAGCAGTGATATCAAGATATGGATGTTAAACGTCTTCCCTTGTCTGCTCAGAGTCCCTACCTAAGCCCTATAGCACATTTGTGGGATGAGTTAGAACGAGGCTTATGGACCAGGGAACCACGTCCGAAATCTAGAACTAAGCTGGCGACATTATAGAAGCAGGAATGGACACAGATACCCATAACTGGTGTATCGAAACCTTGTTGAAAATATTCCCAGAAGGGTTGTTAGGGTAATTGCAGCACGTGGGGAATCACCCCCCCCCCCTTTTAAAGCATGTATTATTTCCCTTATACCATTACATCTTTTTGTCCGGTTCATTATTGCATGGTAGTGTACCTGATTCAACTTAGTAAATGAATAGTGTTTAAAATAAGGATAGATATTTATAAAAATTCTTTTATTTTAAAGATCGGACCTTGTGTACACGAAGAGGATGATGAGAACACGATTACTGTCGAAAACTTTATGAATTTACTACTGACTTTTCACATCTGAAAACATCAAACAAAATCTTCTTTAAGGGTTTCAGTCAATTCAAATGATCCTGTTTGAGGATTGCAAGTACCTGTGTGCCATAATCATCTCGTCAAAATGATGAGATGCTTTCCTCCTATCTTTTCTTTCGGGTTGATTTCGGACCGCCACAAATAGCCCGTTGTGTTTCTACACTGTGACGCAAATTCACAACCTACTTGCTGGTACCTACGAGTAAATCAAGACGAAAATAAAAGTATCAGATGTATGAAGAAATACGAAAGTGTTCAATTGAATCCTCCACTAAAAAACGACGAAAAAAATTTCACGTTAATATAATTACTATTTTGAGATTAATTAGAGTAGCCTTGGATCCCTAAATACCTGTCTTACTTTTCGTGAACTCGTTGTTTACAATTATTCTGCACCTTGTGTGTTTTGGGGATTATTTGACAATTTCTTTGATTTGGTAAACGCTTCTTATTTTTTCTTCGGTTCTATTCCTATCTAGGTGTATTTGTCTCTTCCATTTTAGGAAAAACTATCCAAAAGTATGTATGTCCATTACTCGATGTTGTCCGCCTTATTTGTCTCAGTATGGCCAAACATGGCCCTTGCGCTGTAAAAATCTCAATCAGCTTATTTTTCTTCAGCGTAGAATGGGCGTCTCACTTTTATTTTCCACTTCATCTATCATATTTCGGGTTCGAATCTGGGTCAGTGCATGGATGTTTGTAAGCGTAATGGTGTAGAGGTGGCTGGTGTACCTTAAATCTGTCGTGGCTGAAAGTCCTCACGTTGGGTTGGTGAGGATGATTGGAGAGTAAGGTGCCAGCTCAGGTGTTGCCTCGTCATCTGACCGTGGTTCAAATTATATGGTATCCTCTGATATTTCCCTTTGGGGATTTGATCCCGGACAGTCGTCAAAAGCCCGTTGTATTGTTTTATTACGACGGTAATTAAAAATTACCATCTATTATCTGCCATATAGTTTGTTTTGCTCATTTTCAAATTTATTCATGCTATTAAAACTGCTTAAGTTGTTAAATACGTGTACTAATTAGCTAAGGTAAACTTTTGCATTTGTTGCTAAGTTCATCAGAATGTCATAATTTGGGTAAACGGCAGAATTAAGAAATAGAAGAGCGCGGGATTGTGGAAAAATCGAAAAAACGACTAGATTGCAACTTACCTGAAAGTAGTTTGTCTTTATAATTAGTTATTTTCCTTGTAAATATGTCTAACCCATTATGGTGCCTTGTAACTGTTATTTATGTTTCTTAACATCACATGAAAACAAAAGGAACATCTATATGAAATATCGTATGGGTTTTTACAGTTACAGTTTCACTGGAACTATAAACGAATAATTGAGTCTTATGTTTCTGTCATTTGTCCTTATTACTAGTTTGTCAAAGGTAAGAAGTTGGGATCAAATGATTGATAACATGTTGGGATCAAAACGACTAGATTGCAACTTACCTGAAAGTAGTTTGTCTTTATAATTAGTTATTTTTCTTGTAAATATGTCTACCATATTATGGTGCCTTGTAACTGTTATTTATGTTTCTTAATATCGTATGAAAACAAAATAAACATTTATATGAATTTTCGTATTCGTATATAAAACTATAAACGAATAATTGTGTCTTGTGTTTCTGTCATTAGTCCTTATTACTAGTTTGTCAAAAGTAAGAAGTTGGGATCAAATGCCCAAAATCAAAGTTCTAACACTAGGTATATTTTGCGAGAAAAATAAGCACACCTCTTGCAAGTAACTTATTTTAGAACGAACCTCAATATTTTTATTTCAAGTTGCATTCATAGAAATCCAATTTATATTGCTAACAGCACATTAGTGTCTTCCAAATATATTTCATCCTTCAATTCGATAGATTTGAAACAATTTGTTTAATAGTTTAAATATATTGAGCAGAAAGCAGACAACTATTTAAAATGTGGTTCTTTCGAATTCCTCCTACGTAAAATATTTTCATCTAAACCGTTTGATAGAATAAACAGCCTCGAGTCTTACAGCCCGTGCTAACGCAATAGTCTGGTCGCCAGAATATTTGTTTTCAATAGCATTACAGAGAATCCCCGAGAAAATGGCCGCGTGCGCAGAATAGGAATTCGCCCTTGCCTTATCCCTAACGCGATATAAGGCTTTATTTCCCTTCAAAGTCAAAACATCTGCAACGCTTGTTTCAAATTTTGCGGTTTGGTTTGTTAGACGACATAAAATGTTTACCCGACCGAATCGAAATCGCATTTTTCTGAAAAACGAACGTGTTTAAATTATTGATAACAAAACTTTTAATTCTCTAATAAAAGCTATCGCACCAATGTATAGATAGAAAAATGAGGACATTTATTGCTCTGATATGTGAATATCGAATGAAAAAGGAATTACTTTTCAGTTTGTTTCGAAAATGTATGGCCTAATATGAAAGGGTGGTATAGGGTCCGCAAATCAACATTTTTGTTAAAGAATGCGTGTCCGGAAATGTTGATTGAGCTGTTTAGATCGGTTGATCATATCGTGTCTGTGGCGTAAGGCGTCATTCCCCGCTCGAATTCTCAACGGTAGGCATTGCCACACCCAATCGTTGTTGCTGTTGAAAATCCTAACGAGGAATGACGCCTTACGCCACAGAAACGATGTTATGAACCGACCTCAGCTCCTTCTATTACTTAAACGGGGCTTTTCCGGATACATTCTCTGACAGAATTGTGTATTTCGAGCCCCTCGATACTATTTTATACAATCTAGCCAGGAATTTTAGAAACGCCCTGTATGCTGGTTAAAAAGAGTTGATTAAATTCTTGTTCAAACTTTAAGGTGAGGTAAGAAGCAAATTAAACAATATACGTTTAGAGATGTGTGTCCGTAAGATTTACATGGATTTTTCTAAGGGCACTGTTCGCGCCAGTAAGTCAGTTTGATTATCATTGCGTCGACTCTGTCATACTTGCTGTACTTGCACTGATATATAGAGGCAAGGGTAGATATGAATTAGTTTAAAGGGTAGCAGTTTCTTCTAAAAAGTAATGAAAATGCTTGCATTGATTAGTAATGTTTCTATTGAAAATTACTTTTATATTTCAATGAGCATAGATGTTTAAGGATTGATAGAGTTAGTGAGGGAAATTCATGGGCAGATGTGTTCAAAATTCGATATATATTAACACATTGTCAGCATAAAATAGAACAGAGCAGCTAAAAACAAGTAGATTAGAAATATCAATGTATATTATTGTGGTCCAACATAAAAAAAAAGTAAAGAAAAGAAAAACTCGGATTCCAGACTTATCCTAATTTTAAATCATCTAGTCACTATAGAATACTATTGTTTTCTTACCTTTGCAGGGGTGTTGGAAGGTTTTATTGAGAAACGAGTGATGGCAAACCTTCATAGATAACATTTAAACTCGATTTTGTGCCTTACTTTTGGACATATACCTCCACCGAAATAGTTATTGACATTTTTGTCATCTAGCCCTATTATATTTAATCACTAGAAAATTTTAATTTCGTCTCAATTACAATAGCTGCACATGTTTTTAAATATATTTGTCTAATTATAAACACGGGGAAGTTTTCATAATTATGACAGAAAACCTTTAAACCAAAAAGGAAATATGCATTAGATTAATGGTTCCAAGGAATAAAATTTGTTCGCTTCGTTTACAATAAAAATACAAAATTTTCAGACTTAATAGCATCACGTTTGATTAAAATAACTCAAAACGTCAACTAATTAATAAATCGTTGGAACTGATATATTTCAAAAAGCAGTTTGTAATGAAATGTGAAAGTATTTCCCCTTATACGTTCTTAATGGAATTAATTTTTGAGCTGCAAAACCCGTAGAGAAAATGGCTCGAAGCAGCAAACACAAGAGGAATTTTAAATGTCGACGATCCGAATTCTGAAAATGTTTCCAACAAAAGTTTAAAAGATATTATACATTTTTGATTTAACTTGACAGTTTTCCGGTTAAAAGACTTCAGTTCAAATGAAAATTGCAGCATTAAGTGGCTTTCTTTTTATCGTTGTCACCGCGAATTCCCTCCGAAACATCGTCGTAACATTGAATAGCTTACATGTCTCGAACGTTTCGCTCTTTGAATTGCATTAATGAGTTTCCTAGTTTAATTTTGCCAAAACGTCAATTTTAGTGCGAGAAAAAGTTTTGTTAATTTTAAAAGGATGAGGCGTTAATTCATAAGCTGGTTTTTGTGAATGTGGGTTAGTTGGACAGATATCTTGAAATTATATTTTTTCATGAGATATCTCGTCATTAGAAGACAGTGACCAAATCTTGATCTCGTCATCATCAGGCAATTTCTTGGCAACGAGTTTTATCGTCATTGGTGAAATTGATTAATTCTTGATGGACGAGATATCTCGATGGTAGTCAACGTTACAGGATCGTACCAAGGCCTCCAACAACTCGCAAGTAGCTAGAAGAGTGGACCTATCCCATCGACAGTGTCTGTAAAACTAGATTAGATTCATATTAATGGCGGGGCCGTCGTGGCTCAGTGGGGACAGCTTTGTAGGGCTTGAGCCTGTAGCTGGTCGTCAATGTTTTTATTTGTATTTGTATGTTCACTGCGCTAGTAACCTTCCAGTTGTAGGCGGTGATGGTCCGATCCCTCCCTGGGTGTATTTCTTTCTTCGGTGTGGGTAAAACTTAGATTGTGTATGTCTATTACTTGTTATTGTATGTCTTGTTTATGGTACACCATGGTCTGATATAGACAATGCGCCATAAAACTCAAAGCAACCAACCAATAATTTTATTGACACTCGATGTCGGGGATCACAAGGCTTAGTTTGCCTGATTCCTTTATTCCGTGTGGTGTTACTAAAATTATTATTTAATTTGAAAATGCGCTGAGGAATTTGACAGCCTAGAAAAAAACGTTCTAATGTTACTAAGGTTTTATTGGTAAAAATATATCAGGAACAAATGTAAAAACGTAAAGGGTGTAAATCACGCAATCATCAACGGAGTTGTTTACTGTTTATCGTCGTCTGACAAGGAAACTTAATTTCTTAGTTTTTGAGGGTAAAGGGGATAAACAAATTTACGCAAACTCTTCCATATATTCTTACATGTTTCATTATCCAAAGAGCATACGTTGTCAAAGAACTTACCTAGCTCTTGCATTGAATTCTGTACAGCTCGAGTTTTCTAATGAGTACAATCTCCGTACAATTTCGGGTTTTCTAATGAGTACAATCTCTGTACAATCTCGAGTTTTAAATGCTCTAATGTAACTAAGGTTTTATTGGTAAAAATATATCAGGAAGAAATGTAAAAACGTAAAGGGTGTAAATCACGCAATCATCAACGGAGTTGTTTACTGTTTATCGTCGCCTGACAAGGAAACTTAATTTCTTAGTTTTTGAGGGTAAAGGGGATAAACAAATTTACGCAAACTCTTCCATATATTCTTACATGTTTCATTATCCAAAGAGCATACGTTGTCAAAGAACTTACCTAGCTCTTGCATTGAATTCTGTACAGCTCGAGTTTTCTAATGAGTACAATCTCCGTACAATTTCGGGTTTTCTAATGAGTACAATCTCTGTACAATCTCGAGTTTTAAATGCTCTAATGTAACTAAGGTTTTATTGGTAAAAATATATCAGGAAGAAATGTAAAAACGTAAGGGTGTAAATCACGCAATCATCAACGGAGTTGTTTACTGTTTATCGTCGCCTGACAAGGAAACTCTATTTCTTAGTTTTAGAGGTATAAAAAAATTTCGGCAAACTCTTCCATATATTCCTACATGTTTCTTTAGTCAAAGAGCATACGTTGTCAAAGAACTTACCTAGCGCTTGCATTGAATTCTGTACTATCTCCAGTTTTTTTCTATAAATATAACTCCAAATACCCATTTTTTGGGTTGCCTAGATATTTTGTTTCAGGTGAGGATGCATTCATTCGTCACATTGAGTTGGTACCATAATGTTTTCTCCTGATCAATTAGAACGTCCATGAGGGTTGGATATGCCTTTGAAGTGTATGGAAATTAGATTGATTCTTTTTAATGGTGTTTTGATATACCGGGATCATGACTTGTTTGTCATACACGGTCCATCCATATATCTCGTCCACCATGTTCTGATCCATTTTGCTAATGACCAAATATCTCTTCAAGATATTTCTGGTACATTGCGGTCAGTTTTACTAGTGGTGTAAGATACCTCGTCTATCAAGATCTGGTCAATTTTACAAGTGATGGGATATACCTCGTCAATTAAGGTCTGGCCAGTTTTACTAGTGATGTGACATACCTGGTTTGTCAAGATCTGGTCAGTTTTGCTAGTGATGTGAGATACCTTGTCTAGACAGACACCAGGAATGTTCATTTACAATGAAATATTTTAGTTCTCTTTATTCAACACGGGTAAGAGCATGTATATATTTGCGCATTCAAAAAACATGTTTTAGGTAATATTTTTGTTTAATTATACGATTATAGGTGATTTCAGTGAATAATATTTACATGATGTGTGTGTGGAACAAAATAAAATACCAGTAGTACAAATAGCAATCATACATTTTGGATGCATGCTGCCAGTTTTTTAATTAAAATATTCTACGAATATAATAAAAAAAATAATATTTCTAATCGGTGCTTTTAATATCAACAGTATAGTAAAGACTACTTAAATTTTACTTTAAATGCCATTTGTCGAATAGAACAGTTTTGTGATGTTTTTTTTATCGTAATTAAAATCAACTTCAAAAGTAAAATGTCTAAATACAGTGTAAATAAATATTTGGTAAAACAATTAATTCTATTTCAAAACGCGTGCTGTCTCCTACGTTTGAATAAAGGTTTTGTAAAATTATTCAAAATATTTCCAAGAGTTAATTATAAAATGCAAACTAATTTCAGCTAAGTAGATACTGAGGGATATAAATATATTCTTGTATAAAGGAATATTTTAGTCGCAAGAAACCTAGATACCTCCATAATTATATTTGGAGCATCCACAATCTCGAGAGAATAATATATAATTTCATGAAACCACCGGCTTTAAAGAACACAGTGCTTCAAAAATAATTTAAGTTCCGAAGATAAACTACCGCCAAATTTAATTATAGAGTTAACCCTCGGGGTTATTTTCAATTACCTTTAAAGCTCACACCTCAATTTTTTGCACTAAATCCATTTAGCACAATGTCAAAAATTTCATTACAGCTTAACGCTCACGGATTCAATCGAAAACCGTTATAAGCGAGAGTTAAATGAAAATTAAACCATCGATCCTATTTTTTGTCCGAAAAAAATACAACACTACAACATCCATATCTGCGAAACTTATAGAGCGCCGAAAGAATTATGCCCTTATTTGATTACTTAATAAAACGGCAGGCTAAAAAATACTCCAGTCTTGATGACTAATTTGATTTGGAGGCACATTTAATGCACCAAGACAAAAAGCAAGAAGCAAAATAAAATTAGACAGGAAACTGATCTAAGTTAATTTACTTACAAAAAGGGAAGAAAAGTTCAGACTCAGCTCGAACTCATAGAGAATGTAAATGAGAATATCCGAATATGTGGATTCAGCCTCGGGTGGAGCGGGATGAAGTCCTTTAATAATTTTTGAGAGAATCTGCATTCTCGTCGGTTTGAAAGGGATGAGTGCTAATTATTACACCAGGAAATCAAAGATTCGAAATGCGTTTTACGTGGTGGTAAAAAAAAAAACAGAAAATTAATGAGTCGTAAAACTTTTTCGAGTTTGGGAGTTTCTTTATCTGCTTTGCTTATGTTAATGAGTCTTATTTTGCATCGGATGTGAAGTAATGGAAGCACTCATTCCTTCGAAGCTGTATAGCTAATTAATCTGTAAGTTGGGATGCGATTATGGCACGATTTAGTGCAAGTTTGCAATTTTTGTTGTGGCATTCGCCTGAATATCGCTTGCAATTTTCAACTTTATAGTTGTAGCAGCTCGTGGAAAGACGATAGTTGATAAGGATTATAGAGCGCAGGAACCAAATTTGGCCAAGTTGCACCGATTGCAAAGCGGTCGGTAATGGACTTACACTCACAAGGCAAGCTTTACTGTAACAGAAGAAACATACTTAGGGTAAGTTGCAGGAATAGCGACTTCTATAATACGCAGATTGCTAACACAGGAGTAAACCTAGAGTCAGGTCGGAACTTTACCCTTCGGGTTTGATCCTGCACCGTGCCATTGGTCGTTGGTTGGATTCGAACTCGCAGCCCTCTGCCTGCAATTCAGTTACTCTTTCAACCGGGTTACCGCGACCCCGTAAATACATTATGTGTTCGTAATAAACTCGAGTTTTTTATTTTAATGTTCTAGAGTTATTTGGTATCTCTAATATTATAAAAGAAAGTGTTTGTCTGTTTTTTCGCGGGCGCAAAATCCTGACGATTCTATGGCACTTACAGCAATGAGATTTGGCACACAAGTGATCCAAATGTTTTACAATTTTTGGGTCGCGACGAAATTTTAAAATTCAATCTAGAAGATTTTTTAATGAATTTAATAGTTTTATTCTATAACTGGTTCTTCAAACGCGTTTTGTCTGGCCGAAAGAAGAATAAACCTAATCTTGACTTTTCTACCCACGTGACCTTGCAGTCAGCCTTGGAATCATGCCAAGTTTTTTCATCGTCCCGGAGAACACCCAGAAAATTATTTTTTTCGTTTCCGCTTTGCTTTTGCGCGGAGGAATGTTTTCCCAGCCAGATTATAAATCTTTTAACTATAGTCACAGTTCTTTTTTATGCCTCCTAGACCGTTAAATATGGAGTAAAAATTTCAACGGATTAGAAATCTGCGGAAAATTTTAGTTTCGATTGATATCTAAAAATATGATTTTCTTTAAATAAATAATTTTTAAATTGAATATATCTTCAACGGATTTGAAATCTGCGGAAAATTTTACACCAGATTAATACCTTATATCAAGGCGTTGGTTTGCTTTGCAAACCAACACCACGGGCACGGGCAACGCCGGGCTAGCCAAGCAGTGGCTAGTTTACAGTATGGGAACACGGAACATTTTTAGTAGCACATCAAACCCAAAGGACGATCAAATCTATCACGAGAAAATAATCTGGTCCCTGCGTAACGATAAAAACTTCCACAGATGGTTGCATGTTTTGCGCCTCTATATGCTTTTGGAAATTCTACCTTTTTACATGAATTTACCAGAAAAAAAAATCCACCAAACACAATTTAAACGTAGAAAGCCCTCTGGTACTTACGAACATTCCCATCCTCTGTCGTGTTACAATTTTTCGAAACTCGACTCCCTCCGAGTGGCAGTCAGAAAGGTCTTTCACCGGAAACTTCCTCTTCGCTTCATTTCACATCCCCGAGTCGTCGAGAGTTTGCGCAAAACTTGGGGGAACTAATAAATCTCCAGGAAGTACCTCGGTCCCGCGTCTTGTTAGTCGGAGGACTCGTCTCCCCACTCGCGTATTAAAACATATGTCGCGTTCTTTGAAGTGCACACCCGCAGTTTTGGTTACCGAGTCATTAATTACAGAAGCTAATTAATAACTGCGACCGTGAATGCTCACTCGGGCGAGGGCTTTTATTTGGGGGCAATGCGGACTTCTTTTGTCTGGGCCTGACACCTTCTTTTCAGGGCATTGGCTGAAAAATGGAAGACGTTAAAGTTTGAGGGATGATATTGTTCCAAAAAGAGGTCGGGAGAGCGGAGTAATTTATGGCGGCAGAGGAGTCTGGTTCCAGCCGCGTCTTTGGAGGGGAACGTTCATGTGTGTTTTAAGTGATTGTGGAGGAGGCGATTAATTTCAGAGGGGAGATGGATGGTTCTGAATGTTGGACTGTAAGGTGGGTTGTAAAGTTTTGTCAGACTGTTTTTTCCACTTCGATTTGTCTTTTCGTGTGAAAAGCTAATCGCTGGAAAGGTTTAGCAAACGAATACCATTTTTATTTGAATATTCATATTTTTATTCATATGGTGCTGTAATTATATGATAAAGCATACAAAGAGGAATTCAAAGTTTTTTCTTTTACAGTTCATGGTCTTAGTGGACATCAGGTATACATCGTTAGGTGTACACGGACTTCACGAACCCGAGGTCTAGGTCCCTTAGTGTTTGGAGTAGATTGGGTTAACATGGCCTTTGAGCCATAAAAGCCAAACCATCGTCGTACATCTTTAGGTGTTGGAACTTCACGAACGCGAGGTACCCTAGCGATCAAGTTTTAAATGTGGTGGTCACCACCCCAGAATTCTCATGCGACCTTTTTATTTTCTACTTTGCATTCTTGTCACAACTATCTAACATGTATCTACGTCCCTTGGTGTTTGGGGGTAGATTGGCCTAACATGGCCTTTGAGCTATAAAAACCAAACCATCGTCTTAGGTGAAAAGTAAACGGAAATTCACTACGATTCAATAGGGTGTGGCGTTTTTGCACCACAGTAATAAACAAGAGTCGGACTCCAATGGATACCTTTTACAAGTCTTTTATTACATCTTGAAAGGCCTCGATTAACAATAGGAAGATTATATACACAATAGGTACAGGGAACATACAATGAACTAATGTTCATAAAGAAACAACAAGCTTTTCTCCACTGTTACTTACTTTCACCGGTTTTAACTTCAACGTATGACGATGTTTAACTTCATTCTGACGAAAGCTCTTCCTCTGCACCACCTCGCATGATTTCTCCGTCTCATCTCTGTTCTAAAGATGTCGATCCCAAAACATAAAAATCCCAAGTCACTTATTTACGGATCTCGTGACCATTATTTAAGGCCACGCTCTAGTAGATTTCCCAGCATTTTAAGCCACGTGACCTTTATTTACGGTCACGCTCTACTAGATTGGTCAGCATTTTAGGCCCGCTGCCGCAACGCAAGTGCGGTCTGAGATACATTAGATCCAATGGAGCAATGCACACATGCCTCAAGCTCCGCTGGAACGACGCACGTCCAATTTGCGTGCAATTTGTACCGCAGTTCCCCACGGCGCCACACACGAGTCTCTGTTCTGAATTACCTTGTGGTCATAAACAAATGGAAAGTAAATAATAATTAATAAATGGTTGTATCTAGTAACGTCTATTATGTTTCAAAACATACTTTTTGCACACCAAATACGCGAAAGAAACACGTTTTCTTCGATAGAATATTTATCGTATATGGCGCGAAATGAGTTCGTGCGTTATTTCACGGTTATGTGTGCATAGTTGGGCTTTGGTGCCGCAGTGGCGCCGCGCGTTGAAAAACCGGATGTGTGCACCGGGACTTATGTTTCTCATCGTTATGATTGTCCATTCACCAGTCTTCGGAATGTCACTTACAGATGGTAGGGCACTAGGGAAAACGTCGGAACAAAAGGTCCGCATACTATAGACTTTTTTCAGTCGTCACAAGAGAATAACACCTTATGCAGATTTTATACTTATGAATATTTGTGTAAGTAATCGTCTTCATATCGACTTAAGAGACGATAGTAGAGGACAGTGGTACAATGGGAGAGATGATTCATGAGTTTAAACACCGAAGTGTTTGACCGAGATATATAGTTCATTATTTATTCAGTATTACTAAGGACGAAATATCTCGTCGAGACAAAAATGTCACTCTTACTCCAACGGGAATGAAGATCCAAGTTGAAAAACAAACTGTGCCTTCCCAAGAAATGTTTATAGTTTGTAACAGGTTTTTGCACCAGAGGCTGGTCGCTATAGGGTAGTTTTCGAAGCGAAGATAAACCCCCAAGTGGCTTAACTCGAAAGTTCCGTGTGTATTTTCTGAAATTCGGCTTATTTGTATTCAGTAGCTTCAGACGCTATGCTGCGCAACCAACTCCATTGTGCTGTTTAGGCCCGGCGCACACATCCTATTTTTCAACGTGCGGCGCCGCTGCGGCACCGAAGCCCAACTATGCACACATACCCGTGAAATGACGCAAGTACTCATTTCGCGCTATTTGCGATAAATAGTCCATCGAACACAACGCGTTTATTTCTCTTACTTGGTGTAAAAAAAGTATATTTTGAAACAAAAATAGACGTTACTGTATACAACTATTTGTTAATTAATATTTATATTCCATTTATTTATGAAAACAAGGTACTTGAGACTGAAGAAGCGTGTGCTGCAGTGCCGTAGAGAAGTGCGATACAAATTGCACGCAAGTTGAGCGTGCGTCGCCGCTGCGGCCTCGGAGATTGGATCGAATGTATCTTACACCACACTTGCGTTGCCACAGCGGCGCGGCTGGTTGAAAATCCGGATGTGTGCATCGGGCCTTAATCAACAGCTTTTACCAACTATTGCAGAAAGGAGGATATCAAGCGACTTATTTTAAAATTGCTGTAGCGAGGTAGTTTGAACTGTCCAGAGGTAAACTACATGGTATTATTCTAATTGCTGTTTAGGTTATCAAATTTCTGCACACGTCATCTCTCCTTGACATATGGTAGAATTGACCCACCTCTTCTCAAGAAACGATGGTTCACTGATATTTGTTTCATTTTCAGTAAAATTCGACGCATTTATGTTGTACTTCAACAACATCTGGACCTTCAACAGTTCTAGGCATAATCCAGATTGAAATAATTTTGCTATTGAGATCTATAAATACTGCCACTCTACATAATCGAAGCTACATAATGAATTCAAATTCAGTCGACATTACTATACAGACATTTTAGACTTCAGTATCCTATTGCAAAACATAAATTTTAGACTGCAGAATCGTATTGCCATATATAGATTTCAGGTTTCAGTATCGTAACCAACTGGTGATTTTTAAACTCGTTAACGTTTACTTAAAAATATGCTATTAAGATTATTATGCCAAACTTATTTATGAGGTATACTTAGGACTATAGGATGATAAACGGCTTATAGTAAACAAACAGAATATAAAGAGTAAAATTTAATGAAATCAATAACCAACCACACCTTAAAGCTTATTAATGTATAGCAGAAAATTTATTTTTTAATGCACCATATTTCATTGATTTGAAAACAGGGAGGGTTAAAGCTTTAAACATTTATAATTCTGTTCGCTTTAATTCTCTCGTTCCCTACTTCACGTAATTCACAATGACAGAACAATTTATTGCATGCACGTTAATCTTAAATAGGGAAAATTTCAATTTGAAATGACATGTTAATCAACTGAATTTGTATTTTCATGTAATTTAATAAATTTTACGCGCCATGTTATAGATTATAATTAATGTAGTCACAACGAAATGTAATAACTTCAGCTATTGTTGACGAGCACTTTTGGGAATTCCTGCAACTCACATGTAATGACTATAGCTGAAATATAATAAGTGAAAATTAAGAAATATAAAAGCGTGTTTGGTGTAAACGAAGTTAATTGCATTCTAATATGCACTCAAGATAATTCAAAGCGCTTCTGCTTTCGTTCAAGCAATTCCCGCTTACGGAATGTTTAAGCGTAAAGTGATAAACAATCAACTTTTACGGGACATAGAAATTAATTGAAGTTAATACGCTTTACGGTGTTTCGAAACTTGCTGAAGAAACTTTTAATCCTCTTGGTTGTTGACTGAACGAGGTAACAACAAGCGTATTTGACCCTGCTGCACCAGACACAATATCAAAAAATATCTTTGTTTTGAAAAAGATTGGCTGAATTTCAAAGAAGTTATTATGTTTAGAGATCTGTTTTAATTAAAATTCTAAAATCATGATAATCAATTTTACCCCTGCTAGATAGTAAATTTAATTTTAAACATGCTGGTTGACTCGACGAGGTATCTACCTTATCATTTAGCAAAAATAACCGGATATTGATGTACGAGATATCTCGTCATTAAAAGAAAACAAAGTAGATGCTGGTTTCGGCCTTCATAAAATCGACACTATCTTGATGACGTTAAAGCTCTTGAATACGAGATATCTTGTCATTAGCAAACTTGATGATATCTTGAAGACGAATTACATCGTTATTAGCAAAATCTGTTAGATCTTGATGAACGAGATATCTCGTCATTAGCAAAATTAGTCAGATCTTGATGGACGAGATGTCTCGTCATTAGCAAACTTGATCAGATCTTGAAGACGAGGTACATCGTTATTAGCATAATTGGTTAGATCTTTGATGGACGAGATATCTCGTCATTAGAAGAAAACGAGGAAGATGGTGATCTCGCATCACATAAAATCGACTCTATCTTAATCAAGATAAATCTCGTCGGTAAAATTGGTCAGATTTTGAAGACGAGACGTATCGTCATTAGCAAAATTGGTCAGATCTTGCTGTACTAGGTATCAAGTCGAAACCAATTGGATGGTTATCTAGAGACGGACTAACAAGCCCATTGTGTTTCGAACCAATTAACAGACTACATCAACACCTTACGGTCACTGTACAGAATTACGGAATAATTTAATGGTACTCAGTAAGTACGCAGTTTTGAGGACGTAGCAGAAACTTTCAGCATAATCTACCCATTATTTTGCATGACAAAGCTCAAGCACATATTGCTAGCGTTACGAGTCAGTCAATTCAGATGAGAAATACTCCACCACTTTCCTGACTTCAGAGTTTGACTTCATTTTAATATGAATGAACCACTTCGGCATTTGATTCAGAAAATTATCCCAGACATTCTTCATACAGCAGACCGTTCTATACAATCGATCAATTTTACATGCGATGGAAACGACAAACCACGACTTATACATCATTGACAATGTGTGTTATCCGACACCTTTGATGGATTTAAAGTTCGGATCACGTGTATGTTTTTATATTCCTCTTAGTTTCATCTATTAAAATGTGGAATTGCCGAAAATACAAAATCGAAAATTCTTAAACTTTAAACACTGAAGGAAAAATAAATAGAGAGAGAGAGTTTATTTCTATTTACTTTCACAAAAGCTATATCACGTATTCACATTTCTCAAGTAATCGTGGTTGCAGTAAAATATAAACAAGCAACAATCATTTCCTTAATACCAAACTTTAACATTATGTGCAACACTTTTTAGCCTGTTCTCAAAAAAAAAG